>SJYT01073494.1:459797-594681 GCA_006410635.1 Cephalophus harveyi | reverse complement strand
AAGGGGACGACCGAGGATGAGATGGCTGGATGGCATCACGGACTCAATGGACGTGAGTCTGAGTGAACTCCGGGAGATGGTGATGAACAGGGAGGCCTGGTGTGCTGCGATTGATGGGGTCGCAAAGAGTCGGACACGACTGAGCGACTGAACTGAACTGAACTAATTTCTACAAATACGTGAACTTTTAGTTTTGATTCTGTTATTGATTTCTAACATTATTCCATTGTGGTCTGAGAACATATTTTGTATTATATCTATCCCTTAAAGTTCATTGAAAGTGAATTTGAGGCCTAACTTATAGTCTATCCTAGAAAATATCTTGTGTTAATGAGAAGATCAATGATGTTGTTGTTGGGTAAATGTTATATGTATGTTAATCAGATCTAGTAGGCTTATATTCCTGTCCTTTATTTCCTTGCTTATCTTCTGTTTGGTTGTTCTACCTATTATGGAGAGTGGCTAATGAAGTCTTCAACTATCAGTAATAATTGATGAGACTTACTTTTGTCATTTTGCTATTTGTCTTCTATGTACCTTATAGATTTTTTTGTCCTTTTCTTATCCTATTGTCTCCTTTTGTTTTTAGTTGTATTTTCTTTTCTATAGTGAAATGCTCAAATTTCTCTCTTATATCATTTTATATATATTATATAACTATATATAGCTATGTATATATAACCACCAAACTTTGTGGTTACCTTGGGGACTATATTTAAACATCTTAAAATTGTAGCATTCTAATTTGAATTGTACTTGCTTAACTTTAATAACCAGTCCATTCTGAAGGAGATCAGCCCTGAGATTTCTTTGGGAGGAATGATGCTAAAGCTGAAACTCCAATACTTTGGCCACCTCATGTGAACAGTTGACTCATTGGAAAAGATTCTGATGCTGGGAGGGGTTGGGGGCAGGAGGAGAAGGGGACAACCAAGGATGAGATGGCTGGATGGCATCACGGACTCAATGGACGTGAGTCTGAGTGAACTCCGGGAGTTGGTGATGGACAGGGAGGCCTGGCGTGCTGCGATTCATGGGGTTGCAAAGAGTCGGACACTGTTGAGCGACTGAACTGAACTGAACCTTAATAAACAAAACTTTGCTCCTTTTAGCTCTGTCACCACCCCTTTCAGTTGTTGACATCACAAAATTGCATCTTTATTCATTGTGTGCCCAAAATACAAACTAATAAGTCTTTTAAATGCATTAATATCTTGTTTTAGCATCTTTTTATGATTAGTAGTTGCATGGTATATATTTTTTAATTTTTTTATTTTCAACATTTCTGTGAGGTATTTTTTGATGTATATCTTATACAGCTAATTTTTTAATATTCCACTTTTTAAATCAGAGTACATTCTGTTTTATTTTGAAAAAATGCGTTAACCTCTTGAACTATATAGAAAACAAAACATCAAGTTACAAATCAAAGTTCTAATGATACTAGCTTTTAGAAATGCCAGTTTAGTAAACTTTACTGAGATCTTTATTTCTTTGTACAACTTTGAGTTACTTCTAGTTTGCTTTTATTTTACCCTGCAGGACTCCTTTGAACATTTCTTGTGGAGAAAATAAAGTAGTAAACAATCCTTTCAGCTTTTGTTTACCTGGGAATGACTTAATTTCTCCCTTACATTTGAAGGACAGTTTTTCCATATATGGGGTTGTTGGGTGATAGGCTATTCTTTTTTCTTTTAGTGCTTTGGATATATTGGCCTCAAAGTTTCTAAAACGTATTAATATTATGGTGATAATCTTATAAAGGACCTTAAAGGGGCTTCCCTGATGGCTCAGAAGGTAAAGAATCTGCCTGAAATGCAGGAGACCCAGGCTCGATCCCTGAGTCGGGAAGATCTCCTAGAGAAGGGAATGGTTACCCACTCCAGTATTCTGGGCCTGGAGTGTCCCATGGACAGAGGAGTCTGGCCGGCTACTGTCCAAGGTGTCACAAAGTGTCAGGGATGACTGAGTGACTAACACTTTGTATATGACAAGTCTTTCTCACTTGATGCTTTGAAGGTTCTCTGGTGCTTCCCTGGTGCCTCGGTGGTAAAGAATCCGCTGTCCACTGCCAATGCAGGAGACATGAATTCGATCCCTGATCTGGGATCCCACATGCCTGGGAGCAGCTAAGCCCATGAGCCACAAATACTGAGCCTGTGCTCTTGAGCCTGAAGACGAATGCCTAGGGCCCATGCTCAGTAACAAGAGAGGTACTGCTATGAGAAGCCTGCACATCACACCTAGACAGCACCCCTGCTCTCCACAACCAGAGAAAAGCCCCCAGAGCAACGAGACCTAGCATGGCCAAAAATAAATACATAAATTCTCTCTTTGTATTTTGCTTTCCGGAAATTTCATTATATGTCTCAGCATAGGTTTCTTTGAGTTCATCTTACTTGGAGTTTGTTGAACTGCTTGAATATTTATATTTAAGTCTTTCATGAAATTTGTGAAGTGTTATTCCCCTTTCTCCCTCTCTTCTCCTTCTAAACTCCCACAGTGAATATGTTGATTAATGTCAGGGTGTTCCACGGGTAACCTAGCCTCTAACAATTTTTCTTCATCTTTATTTTTTTCTATCTCTCAATCTTGATAATTTTTTTTGTCTCATCTTTAAGTTCATTGACTCTTTCTTCTGCCTACTCAAATTTTGGTTTGACTCCTGGTGAATTTTAAAATACCAGTTATTGTACTTTTCAGCTGTATAATTTTTTTGGTTTCTCTTTAGGTTTTGTAACTCTTTTACCAACACTTCCATTGTGTTCATACATCATTTCATTGACTTTCTCTACATCCTGTTTTAGTTCTTTGAGTGTCTTTAAGACAGTTGCTTTAAAGTCTTTGTCTAGTAGATATGCCATAAAGTCTTTAAGAGCAGTTTCTGTTGATTTATTTTTTTTCTTTTAATACTTTATATTTCTTTATATACATTGGATTTTTTTTTTACTGAAAACTGGACATTTGAATCTTAATAATGTACTAACCCTGGAGATCAGATTATCTACCTTTCACATTGTTTCCTTTTTGTCTCTGTGGTAAGGATCAGACTGAGGTATAAAGTTAAGGTTCTCACAGGTCTTTTGTGAATCTTTGCCTTTCACAATTTCCCCATATATGTAGTTGCTTTTGAATTTCTTAGTCTTTAACGTCTGGCTCCAAAAAGGGGAAAAAGAGAAAAATGAAGGAAGAGAAAGGGGACCAGTCCTTTAAATTCTCTGTAGGCCATTTCATCTAGGGGGAAGTGCAACAAAATGGCTTCTCATCTCTTTTCTGTGCTTGTGTATCAGAAGCAGCCATCAGGGATCAGAACATAAACCCCAGATATTTGGAGTATGGGGCCTTGTTTTTGTCCATTCTGACTCATGCAAGCTATGTGCAAGCATCTCCAGGAACTGTGCACAGTTGCCTGCAGTGGAGCTGGGAGTGGCAGATGAGGACCTGTTTCTGTGCCCACAGCTGAAATTTATAGAAATTAACCACAGTTTACAGTCCAAACCTTCCCTTGCAAATTGAGAGCCTTCAATAGACTGCAGAGTTCCAGAATAGTTACATCAGACAAAGCCTGCCTTTGCAATTGTCTCAGTAATGAGAGAGATTCCTGGCGCTCCTTACTCTGCCATCTTCCCCAAATCCTATCACCTGTTACTTTCAAATTTCTATAAAAACACAGGTAATCTATCTCAAATGATTTTTTCTAAACATTCTAATCTTCTAAACTAATTTACAACAATTATTTTTAGTGTTATCTCTATATGTTTTACTGACTTTCAAGCTCACCTCAGCTTTCTTCCTTTAACCATAGCTTTTCCATTCTTAGACTTTCAATTTTAATTCATTTTTAACTATTTTGGAATACATATTTAAATAATTTATTTGGGAAGGTTATCTTAGTGGTAGTGTTTTTATTGCTGCAGTTTTTCTGTTTGGTAATATGTTCCTATTGATCTCATATTTAACAGCCATCTAGCTGAGAACACTACCTCAAAATTTATGTCTATTATTCTGTGGTTTTCTGACATTTAGTGTTGATTAAGAGGCCAAACTGGTTTAGCTTTTTCTGCATTCATCCCACTTGAATTTCTTTCCTTTTTTTAGTTTTCCTTGTGTTGGGAATTCAAAATGTTCATGGTGATTTCTTGAAATGAAAATCATTTTCTTAAAAATATTTTTGACAGTCTGAACCCTTTGAGTTCCTTAATTGTGTCTTGAGCATGCTAAGTTGCTTCAAGTTGTGTCCAACTCTTTGTGACCCTATGGACTGTAGCCTGGAAGGCTCCACTGCCCATGGGATTCTTCTGGCAAGAATACTAGAGTGAATCGCCATGCCCTCCTCTAGAGAATCTTCCTGACCTAGGGACTGAACCCATTTCTCTTAGGTTTCCTGCATTGGCAGGCAGGCTCTTTATCACCAATATCAACTGGGAAGCCCAAATCAGCTATATGAATTTATGTATTCCCTCACTCCTTCCCCTCCCCTCAACCCACCCATCTAGTCATCACAGAGGACATCTTTTAATTTTAGGATACTGCTTTTTTTTCAGATTTCTATTTCAGGATCCTTTCTTTGACCAATTTAATCTTTGGCTATAATAGGAGTGACATAATAAAAGTGGTGGTTTTTGTTTGCCCTCCTTGGTTGTGCAGATCTTGCATGAGAACTTCCCCTTGTCCCTGAAGTTCAGTGAAATTTTCTGTCATCTTGGTGGTAGAAATCACGAGGGGAGGCTACCCACTTCCAGTACGCATCCATATTAAATCACACTTTTTATTGTCTTACCATAATCTATAGGATTTTATTTTATTCCATCTTATAAATGCAGAGATCTTTTCCCCCCCCTCTTGTTAATTATGTTAATTTTTAGGCCTTTTGAGGGAGTTTCAAGAGGGAAGATTTTTAGACTCATCTTGATGCCATGTTTGGAACTCAAGCCACTGAATTATTATTTTTTAAATACATTTAGACCTAGGTGAAAACACTCAAATGCAAGAAAAGGGTTAAATTACTTCCACAAGTGTTGGCAAAATCTGTAGAAAAAAAGAGGAACAGCCTTTAATACAGAAAGTTACAGATTATACAGTCATTGAGGAGGAAGGCTTTCACGGGTGTAGGAGGGGTTGCTCCTCCTGCCACTGTAAAGCAGACTAGCACAGACAGACAGACGGACAGACAAGCGCAGTCCATTCCCAGAAGTAACCCCAACAGCAGAAATAGCGAAAATGCATTTCAAATGGTAAGTGATCATTTTTATTCTTTGAAAGGCAGTTATGAATTAGGTAACCTCAGTGTCAGACTGAGGTTGAGGATATTGCTGTTTTCTAGTCCTTCCTGCTCAAGAATGCTAATTATGTGTTAAGGGCATATTTATGTGGCAGGAAAACTTGGGAGAAAGCTCCATCTATGCTATGGAAGGTTCGCTAAAGTCTTGAAGGCATTCTTCCCTTCTTTCTCTACAACTCTAAGTTGATCCCATACCTCTAAGGCAGGGGAGATTTTAAAAAATTCCTACCAAAGACATTTGACTACTAATTAAAGATGTGAATTACTGGACATATCAAAATGTTTACTGGTTGTTAGGGTTTTTTACATAATTTAATTTTTTAGATTTGCTTTTTAAATATTTAAATGTTGCAGTTTGATTTCACAAATCAGGAAACTTTTAAATGTCTGTACAGGTATAACAAATGTCAGGGAGTAAATTCAGTGAACACCAAGTTCAGTTTGGCCTGGGGGTAGGGAATGAGGTAGAAACAGTAGAAGAAAGGCCAAGAAAAAGGAAGAGGAATAAGAAGAGGTGTAAGAAGAAAATACAGAATCCAGATAGTGAGTCACAAACAGGCCATGGGAGATTCTGAGCAGGGCGAAGTAGCAGAAGGAGGTGGAATAATTCAATTTGCTACCGGGTATTAAATACGCATGATATACTCTAAGTTTACTGTGATTTCACTATATTTTAATCTTTGCAATGACTCTCAGACAGACGATATCATCATTGTGTTTTATAGATGAGAAAACTGTGGCTTAAAGAAGCTAAATAATTAACTAAAGATCACGATGGTCAGAAGGAGTAAAGCTGAGATCTTTCTTTCCGTTTTGCCCTGCACCACAGGGTTTCTCCAAGCCCTGGCAGGCCCCCATGGCAGTGACTTACTGGAAGAAGTCACACATACCCTTCTCTTGGATGGTGGCAGCTGGGGTTACTGGTTATTATTGTTCTTTGAATATCTACATAACCCTCATCTACCCAGTGCTTACTGGTTTGGTAGATAGCTTTTCTGCTTTTATTTCAGAAGATTAGAATTTAATTCTCAAGAAAAGACTTCTTTTGCGTCCAGTGAAATTATTGCCCATATAAGAAGTAAGCAATTTCAGAATTTACAGATTTTGTGGAACCATAGAAGTGATACCCCTTAATTATGCTACAGATGTGTATAGAACCAAAGGCCACTGTGTACGTTGTTGTTGTCAAGATTCTTTTTGTTTCACAGTGCTTGAAAATTGATCCTGAGCAGGAAATTTTAAAATATAAATGGCCAATATCGTTTAGTCCATCTGAAATGAAATGCAAATTAAGAGTGAAATGACATTTTTCTTTTAGCAAAGTGACAAATATTTTGAAAAGCAAGCGAGAATCCTACACATTTCTAAGGAGGGAGGAACATTTATACCCTTGTTACTTGTTGATGATAATACAATCCTTCTAGATGATAATCTAGTAATACATACCAAAAGCTCTGAAAATATATATGCCTATTAACCAAGTAGTTCAACTTTTAGGAATTTATTGTGAGGATTCAAGCATATTTTTCTTGCCTTTGTTTCTCATAGGGAATATCTTGGAAATAAATGTCTAAACATAAGTAGTTAGTTAATTATGGAACATCCATAATGAAATACCATGCAATTATTAAAAACTTCCCATGTAGAACAATTCTTCATGTGTTTTGCTTACAGAAAAATAAAAACAAAAAACCCAGAATGTACACTGCTACTACTTTTATATACATAATACCTATATACACACAATATTAGTCAGAAATACAGATGATTTATATTTTCTACTTTGTGTTTTTGAATTTGGATCACATCTGCAGGCAGAAAAATAAAGCTAGATATTTAAGAAAACATAACCAATAGCTGGCTTCTTTCAGAAAAGCAGCCAGCTGTCCAATGGTACATGATCACTCATAATTTGTGGAGTTTCACTGTTAGGGCTTGGGTTATTTTTGATTAACTTTTTTGTTTCTTGATTGTCTCTTGACTCTTCAAAAACATACTCTCTCTACCCATAAATCACTAGATCCTGATAAGCCTGTTTTCATAAAATATTCTATGTGGAAGAGATCAGAATGCTCATTTCCTTATTTTGCAAATGGATAGTATGGCTCTAGAGAGAGCTGCATGGTAAAAAGAAGAACAGTGCAGGGGTTAAGTGGCCACATTTAGGAACCAAAGTGCTGGGTTTCTGTGCCTGCCTCTTTCACTTTCTAGGTGTGTGACTTTGGACAAGTTGCTTAACAATAGAAATTCTTTAGTGTTTTACTGTGTAATGGGGATAATTGTGGTAAGTGTGAGATTTTAATGAGATAATCCATGTAAGATTCTAAGTTGCTTTGAAAAGTACTCAGTGATTATTAATACTGTTTATTACTATTACAGTTAGGATTAAGATATAGAAGGGAGGTCATTTGTCCAAGATGATACAGCTACTTGATGTCAATGCTAGGACTAGAATTCAGGAAGATTTTTGTCCAGCGTAAGTGTTCAATCTGCTATGAGCCTCTCAGGACACCCTTAGACTGAGCTCCCAGGGGAGCTGACATGAAACAGGCAGAGTCCAAGGACAAGTCCAGCCACTTCCAGAGAATGACTCTGATCACAGCAGGAAGTCAAACGCTGGAAAGGAGGATGAGGTAAAGCAGCTGAGACCTGAGTTAGATGTAGAGATGAAGCCAGGAGCAAAGAGCTATTGCAGGAGAGAAAAGATGGCTCAGAGACCCTACTGAGGCTTTTATAGGCCACAAGCTGTGGGCTTCATGCAGAGTCTACTTAACTTAAACAAACCCCCGCCCCAAGGTTGGGGTGATCAGACAGATGGGGTGTGTGGAACTGCAGATATACTGCAAGAAGATGCCTGACAGATAGTTCTCACAGAGGATGAGATGGACCCTGGGTGGAGTCAGAACAAAGACAACCCCCTGCCCCCACCCCCACAAGCCCAGGCATGCATTGCGATTATCCCAAAATCACAGCCTACATTTGAAGAAACATAAGCAAGCAAAAATACCATAACATTTTTTTTTAATTCCACGGGCAGCAGAATGCATAACTGATTTGAGGTAGCAAAGAAATCATTTAGGACATTATTAGACTAATAAGACTATAGGAAACTGATTCAAGGAGAGGTGTTGAGAACATGAGGCCAGGGCAGTTACGGTGGCATCAGGGAGGAGAGGACGCATTTGGGAGATATTTACAAGCTAGAATTGGCAGAATTTGCTTTTTGACAGATTTTGAGCTTGAAAGGAGAGATCTAAGTATATAGCGGCATGCTTCCCAAAATGTGGATGGGTTTGGGCCACGGGGAAAGAGGACAGAAGTTGAATTCATTTTTTAATATGCTGAATTTGAGATCTCTTGGAGCAGCTAGATGGTGACGTCCAAGCAGACAAGCAGATATACAGGTGTAAAGTTCAAGAAAGAGGTATGGGCTGCAGAAAACATTAAAGGTCTTCAGCCTCAGTATGGGTTATAGTTGAAATTCTCTTTGTGGGTGAGATTGCTAGGGAGAGGGGATGGTGGAGTAGAAGAAGCCAAGGATAGAACCTGGAAAACTGCAAGATCGAGGGAGATATATGAGGATAAAGAGTCCACATTAGACATCAAGGAGGGACTCAAGAGAGAGTGGAACAAGGTAGGGAAAAAATGGTGTCCCTGGAACCCAAAGAGGAGAGAGATAGGAAGAGGATAGCCATACACCTGAAATCAACTATAAATCAACTATAAATCAACTGTAAATCAACTATACTTCAGTAAACAAAAAAGAAAAAGAAGAGGATATGGCCACAGAAAGACAAAGTATATTTACTGAATTTCTACACTGAACACCTGAGATACAGAAAAAGTGATTCTAGGGACTAAGGGTTAAGGGTTGATTGTGTCCCCTCAAAATCTGTAGTGTTAAATTGCTTTCCGGAAAATTTATAGCCATTCACAATCCCACAATCAGTAGTATATGAAAGTACCATTCTTCTTAATGGGACCTCAGGATGTAACTATATTTAGAGATAGAGTCTCTGCATAGATAATCAAGCTAAAATGAGGTTGTTAGGGTGGGCCCTAATCCAAGATGATTGATATGTTTTAAAATAAGAGGAAATTTAGACACAGAAACAGGCATAGTGGGAAGACAATGTAAAGAAACCTGGAGAAGATAGTCATGTACCAAGAAGAGAGGCCTTGTAACAGATCCCTCCCTTATAACCCTCAGAAGGAATCAGCACTGCTGATAACTTCATTTTGGACTTCTAGCTTCCAAAACTGAGACAATAAAATTCAGTTTAAGCCACTCAGTACTTTGTTACCACATCCCTAACAATCTAATCCATTTGGTGGGTGTAAATAATCCTTTGGTGAGAGGGCAGATAGTCAGAGAAAGAAACTATGAATAGGTATTTCAGAGAGGTGAGGGAGGAACCAAAAAAAGGATTAAGTCACCTAAACTAAGAGGATAAAAATATTCCACAATGTAGAGGGTTGTCACAGTGTGAATTCTGCAGAAAGGTGAAGTAGGAGAATGACTGGAAATATCAGTCCAGAGGTCTGTGGCGACCTTTGCGGAGCACTCAGCTAAGTAGAGGGGTAGGTCTTAGAGAGCTGAGAAGAGAGACAGCAGATAGACCACTCCCACAAAACAATGAGTGATGAAAGGGGACCTCTTCACTGAACCAAACTCGTCTATGCTGCCCAGAAAGAGCCACATGGAAACACCGTGGAGTCAGCCAGACAGACCTGGTGTCTCCTCTGCTTTTTCCAGCTGTCATATTACATGTTGGATTTTTGGTACTAACAGATTACATTCTCTTTTGTTAAGCCCTAAGAAATATGTTATTTAAAGCTTCCCAGAGATGAAATCTATGATGAATCTGATGTTGTAAAGGGGATGTTGTAAGCCTGTGGTGAATCTGATGATGTAAAGGAAAAGACAAGCCTGAGTGGAATTTGGGGGATCGTTCATAATGTATGTCAATAAGCAGGAAAAAAGCATAGTAGAATTGGAATAGGGAAGTACTGAAGCAATTTCTTAGAAAGCTTTAAAGTCAAAATGAGCCTAAAATTTGCTTTCTGTAGCCTCAGGATATTTTTTGCCAAGCAACCCAAATATCACACTTCTTCATTATTGAGGATCAAATTTATCAGGTTTGACTTTACTAAAGATCTAATAAAAATTTGTTAAATGAGCATTTAGTGAAATAAATAAATTAGTACCAGACAGGAAATAATCATGGGATAAAACCTGAAATAATAAGGACCCAAAAGGAAGACCTAGATCATCACCTCCATCTTATGACTATTTTCAACCAACTGAACAATAGAACTATCAGCAAGAACCTGATACTTTTAAGGCAGCACGGAGAGTATAGAACAAAAAGCGGACATATAATTTTTATAGTGTAACTGGGAATAGAAAACAAAACTATGAAGTGACAAAAACAATCCAATGTAGTTAATAATTAAGTGATTTAAAAATATATAAATAACAAAAAAATGTTCATTTTTAGTAGAAATTGAAGAAATGCCAATTCAAAGATCAATGAGGTATTTTCATTTATCAGATTAAACAGTAAACAAATAATCCAATTAGAAAATGGGCAAAAGATATAAAGACATTTCCCCAAAGAAGATATAGAGATGACAAATAAGCACAGGAAAAGACATTCAAAATCATTATCCATTATAGGAATGAAAATTAAAACGTCATTGAGATATTACCACACACCTATTAGAATGGATAAAGTAAAAAATAATGGTAACACCAAATACTGGTAGGATGTAGAGAAACTAGATCACTTAGATATTGCTACTGGGACTGTAAAATAGTACAGCCCCTATGGAAAGCAGTTTGGCAATTTCTTACAAAACTAAGTATACATTTATCATATAACACAGCAATTGCATTGTTGGACATTTATCCTGGAGAAATGAAAACCTATGTTTGCACAAAAAACAGTACATGAATATTCATACCAGCTTTATTCCTAATAGTCAGAAACCAGGGGGAAAATGTCCTTCTATGGATGAATGATTAAACAAACTGAAGTACACATGTACCATGGAATACTGCCCTGCAAGAAAAGGAATAAACTACTGATACACAAACTTGAATAACTCTCCAGGGAATAATGCTAAGTGAAAATGCTGATCCCAAAATGCTACTAGGTGATTCCATTTATGTGACATTCTTGAAATAACAGAATCACAGACAGGAGAACATTTGGTGGTTGCCATGGCTAGGGGTGGTGGGGAAAGGAAGAGGCATGTGTGGCTGCAGAGAGGTAACACCAGGGAGTCTTGTGGTGATGGATCAGTTCAGTATCCTGATAATGGCAATTGTTGCATGAATCTACGTGTGTGAGAAAATGACAGAGCACTACTACATACACACACATAAGGAGTACATGTGAAACCTAAAACTGGTGAAAGCTGAATAGGCTCTGTGGATTAAACCCATGTCAGTCTCCTGATTTTGCCATTGTACTAGCATTCTGTAAAACAATACCACTGGGGGAAAGATACAAGGGCCTCCCTGTACTCTTCTGTCCAACCACCTTTGAAGCTTTGTTTCAAAATAGAGAGTTCAAAATGTAATTTTAAAAGACACAAAATATTCATCTTCACTAAGTATTAAGGAAAATGACAGTGAACTACCAATGAGATATTTACATTTATCAAATTAACAATTTATGTTTTATTAGGGGGGTCAGGGTAAAAATGCTCAGTGTATATATGAAGAATGATATTGTCATATACCACTGATTGTGGGGTTGTGAATAGCTATAACTTTTCTGGAATTTAAGACTCTATCGAAAGCCTTAAAAAAGCATATACAGGCAAACTTGACCACTGCCTATTTCTCTGTTCTTAGTAATTTTTTTCAGTTCATTCAGTACCTTTATGCTAGGCAGAGTGCCACACATTAGAAGTATACCAAAGATGAGTATACATGATTTCTGCCCTCAAAGAGTTCAGCTTAGTGGTATAAATATTAAATATGATCACATTTTTATAAGAGTGACATGTGGGAGGGAACCCCAGGAGCACAAAAGTGGCTGTTTTCCCTTTGTCTGTAGTTCTGTGTCTTGGATAAATGCTTGAGTTTTGAGTCAGTCGGGCTAGTGTCAAATAATAAGTTAATAAGTAATTTTGTACTTATTAGCAGTGTCACCTTGGGGAAGCCATCCAGCTTCCTGAACTTTAGCACCTTCATCTGTAAATTAAGGTAAAATTGGTACTTACCAATGCTATAAGGGTTATAAGTATTTATAAAGGATGCAAAGTCTTGTGAAAATGAAATATTTGAGGCTTCACATTCTTTTCTTTAAAATTTATTATTTCCGATATTTGAAATGAAGTCTTTAATTTCTTTGGCTCTGCCTTTTCTCACTGAATTCCAGCAAATGAATTCTTACTTATAACTCAGAAGTTGCTACAATAGACCTCTTAATTACAGATGAGAGAAGGCCAGGCTCAAGGCAAGTGAATAAAGTGAAAGCTAAACAAACAAACAAAAAAGCCATCTAAAATAAATAAATGTAAGTTAGGCTTAATAAATGTTCATAGTTGTAAGAAAATAAAGTTAAAAAAAGAAAAACAAGCTGAAACCCAGTTAGCAGAATTTTCACACATTCAGGCAGAATTATCCCTTTACACACTACTGAGGTGTCGATCTGAGGGGCTCATTCAGTTGTGGGGGGCTTTAGGAAAAACATTTGCTTAGATTAAAGGAACTTTGGGGCAGGTTACTTACTTCTCTAAGTCTCAGTTAATTCACCAGTTAGAAGGTTTAACAGATTCCGTTTTTTAGAGGAAAAGGATGAAGTGAGCTAAGGCAGGAATATGAAATGTGTGGCTCAGAACAGGGACAGTGATAGCTGTGTTGGCTGGGACAGGGCTAGGAACGTATGCAAGGTGTTGTCCCTGGATCCTTACGACAACCATGTGAGCTGAGTATTATTTTCCCCATTGAAAACAAAATGAGGAAATTGAGGTTTAGAGAGGTTTAGTAAGTCACTCAACATCACAAAATTAGTAAGGGGCAGAGTAGAAAGACTTACTCAAAAAGTGCCAAACCACACAAAAAAGTACGCCAACACCTGACATTCTAACGATGGTCACATAGCATTATCAGCTAGAAATTACAGAAGATTCAATTCTATATCTCACCAACATCTTGAGATCACCAGCTGTGTGTCCCTGGGCAAGTGGCCTAACTTTTCTGAAGCGGTTTCCTCTTGTAAACTTTGTATGTTTGCTGTGCAGATTAAATGAAGTGACAGATTTGAAATACTTAGCAGAGCACCTAGCTCATAAGCAATCAGCTAACAGACGTTAGCTTTAAGGACATTTATTGGACCTGTTCCTTTGCTAAGCAGCGGGAATGCAAAGGGGAATGAAACATGTCCCCTGCACTTGTGGAACACAGGACAGGAGAGCCGTATGAGCAGTGAGACTGTAGCACAGTGAGGAAATTGTTATAATACATAATGTGATTTTGGAGCAAGGACGATAGAGATATTGTGAAAAGAGGAGGGAAGGATGGCCAAAAAAATAAAAAAGGTTTCAACTGTGAACCGTGGAACGATCTAATCTTAAAGGAAAAGAAGTATTTTCCAAACAGAGAAGGCAGGAAAGGCATTCTAGACAGAAGGAACAGTTTGTGCAAAGGTAAAGAAGGCAAAGAGTCATGAAAGGGTTTGTGAGGGTCCAAAACTAGAGAACAGTTCGTGTGACTAGAGGGTGAGTTGTATGAGCTGATCAATAAAAGCAGAAGAGAAAACTTGGATTCAGGCTGTGAAGGGCCTCATGGGTCTTGCCAAATAAGAAGTGTGATAACTATCCATGAGGAACAGGGAGTAAGTGTTTAAGGCAAGGACGTTCCATAAATCTGATTGTTCTTGATGAAAGATAATGGTAGGGTAAAGCAGAGGACCCCAACCTCTGGGATCTAATAATGTCTGATGATCTGAAATGGAGCTAATATAATAATAATAGAAATAAAGCACACAATAAATGCAATGTGCTTGAATCATCCTGAAACCATCCCCCAACCCTGGTCTGTGGGAAAATTGTCTTCCACAAAATCAGTCTCTGGTGCCAAAAAGGTTGGGGACCACTGGGATAAAGCGTAGTGAGAAGGAATCAGCCTGGAGTCTGCTGCAATAGTCCTGACGAGTGGTGACCGAGATCCTAACATGGGCCGCCAATGAATTGGAAGTGGGAGGGTGTATTGGAAGAGGAAGGGGAAGTGAGGGGGTCACTTAAACTTACGTGTGAAATCCAAGTTATGAAAATGGCTTGGTCCTGTCTTACCACAGTCATCCCAAAGGACCAAAACAAAAACACAGAAAACCTCTTTTAAAAATAATCTCTTTTGTTTTTATGCAAATAAGCCATGCACAGTGAAAATGCAACTCAAGTGTGATGACAAATACAATATTTTGTCTTCAGTCCGTGAGACATGAAGATAGAACTGGTTTACAAGTGCTATCCTTCTTAAAAATTCCAACTCCTCACATTAAAACTGTAGCTAACCAGCGCAAGTCTTATTTGAAATTGTTTTTAGCCTTAAACCAGATGTGTGGGAATCTATTTAGGGCACTTTTCAAAAAAAGCTTTACTCACATTGCTGAAGAGTAGGAAGAGCAACATCGTGTTTTACTGGAAAATTTCTTTTAGGTACCAACACATCTGTGTGGTGGTGGACCTTTAGAATTTTCCAGATAAAGGTGCGTGAAGGGAACTGCAAAAATTACACATCTATGGTTCTGCACTACCAACTTGAAAATTGCAAATCCAAGTTGACAAATGCATATTTTAAAGGTTCGCAGAAGTCTGTGCTTTGCTTTTGGTTACAGAGATGACACAGGGAAGTGAGCCTTTGGGTAATGCAGTGCCCCCTCCCTCAACCCTGTTGTGAAATGGAAGCTTTAAAAAATCCAGTGGTTTTTTTTTTTTTTTTAACAAGCTTAGTCATATTAGCTGTGCTCTGTATGCCCCAGTCTAGTTTATTTTACTTTGTAGTGCACATTTTATTTATACTCGTATATAAATATTTTGCATAAAAAGGTGCTTTCACAGATCTTTGTGCTTCCCTAAAGTTGAAATCTGCTGCCATTTGTTAAAACGTGTTAGTTTTGTTATGTTTATATTCTCTCCTCTGCACACATAGGAAAAAATATATGGAAGTAACTCTTCTAGCAACTTTTACATTTTAGAATATTACCTCATTTTATTTCTTCTAACTGAGGTTATAAAGGAAATGACAAATGTCAAATGCTTTGTCATTTCACAAACTGTTGAGAAAGAAACAACAGTTTCTCAGAATGTGTAAGCACCTATTCTTAAGCAAGGGGCCACTTTAAATTCAGAGATCACAATCTTCTGAATTGATGCTCAATACTCCCAGGTAATGCTCAGATTGAAAGGATATCACTTTGGAATCAGATATTCATTTCGTTAGATTCTGAAAAGTGCCATCACCAATATTGGCAGTTTATTGTATCAATCTTCTAACTTGCCACTGTATAGATTTTATTCCTTTTGGAAAGATTTTACGTATTTTTGTTATTTGTTAACTAAGAGGCCATCTTTTGTGTAAGCTATCAGAGGAAGCCCTGAGATTGTAAGATTGTATTGTAATATACCTGAATAGCTAGAGTACAGAATTACTAAATTAGTTAGGGATCACTGAGTCTACCCCTCCTTCAAGTGAGCTCTCTCAGTTGGGGCCACCCATGATTAATAGTCATACAGACACTGTAACTACTTAAAATACCAAGTCTCTCTCAGATAGCCTATCCTTGAGATGGAGGGCCTGGGGAAATTTTTCCTAATTGTGGCCTACCTCATCTAGTTAGAATCTATTTCATGCTCTTAAGATGGTATCTGATCATTAGGGCATCATATGTAACTGAAGTTGTTTATGTTGAAAATCAGCTACTGGCAAGTACCCTAACAATACTGGGGCTTCCCAGGTGGCGCTAGTGGTAAAGAAACTGCTTGCCAATGTAGGAGACGTAAGAGACGCGGGTTCAATACCTGGGTCGGGAAGATCCCCTGGAGGAGGGCTTTACAGCCCACTCCAGTATTCCTGCCTGGAGAATCCCAGGGACAGAGGAACCTGGGGGGATACAGTCCATAGTGTCACAAGGAGCTGGACACGACTGAAGCGACTTAGCAAGCATGCGCCTTGACATTATTAGACTGTGCAAATCTCCTGCAGGATACGGGAGGGCAGGGACCTTGGCTTTGGCTCACCTTGGACCCCAGGGCTAGCCCAAGGCCTGCACTCAATCAAGGCTGGTTAAGCATTTGTTGATGAATGAAGGCAAATTAAAAAGTAGGAATTCTAAATCCATCTGTGGATTTTTAAGCATTATTGGAAAATGGGAAATGTTAACTGAGATACAAAGATGGGAGGGAACACAGGTAAAGCATAAAATGTGCATATTTGGCTGCCAGTAGTCTATAGTCACTGCCAGTCCCCATGGATGCTCTGGCAGCAGCCCTGATGCTCTGCCCAGTCCTTCCAGGAGGCGTGTGTACACACGGCAGGCGGGTGGGAAGGGGTGTTCTGGGTGTTATCTTGCTGCTTCTCATCCTGGTCTCTGTCCTGCAGTCCAGTTCCCAGCTAGTCACTAGGACCTTTCCCCCAGTGAAGGGCCTTGTTCCACAGAGACAAATATCGCCTTTCCTCACACTACAGACATCCCACTTCCCCGAAACTCCTGATTTCTGGGTGTGTTGAAGCCTATCCCCATCCCATTCTGCCCTGTCTCCACCAGACCACGGATCGCTCTCAGATCCTGAGTATGGGATGGCTGGTTCCTCACATGCTGGGGTTGTTGTATCCAACTCCATCTTCCTCCCCTTCCTCACTCACCCCAGACTAACAAAGAACAGCCCATCTGAAGCTCACCCCCATCTCTGGTACAACAGAACTTCTTTCTCTAAAACGGATGTATCCTGACACCCTTTCGACAATTTTTTTTCCCTTAACCTGCTTTTCAGTACGTGCTAATGTAATCTTCAATACAAAGAAACATATTTTGCTGCTGATGTTAGGGTACGTTTTGTTAAGCCACCACGTGATTTTGAGAGAAAGTGCCCACAAGAATCTTCTGCATTCACTTGATAGAATCTTGCAAATAACCACTGGTGCCCCTTGCCTTTCTGACTTCTTAGAGGACATCTAGGCAAAAGCGTATTATGCGTCCTAGTTTTGGTGTTCAGAAGTTGATCAAACACAAGTTAAGAAACAATACACACGGCCTCTTTCTTAGCACGCATGAATGATAGGTGTGAATTTGCATCATGAGAAAGTGAATAAAGGAGGGGCATCTAGAGAGACCAAACAAGCCAGCCTAAGATGGGAGGGGAGCCGTGTTGGAGGCTATAAGGGTGAGGGTCTCACTTACCTTGTCAACCCACTTGCAGGATATAAATACTGAGGCTGCAGAATTTTGGTTCAGAGAAAAATACTCAACAATACTTAACTATATAAAATTTATCATCCCCTCCAAAGAAAAAAGAAACTTATTTTATTTCTAAGAATGTTCCTCCAGAAACATGGAACTGAAAGCTATTTTTAATTGATCTGGCCCTTAGAAAACAATGGGGGCTTTTCCTTTGATTTACCTAAGGAACTGACATAAAAAATCTATAGTTTCACACCAGAAAGATGGGGAAAAAATGTCAAAATAGAAGGCAGAAATACAAAACTGGAGATTTTCCACTGCAGCATTTTTTGTGTGGCATCTGATTACAAGTGTGCAACATGGAGAAGTGAACCTTTGGACTGTGAAATTGATGCTAATTTCTTACCCACTAGTCTAGAAGCCCTCTAAAATGTCACAACATTCATTTGGTTGCTTTACCAGGAATCAATGTATGTGGTTAGTACGTCTATGTGTTTAATTAATAGATTTTATTTTTTAAATAGTTTTAGATTTACAGAAAAATGAAGCAGATAATACAGAGAATTCCCATATGACCCCTGTTTTGTAGACCGTTTCCCCTGTTATTATCATCTTGCATTAGTGTGGTATATCTATTACAATTAATGAACCAGTATTGATATATTATTATGTAAAGTCCATACCTTAAGTCTCCCTCTTTGTGTTCTATGAATTTTGATGAATTTCTAATAGGGGTTTCCCTGGTAGCTCAGATGGTAAAGAATCTTCCTGCAATGCAGGAGCCTTGGGTTCAATGCCAAGGTCAGGAAGATCCCTGAAGAAGGGAATGGCTACCCATTCCAGTATTCTTACCTGGAAAATCCCATGGACAGAGGAACCTGGCAGACAACATCATGTCTGCAAAGAGTTGAACATAACTGAGCAACTAATACTTTCTGTCATCATTCTTTTCTATACTTTGTCTCGCTCTTTGTGTTGTATGAATTTCGAAAATTTATAATAACCTGTATCTACCACTATAGTGTCACACAGAGCAGTTTCTCTGCCCTCAAAATCCCCCGTGCTCCACCTGTTCGCCCCTCCTCACGGACACTGGCAACCACTGATCTTCATGCTGTCTCTCATGGTTTTATGTTTTAGGTCATCTAGTCAGAATCACACAGTATAGAGTCTCTTCAAACTGTCTTCTTTCATCAAAAAATACGAATTTAAGATTCTTCCGTGTCTTTTTGTGGCTTGATAGCTCATGCTTTAATCACTGAATAATATCTCACTGTATGGATGTATCACAGTTTGCTTATCCACACACTTATGAAAGGGCATTTTAGTTGCTTCTGGTTTGGGGCAATAATGAGTAAAGCTGCTGTAAATATTTGTGTGTTGGTGTTTGTGGGGACCTAAGTTTTCAGTTCATCAGGTAAATACCTAGGAGCATGACTGCTGGGTCATATGGTAGGCTTATGTTAAGTTTTATAAGAAACTGTTCCAAAGCACCTTTCATTCCTACCAGCCATGAATGAGAATTCCTGTTGCCCCACATTCTCATCAGCACTGAGCACTGTCAGTTTGGTGAATTTTAACCATTCTAACAGGTATGTAGTTAGTAGCTCATTGTTGTTTTAATCAGCAATTCCCTAATGATATATGAAACTGAGCATCCTTTCATATGCTTATTTGCCATCAGTATATCCTTGATGACTTTTGTATGATCTGATCTTTTGCCATTTTTAAATTGAGTTGATTTCTTATATTTGAGGTTTAAGAGTTCTTGGTACATTTTAGATACCAGTCCTTTATCAGATTTGTGTTTTACAAATGTTTTCTTCCAGTCTGTGGCTTGTCTTTTCTTTCTCTTGTGGTCAGGGTGTTTATGCCTTAAGTAGGGAGGGTTCTAAAAAGACAATTTTACAACAGCAGTAAGAGGTAAATTTCATAGCAGATGTTTTATGCTCTCTCTCTCTCTCTCTCAGGTGGTGTTAGGGAACCTGTCTGTGAATCCAGCAGAATTTCATTAAAAGTAGAGTCAGATGTTGGGATGGCTAACTCTCCTGCATCATTAGAGGTTGTACAGCAAGGCTGACAACAAGAATAGGACCCAACCCTGGTCTGCAGCTGTTCTAAATACAGAACAATTCAGAAACTGTGTTTACAGTTCAATCCTGGGCCCCCATGCATGGATTACATTACACATAGGGTGTGAAGTTCTCTCCATGAGTCCAAGTGTGTAAGACATCATCACTTTTCTTATTTCTTAATCCCACCTGTGAGCCCCCACTGTGACAGTTAGACAAGTTAGTCAGTCAGTTCAGCTGCTCAGTTGTGTCCGACTCTTTGCAATGCTATGGACTGTAGCACAACAGGCTTCCCTGTCCATCACCAACTCCCAGAGCTTATTCAAACTCATGTCTATCGAGTTGGTGATGGCATCCAACCAGCTCATCCTCTGTCATCCCCTTGTCCCTCCTGCATTCAATCTTTCCAAGCATCAGGGTGTTTTCAAATGAGTCAGCTCTTCGCATCAGGTGGCCAAAGTATTGGAGTTTCAGCTTCAGCATCAGTCCTTCCAATGAACATCCAGGACTAATTGCTTTCCAGATTGATCATACAGGGGTGCCCTCCCCTGCTTGTGGCCCAGTCAGAATTCAGAAGCTTATCTGGTGCCTTAGTCAGCTCTTCGCATCAGGTGGCCAAAGTATTGGAGTTTCAGCTTCAGCATCAGTCCTTCCAATGAACATCCAGGACTAATTGCTTTCCAGATTGATCATACAGGGGTGCCCTCCCCTGCTTGTGGCCCAGTCAGAATTCAGAAGCTTATCTGGTGCCTAAAAAGTGGTGGAAGTCCTGGTCTGTACTGGTTGCTATCAGCCTCCTTATTCTCCAGCCCACAGTGGTCTGTGAAGTCTGGCAGCTCTCTGCCCCCATGCCACAGTGGGGAACGAGGTCATTCACTGAGGGTGGGTCTCCTGCATGAACCATCTCCCCTGAGGTTGTTGTGCCCTTGGGAGCAGGGTGTGGGTTGCTTGGATCCCGCTATGCACAGGCCCCCCACACCTCTGCCCTTCTCTCCCTCCCTTCTGCATCTCAAAAGCACTCTCTGTCTCGCCTCTCACCTTCTAGGGCACCTACATTGTCTTTTCCAGGGGCTTTCACAAAAGTCCAAAAGCGCCTTTGACTTTAGGTCTCTTCTGCTTTCTCCTCTGTAAAAAATCTCTGTATCAAGGAAGCCCAGAAAACAAACGCTAATTAACATTTCAATAAATTGTGCCTCTACAATTATTTGTGCAAACTATTTGGCTAGTATCAGAACCACCACCACCACCACCTGGAATGCTTTCAGAGTGCCTCCTGACCCCTGGCCACAGAAAGCCATATATATAAAACAAAGAATACAACTGGAACTGGAAAATTCAGCTAAGTGGAGGTTTCCAAATGCCACAGGTTTCTAGCTTTGCCTCCCAGAGTAGACCCTAACTACATGGTCCCAGGGAAGCAGCTCTTGAGCAAAGCTGGGCAAGGACATGGGGAAGGAGTCGGTTTCCTCCACTCAGCCACTGTGTGTAAGCCACTCCCCTCCTGCTGCTTTCCCGGTAGCCATGGCTTCCTCAGACCTAAGAACATCTGGGAGAGAGGCAGTAGAGGAAGCAGCCCCACACAGAAGACAGATTTCTGAGGTTACCAGCAACTTCCTCCTCATTAACACATTTTGATTGACCTCTTCTCAGCATTTGAAACTGCTGACCACCGTCACTGTTGAACCCTCTGTATCCTTGGCTCTGATGAGCCTTGGTGAGCCTCCTTATAAGATTTTCAAGTGGCACGGGCTTGGAAGGATGGCTAATTTACAATGGATGAAATATGTGGGATTCAAAGTAATTTTGATCGGCTGAACACTGGCCCCAAATACACAAACCAGATGGGGCCAGAGGATGGTGATCTGACTTGACATGTGGAAAAAAAAAAGTCATGGTCAGCCCACCTCCCAGTGGAAATGTGTATAGGCTAATTTAATCTCTGACCCATTTACAAAAGTGATCTTGTCACTGCCTGTTTCATTCTGTGAGCAAAAAGATAGTTGACAAATTCAGGGAGATGGATGCCAGTGTGAGAGTCACTGAGTTGATTAGGGTGCATGTGTGGGTGTGTGTGCTAAGTCACTTCAGCTCTGTCTAACTCTTTATGATCCTGTGGACTGTAGCCCACCAGGCTCCTCTGTCCACGGGATTCTTTAGGCAAGAATACTGGAATGGGTTGCTGTGCCCTCCTCCTGGGGATTTTCCCGACCCAGGGATCCAACCAGCATCTCTCATGTCTCCTGCATTGGCAGGCAGGTTCTTTATCACTAGTCCCTCCTAGGAAGCCCCAGCTGATTATGGTTCTGGAGAACAAATCATACGAGGAACAGCTGATTATATTTAGTTACAAGAAGAGACTATTAAGGAAATTTATAATATTTGTTTTCAACTATTTGGAGGATTTTATATCTAGATATAGATACATAAATTCTGGTATTTTAGAAAATAAGACAGGGACAAGTAGATTGTATTTCTGGGAGTGGGAGTGAAAGGTGGATGACAGGATTATTATAAAGAAGGCTTTTCTCTTAGAAACTCATCAGATAGTGAGTTTTCCAACATTAGTGAAAAAGCAAAGACTGGACCTCCATCTATCAGAGATGATATTAAGGGGATTCCTTGCTTGATAAGAGACTGGAATGACTTCTGTGGTCCCTTAAACAACTCTGCATCTCTGAGTCATGGATAGGAGAATTCCATGACACTGTATTGTCCTTTATTTCTGCTGCCTGCCTCATCTCCCTGCACTTCTATGTTACAGCTTTGGAGGAGGCTGCTCTAAGCAAGAACTAAAGTAAGCAGATGAAAGAAGGGATATGGAAAACAGAAAATGAAAAAATATATATATATTTTTAAAGGAAACTACTACATGCTACAATCTGTGCTAGGTACTATGTATATAATTATGTCATCCTATCTGTCCCTCACAATGAGATTAGAAGATATTTAGCATTACTTTTGTGAGGAAACTAAGACTCACAGAAGTTAAGTCACTTCCCTAAGAACACACAGCTATTAACTATAGGAGGTGGCATTTGAACACACATATCTTTGATTCTGAAGTCTAGTGTGACTTGTTATTTTTATTTATCCTTTATTTATGGCAAATGATACTGCTTTAAAAAATTTTTAATATTGACATAAGGATTCCTTTTTAAACAAATTTACTTAAAGTAAGTTAAGAGAAAAATATTGTACAAAAATAGTACAGATTTTGCATGGACATGAAGTGAGACTACTAGTCAGAATGACTGAAGTTTGGGAAATATTATTCCAAATGTTTTGATAGTAGGACTTTCCAATTTAGTCGGTCTTATATTTTGATTGCTGAGTACAAGGAAGAAAAGAAAAATTGAAAACTACATGGAATATGAATTAATTTGCTGTGCTCTGATAGGTGGGGTAATTTCATGTGTTACAATAAGGAAACCAAATAGACCCTTTCAAATTAAAAACCATACGATTGTAAAATCCAGAGGAAAACCCCAGGTGAGGCCTATTCGAATAAAGGATGAAGTTTCCAAGGTATGTGCACGAAGCTGCTGAGGGGAAGTAACGTGAGTGAGGGCCCAGGACCCACACAGGTTTTGAGAGGCCACAGTGGAAGGTGAAGGGGTTTACAAACCTGTTTAGGGGAAGAATGATCATCCTCCCAGTGACGGAAGGAAGATCTTTGTGGAAAGGTCAAAGTGAGGATTGGAAAGTCCAAAAAGAAGATGGGAAAGCAGTGATGAAGACTAAATAGCAGCAGAGCACGCTATGTGCCAGGTTATTTACATGCAAGACCTCGTTTGCTTTTCACAACCATATAGCAAGGAAGCTATTACTAGTCACAATTCATAGATGAGAAGACTGAGCTGGGAGATATTCTATAATTTGCCCAGGGTCCAGTGGATCAAGCCAAGATTTGACCTTGGACGGACCACCAGTTCCAAAACCAGTGCTACTTCCCCTGGACCTCTTCCACCCAGACAACATCAAGCAGTTTTCACTTGGTCACTTTCAGTGTCTCCAGCCTCATGGGGCACCACCAGTCTCTAAGAGAAGGGGGAGCCCTGCTCAGAGGCAGGCTGTCTCTCCTCTGGACTCTAATGCTGCAAACGAAGAGGCACATAATTGTCCCCAAATTGAGCAGAGGGTGTTTTAAGGTCTGATAAGGCCAGAAAAAAGAAGCCATGTGCTGGGCAGGATTATATATGTGAAGCCTGTTTCTGCCTAAGCACTGAGTTTGGAAAGATCCACATGGAATTCACATACCTTTCATACTTCTTCTTATGACTCTTCCCCGGACTCAATAGTACCATCCACTAGGACTTCCCTGGTGGTCCAATGGTTAAGACTCTGGGCTCCCAATGCAGGGGGCATGGGTCCGTTCCCTGGTTGGGGAACTAAGATCCCACCTGCCACCTGGTGTGGCCAAAACAAAGAGTACCATCCACTTCCAGGAATAGTGGACCAAGGTAATAGAGGCATTCTAGGCGAGGACAACTAGGATTAGGTTAAGATCATCTGAAAATAGGGCCTATGTGTGTTCATTGACTGCTAGCAGGATTCATGGAGTGGTACTCAGTGAGTGATCTGGGGCAAGGTGATGGGTGAAGCCCCAGGTGTCTCTGCTCTCTCTGGTTGAGGGCTCTCTCCTGCAGCCCTGCTCAGCCAGACACAGCGTCTGGCATGTGGCTGCCCAGTAAAGCATTTGCTGAACTGAGCTGAGTCTTTTTCCCTATGGGCCTCTATGATCTATCAGGGATGGTGTCTTTGCCACGTTTGTGGCTGGGCTGTCTTCGGGGGGTTTCCTCAGGGCTTTACAGTCACTAGCTCTCAGGAGTGTGTTTGTAGTCATTCTCATCAGTGGAAATGCCCACCTGCCAGCAGAAGTTATCTGGAACCAGAGAGAACACTGCCCCTGTCTGTGGTGTTATTTCTCTCTAGTCAGTTCCCCTTTCTGCATTTGAGATCTACCCTCAGCCCTGACGTTATTTCTCTCTCTACAAGGAGTGTTAGGAGGTATGGGGAGCTCACAAAGGCTCCTCTTCATTTATTCTTGATCCCTTGCTTCTGTGTTCCTTGGGAATGCCCCTGGGCTTATGCCTCTGGTCTCTTGGAGCTGCAGTGGATGGGCACCTGTGACAGGTATGTTCTCATGAGGCTCGTGTGCCTGGGGGAGTGTGGTGTGGGGTCCGGCTGCATCTGGGGCAGATGTTCAAAGTTGGGGCTGACAGCCAGCAAGGGAGTGGGTAAGAAGGGGTGAGGGGTATGTGATTAAATCCTTTGACCATCATGCTTGGTTCCTGAACTGTCTACATTGGAGGTGGGACATGACAAAAACGTGTCTCTTCTAGTCGGGTCCCTTTGTCTGCTTTGACGAGCTGAGAGACGTAACAGGCAGGAAATAGAAGGCACCACTTACCAAACGACTGGCAGCCACTCCTGGCCTTGCGGTGCTGAAGGCTCCAAGCAGCTATGCTCCAGGAGAAGCTATCCAAGCATGCTGGCCCTGCCCAAGCCCCTTGTGCCAGTAGAAAGTCCAGAGGACGGGGACCAGACTTACACACACTGAAACAGCCTCTGCTTTCTTGTTTGGTCTTTCCCTCCTCCTGTCCAGAAACCTTTGCCCATTTCTTCTTCCCATCCAAGGGCCCCATCCCAATATCAGCCCCTCCTGGCACCAGAAACCAATAGCTTATTTGGAAATAAATAGTCCTGGGTCAAAAAGAGCCCAGGCAGTGGTTTATCGTGTTCTGTATACCATGAACTTATTTGCATTTGCAAATAGCCTTAAAATAGTGCCTCCACTAATAGTTATTGAAGGTTCTGGAGAGACAGGTTAAAATAATTTTTGACCAAGGGAACTTCCCACTCCTCAAATTGTAAGAACTGAGGAGTCGACCTGTTCCTCCCAACCTCAGTCTTGGGACTCAGGCTCTGGATTAAAATGTCTATTTAATTATGTGCACAAGTTCAGAGTATGATATTTTCTGTTTGCTGTTATAGATATTACTATTTACATGACCTATCCTGTGTATAATGAAAGCTTTTATAAATTTCTGCTCATTCATGTGCCCTAAATATATTTTTTGAATGCTTACTCTGTCCCAGGTCCTGGGTTTCTAACAAGGAGAATTAAAGATATGGCCCCTGTTCTCTTGAAGCTTCTAGCCTAACAGGAAAACAGTACTAATTAAATAGTCACACTAAAAATGACTGTGTGGCAATAATGCTCTGAAGAGAAGAAATGGTTTTGTGCTCACTGGATTGTGAGCACAATGGATTGTGCTCACTGTTCAAGAACTATGTCTTTGAGCTTGGTATTTTTGTTACTACAATATTCCCAGATAACAGATGTCCCCTCATAATGGAGGTGAGGATTGAATTTCATGGAATTGAGGCTAGAGTCGGGAGTGGAGAGAACATGAAAGGTGAAAAGATAGGCTAAGCTAGATTCCTTAGGAGAAATTCAAGGTTCAAATACCATGTTTCAAAAATCAGATAGAGGTAGGAGGTGAGTTTAGGGGTCTCTGGGCCAGAAGATGGAAGTTATAAGGACCCAGAACAAGAACAAGTATGTCTGAAACAAATTTGGAGGTGGTGGGAAATTTCTGGAGTCATTCAGAGTCCAGGCAAGTATGGATACTTCACCTTTCATGGTTAGGCAGGAAGGAAGGATAGGGCCCTAGGCTGAGCACCTAACCCTTTATTAGACCCTTGTCTTCATCTCTAATCAATGCAGAGACTTTCTGGGCTTTCCATCATAGTTTACTTAGGCTGGGTTTGGGAGAGAGATGCCATTTTGAATATACATAGACAAAGAAAATTGTATCCAGCACTTTCCATCTCCCAGTCAAGATGGGAGAGGTCCCATTTCCTGTTCTTCTCCTTCCTTTCATGAGTATGATTTCTTTCCAAGTTCCATTCCTGGAGAAATTAAACTTAACTCTTAATAGCTAAAAACAAAAGACATTTCTCCTTTCCAGCTAGCATTTGCATTTTAATAGGGGCTTTCAAAAATGCCTTTACCCAAGGAATGAGTAATTTGGGAATTCCAAGCACCGGGGTAGGGCTAGCATGTGGAATGGGGAGAAGGGGATGTCCCTCAGATTGTGCCCTTGAAACACTGGTTTTCTCTTTTTGACCATGATTCTGGTTATGAGAGAGCAGGAAGGGGCTTCCTTAGGGGGCCAGAATTGGCATGGCTGCCTTTTGGTAAGTTCTGTGGGTCTTATTCATGGCAGGCAGGGCCCTTGACTGGATGTGCACAGACTCAGAGAGAGGAACTTGTAAAAATTTTGCATGGTGCTTACCCATAAGAACTTTTTGGCCAAAGGGGGAAAATGGTTTCCAAAACCATTGATAAATCAAAAAAACAGTATTTCTTGACTCAGAAAGGTCCGATTCTAGATATGACTAGAAAAACTGGGTATCTGTCTTATACGCAGACTTGGGGGATGGGAAAGGTTAATTACTATTGCCATCTTACGCTCCTTCTTCTGGACAAGTAAGGGGAATGGACTCTTGGTTTTAATGCTTTAGTTACGTACAATATTGGGAAATGGAGAAAAGCATCCCCTGCTCCTTATGAACCTACTTAGACATTTCTTCTTTGTACCTATGCCTCTTTGATGCTACTCCCCTTGTATCTGTATGGAAACACTGTGCTTCCAAATGGGTGAGGAAGATGACAGTTAATGAATGAAAGCAGTGTTAGGTAAGGAAATTCTCCATCAGTGAGGACCCAAAGGGATTTGCTCCATGAAGAGACTGGAAACCAAGTCAGACATATGATCCAGCCTCAGTGAGGAGATCTAGCTGGTAGGGGAGCTCAAGGAAAGCAGAGCCGAGGATGGGTGATGTGTATCGGTACTAGTCATCTCCCGTGTCCACCGGACACCAGGAAATGTTCACATTTTTATCAAGGTATCACTCAGGCCCATCTCTTTCCAGCATCTTCATCTCAAGTCTATAAGCTTTTAATATTGGCTTTCTTGATCGCCCTCATACCAGCCCTCACTGCCTCCTTCAGGCCACTGACAGGCTTATATTTTCTTTAAACTTTCATTATATAACTTTTTTGCTCCCACACTATTAATCCCAAACTCCCAATTTTCTATCAAAACAAATATAAATTCCTCATCTGACTTTCTAGGCCATGTTCAGCTACCCTGTTCTTAGACATGTGTGTGTACCTCAAGAATATGGCTGAAATATGTATCCAGTCAAACGCCTGAAAGTAGTGCATCGGGAGGCGGTAGTTCTCAGCCACATTACCTGAATGCCTGGATAGTACTTCTGCAGGAATCTACTTGAAGGGCTGTCCAGGGAAGAGTTGTCGGAAGCTTGCAGAGCCTTTCAAGGACAGAGGCAGATGGCCACCACATCAAGTTCTGGACAATCAGTAACTGCTAATATGAAAGGAAGATGGAAATTCTCTGAGAAAGATCCTCTTATGCAATGGCCTAGGCTGACAGCTCTCTGGAGTGGGCGGATCAGACTGAGCGGGCTGGGAGCACAGAGTAGAAGCCTCATCTGCCCTAACTGAACTTGACTTTCTCCAGCAAGCACTAACATTCCTAGCTCACTCTGTTCCTGTCACCAGGGTACAGTTCTGAGACCAAAACTGACCTTCTTTTAAGTCCCAGGTTAGATATCACCATCTTTACCCCACCCTTCTGGACCATAGGATTACTTGCTGTTCTCTATCTCTCTTGCAACCTTGGACCACTTGTCAACTCAGAAGGTCCTCCACAGACCTGGGATCCTTTAAACGTACCATACTGTGTGTGTGTGTGTGTGTGTTAAGTTGCTTCAGTCATGTCTGACTCTCTGCAATCCTATGGACTGTAGTCTGCCAGGCTCCTCTGTCCATGAGATTCTCCAGGCAAAAATACTGGAGTGGGTTGCCATGCCCCGGGGATCTTCCCAGCCCAGGGATCAAACCTGAGTCTCTTATGTCTCCTATGCTGGCAAGTGGATTCTTTACCACAAGTGCCACCTGGGAAGACCACCATACTATGTGTGCTGTGCTAAATCACTTCAGTTGTGTCTGACTCTTTGTGACTATATACTGTGCTAAAACTTGGAGGAATGAAATTGGGTGGGGGTAGGGAAAAGTGGTGTGTCCAGATTTTCTCCCTGGAAAGGTGGGTGTGTCCAGGTTTTCTCCCTTATTTTTCCTCCTTTCTGGGAATGTAATGAGCAGCTTCCAGGAAAACTTAAGAAAAGTTATGCAGTTCAACCACCCACTCAATTCAAGAATCTCTTTTAAAATGTCTCCTCTGCATTATTACTCTCCTTTTGTCTGAGCAGTTCTGGTGATGAGGAGCTCACTATCTCACAAGAAAACCCAGTCCTTGGTTGTAGCACTGTATTCAAAGTTCTTCATCACGTGAAGCTGAGATCTGGCTCCCTGCATCTTTCAGTGATGGAACTACTGTCCCTTTAACAACAGTGCAAGTGTCTTCCTGTGGGAGGGCCCTTAAATATTTGCAGACAGCTTTGGGCACTTGCAGGTTTCTCTGCTTCAAGTTAGTTACCCCCAGGCCTTTCGATTGTTCCTCATTTGACATACTTTCATTATTCCCTGGTGAATCCCTTGATAAACTCTAATTTGCCATGGTCATTCAAGTATAACCGACCTCACTGAATGTGATACCACAAATGATGTGGTCTGATTAGCACAGAGCACAGTGACCACATTCTACACTAAGAACGAATTAACTTTTGGTTAGCCTTGCCACGCTAACATGTGTATGATTTTTATATTTACTGCGGATAAGCTCTTCTCTATTTTCTCCTTATTCTACTTCACTGAAGTGCAGATCTTTTATGTGTACCCTGAGATGTAGCATGCTAGTATCAGACTCTCTTTTCAGCTGACCAGCTGACCAATAGCTATCTTGCTTATTCTTGTGCACATTTGTATGTACATCTGCACATTTGAAAGCAGAAGTATGACTTCTGTGCTTTCATTCATAGTTTTACTAAACATGTAAAAATGAGAAAGTAAAAAACAGAGAGCCCCACAGTACCCACCTAGTATCAGCCTATTAAACAAGAATGATTCCTGATACTCAGTTATTGAGTGAAAGAATCAATCAATACCTGGTTCTCATCCCCCCTATTTAATCCATCACCATATCCTGTTGGTTATAATCCTAAATTCTGCTTGGACCTATCCATTTCTATCTACTTTTGCCACCATAACCTACAACAAAAAGCTGTCTTCTTTCGCTTATATGACTACAATAGCCACCTGATTGGTCTGGTGGCCTCTACCCTGGCTTCTCTCCTATCCATCTGCTACACAGTAGCCAGTCATCTTCAAAATGCAGCCCTGATTATGTCACTCCTCTGCTGTTCATGTTGCTCTCAGAATAAAGAACAAAATCCTTAACTGACCCATAAGATAAGCGTGGCCTGGCCCTTGCTGACCTCTTCAATCTTGTCCTCCACCCCTCTGTCCACATCCACCTTCTCTCATGTGCCCTCAGTGCCTTTGCACATGCTAGTCCCACTGCCTAGCATTTTCCAAGTCACTCCACCAACCTTCACTTACTTAGCACCTATTCAATCTGTTCTGCTTACCTGCTGATGCATCAGAAACTGCCCCCAAACTTAACAGCTTAGAACAATGAATATTTTACTCTTTCTCATAACACGTGAGTCAGAAGTTTTGGCAGCCTTCTGACTGATTTTTCTGGTCCTCATGGCATCAACTTGGTCACTTAGCTGATGAATGGGCTAGTCGAGATGTATACTATCTAATTCAGTAGCCCCTAGCCACATGTACCTACTGATTACTTGAAATGTAGCTCATCTTAAATGAGATGTGTTCTAAATATAAAATACCCATGTGATTCTGAAGATTTAGTACAGGAAAGATAATGTAAAATAGTCATTAATAATTTTTATATTGATCACATATTGAAATAATATTTTAGATATTAGATTAGATAAAATATCTTATTGAAATTAATTTCACCTATTTCTTTTAAAATGGTTTAATGTGGCTACCAGACATTTTTAAATTACATATTTGGCTTGCATTATATTTCTACTGGACAGTGTTTATCTAGAGCAAGTGTCCGTATTTTTTTTTTCTATAAAAGGCCAGATAGAAAATATTTTCAGCTTTGCAAGCCATATGATCTCTGTCACAGCTTCTCAACTCTATCACTGCAGTACAAAAAACAGTCAAGGATGATAATTAAAGTAGTGGTTATAGCTACATTTCAACAAAACTTTATTTGTAAAAATAGGTGGTGGTCTGATTTGGTCTTCAGGCTGCAGTTTGCTGACCTCTGATTTAAAGGATTCCGGACTTTATTCACATGTTTGGTGGTTTGGCAGAAATGGCTGGAAGCCTGGTTTCAGCTGGGACTGTTGACCCAAACACCTACACATGGCATTTCCATGATGGTGGTCTCAGTAGGGGGACATTTTGTATAGTGGCTCTGAGCCCCACATTCCAAGAAAGACAGACACTGCAAGGCTTCTTTTGACCTAGCCTCAGAAGTCCTAAACATCCCTTCTAGTGTACTCTATTGGTCAAACAAATCCCTAAGGCCAGCCCAGACTCAAGGAGAGGAAATTAGAGGTCATAAAGGGGTAGGAGGGAGGAGTAGCAAAGAATATCTGTCCATCTTTAATTTATCACATCATTCTTCAAATCTCAGTTTTGACTAGAACTATTATGGGCCCTCCGAGCACCATGAAGCTCTCCTCTGTAGCACTTATCATCATTGTAATTTTACATTTATTTATATGATCATCATCCTGCTCATCTACTAACCTATAAGCAACTATAGGAAGAGGAGTCCTTTCTGGTTTTGCTCATCATTCTACTCCCAGCACCTCGCACAAGGCCTGGCTCCAAAAATATTTGTTAAATGAATGAACAGCCTAGGGGCACAGCCAAGTATCTGTATGAATATGTATCCCCACATTTCTCCACTGCTCTCAAGCATATCACGAGACACCCTGTCAGAAGTTAAAATTCAGATACAGTCAATTCCCAGCAACCTTCTTATTTTGCAGTTCAGAAACTTTGTGAAAAAGGAAATAAGCCTACCCTATTCCTCCAAGGACCTCCAAGGTAATCATAGCTGTTCTAAGGGTGGAGCTTCTGGTTCTGGTGCCCTGAGAAGTGACTGACACAGCATGTCACCCTGAGGCCAGTCAAGGCCCTGGGCGGCTTGTCCTGCTCTTGGCCTTCACTGTCTTCTCACTCAGCTGGCAGTGCCCATCCAGCACGCTTGCTTGGCCAGCCACAGTACAAGCTGGCAGAAAACAAAGGATTGGGGTCTGAACCTGGGCTGAGGCCAACCTAGTCCTCCCTCCATGGAAATTATGGCATCTTTTGCTTTGTTCGGAGAAGGACTCTCATATGTGCTGGGAGGAGATGAATGAGTCCACCTTCCACGCTGGCCTGGAGCTTGAATGATAGCTGTTTGTGGACACTCTGTTTTTCTTTTTAGCTCTGGGTTAGGGATCAAGGCCTGCAATCTTTACACTCCCTCACAACCTCTAGAACAAGCCTGACACTGAGTAAATTCACTACATGTTTGCATGAGACTGTCTCAATGAATAACCTTCATTAGACACCAGAAAAACCTATCAGCATTTTTGCTGGTGCCCTGATCACCACTAATATTCTAGACAAAGTAGTGAAATAGGGAACTCTTTTTGCTGCTCCCCAGCTTCTGCCTTGGAATCTTTCTCTCACTTCCTGAGCCATCATATGTCTACTCCCCTGTCCCACCCCGTGACTGGCCAACACCACCTCGCCATATCTGCATACTGCCTTTCGACCGAGCTAGTTCCCACATCCTCCTGCAGACTTGAGACATAAAAGAACTCTTCTTAATCCCCTTTGTTCTGTTCCAATGCACGTAGTTTCCAGAACTCTTCTAGGTGAGGCTTAGCTGAAACACAGTAACATGTGTCTGGAGCTTAGCCCAGGCCAGCAAACTCATTACCTGTCCGGGCCTGGGGTGGAGAGAAGCATTCTCTGCCTGGCACGTAGTAGGTGCTCAAGTGATATTTGTGGACTGAATGGCAGCTCAGGACAGAAATGTCCCTGATACACAGGGACACTGTGGTCCATCCTGCATCTAGCCTAGCCTGTCCCCCTGAGTGTCACACTCTGATTCTAGGAGGTGCCATCACACCTGGCCCCAGGGATGTGCTGTTCCCCTGTCACCCTGAGAGTGGGTAGAATTGAAATCTTTTTTCCTTGCTCCTAAAGCACACTTGGGGCTTCCCTGGTGACTCAGTAGAAAAGAATCTGCCTGCCAATACAAGAGATTCAGGTTCAATCCCCAGTTTGGGAAGATGGAGAAGGGAATGGCAACCCACTCCAGTATTCTTGCTGGAGAATCCCATAGATAGAGGAGCCTGGCAGGCTACCGTCCAGGCCTTTGTGTCCAGGGTCACAAAAGAGCTGGACACGACTGAGTGACTAAGCAATAACAACAGGACATCTGAAATCAACTGGACTTTCAAAGGAACTATACAAGAGTTAAAAAGAACACAACGAGTGATGGATGGAAACTAAAGTTCTGGTGGTGAGCAAACTGTAGTATATACGGAAATGGAAATAGAATGTCATATGAAGTGGAAATATAATGTTGTAAACATGAAAAAAATGCTATAAACCGATGTTACCTCAATAACATTGAAGAAGAATGCAGGGAAGAAGCTCCATTTCTTTACCCACAACATGGGGAAAGAAAACCTCCCCTTGCTGTGAGGAATACTATACTTGGTCATTGAGTTGACTCTCACTCCCGTTCTATGATGGCCAGGTATGTAGCGTGAGAGAAAGTAGTGTCTGACGGGTGCTTTTCTTTAGTTTTGAAGGTGAACGGCCAGCTAAATAGAACGTTGAAACTTGTTCTAGGTTTTTGACCAGTTCACCCACCTACAGACTTTATTCTGCTCACAACTGACAGAAATATCCTCACAGAGAATCTCCCCTGTAAATTCTTAGGTTCTTTCCTCTCCCAATCCCCTTTCTGCCCTCTCCCTCCAGAAGCTAGAGTTTCTACTTCTCGGGCCCTCTGGAGAAGTTGTGACTCGTAGTTGTGGTTCAGAGTTCATTGTACAGGGAGCAGTGACATTTCTGCTCTGCCTCATAGCCAGTGACACTGCAGAAAACTGGCCCCTCACACTACTCCATGGCTAGAGAGGAGAGAAAATTTTCATTTGTATAAAAGAGTATATTTTTATACATTTATCCTGTATGAAAGAGTATCATGACACTCAAGTGTGTTAGCCTATATTTTAATAGGGCCTCTGGTAAACCAGGTATCTAAAGTGTTGGTCAGGATGGTGTGCAGTCTCTAAGTTAATGTTAGGGAACTTTACTAGGAATATCACTGCTGGGGCAGGATTTCGAGGACAAACATGATCTTTCTCCCCCAAAATCCATAAAAGGCTTTGATAGAAGTGTGTTAGGCTTAGGCTTATTCTCTATTCTCTGTTAGGCTTATTCTGCATAGTTTGAGAGAATGATACCAGTATCAATGAGAGGAAGTTAAAGAGAGGCAGCTTTTCACCCAGGAGAAGACAGAGATTCCAAATAGAGAAGCAAAAAATAATTTTGATGTCCTTCTCAGACCCAGTGCTCCTCCTCACTGAATGAATTCCAGGGACCATCTGTCCAGGATTTCCTAGGACAATACAGATTTCATGTGATTATTTGAATTAAAGGTGATTCATTAAATTTATACCAAAGTATAATTTTGATGGTGTGTCCTGTCTGACACATCACCCAGGGAAGAAAAAAAAAACTTTGATTACATCAAGCATACTGATACTTGGTTTGCAAACAGTGTAAGATTTTTATACTAGGTAGGAGTTCAGACTCACAGGGTTCACAGTCCTCAGAATCTATGATAAATAGGATATTGGTAGTGATTCAGGATGATGAAGTGCACAAGAATCAAATAGAGAACTCCTTTACCTTATGATCCACCAATCCCACTCCTGGGCATATATCCAAAGAAAACTCTAATTCAGAAAGATACATGTACCCAGTGTTCATAGCAGCACTACTTACAGTAGCCAAGACACAGAAGCAATGTTCAATAGATGAGTGGATAAAGAACATGTAGTGTGTATATATACACACACACATACATATATATATATATATATATATATATATATATATAGTGGAATATTACTCAGCCATAAAAAAGAATGAAATCAGTCCATTCGTAGCAGCATGGATAGACCTAGAGATTATCACACTAAATGAAGTAACTCAGACATGGAAAAGACAAATATCATATGCTATTACTTACATAGGGAATCTTTATGATACAAATGAACTTATTTATAAAATGGAAACAGACAGATATAGAAAACAAATTTATGGTTACCAAAGGAAGAAGAGGGGAAGGGATCAATTAGGAGTCTAGGATTAACAGATACAAAACTTCTATGTATAAAATCAACAGCAAGGTCCTACTGTAAATCACAGGGAACTATATTCGGTATTTTGTATTAAACTATAATGGAAAATAATCTGAAAAAGAATATATATATAACTAAATCATTTTGATGTACACCAGAAATTAGCACAACATTATATATCAACTATACTTCAATTTTTTTAAAAAAAGAACTCTTTTTCCAGATTCTACCACTGACTGGTGTCAGTTTTGGCCCAACAGATAGTGCCTGTGTTCTGAAACTTATTAAAATCACTGGAAGGAAGGCAGAACAATTGGGAGACAGCGTGAGGTGCACAGATTGGACACCTACTATGTGTTTTGGCAGCTGAATATATTTGCAACTCACTGTCACAAAACACAAATTTTCTAATTGTTCACTGCTGCTGCTGCTAAGCCACTTCAGTCATGTCCAACTCTGTGCGACCCCATTGACGGCAGCCTACCAGGCTCCCCCATCCCTGGGGATTTTCCAGGCAAGAACACTGGAGTGGGTTGCCATTTCCTTCTCCAATGCATGAAAGTGAAAAGCAAAAGTGAAGTCGCTCAGTCGTGTCTGACTCTTAGCGACCCCATGGACTGCAGCCTACCAGGCTCCTCTGTCCATGGGATTTTCCAGGCAAGAGTACTGGAGTGGGGTGCCATTGCCTTTTCCGAATTGTTCACTAATTAGCACTAATTTTTTAAATATAAAAGAGCTCCTACAAATCAATAAGAAAAAAAAAAAAAGTCCAGTGACCCAAATTAATAATAGGCAAAAGAAATGTATAGATAGGGAATAGGAAATATTACCTCCTATACATTTGAAATTATGCTCATACACAAAATAAAAGAAATTATAGTGAGAAATACTTCACACCCTTTAGGATGGGTACTAAAGAAAAGAACTACAGGAAATGACAAGTGTTGGCAAGAATGTGGAGAAATGGAATTCTTGTGCACAGTTAATGAGAATGTAAATGGTATAGCCATGGAGAAACAATATGGCAGTTCCCTCAAAAATTAAAAATAAAATTACCATATGATCCAGTAATTCCACTTTAGAGTATAAACCCCAAAGAAATGATAGCAATGTCTTGAAGAGATACGCGTATACCCATGATTATAGCATCACTCACGGCAGCCAAAAAGAGGAAGCAACTCAGATGTCCATCAACAATTGAATGGATAAACAAAATGTTGCATTTACATACAATAGGATATTATTCAGCCTTAAAAAGGAAGGAAATTCTGACACATGCTACAAAATGCTTGAATCTTAAATACATTATGCTAAGTGAAATAAGCCAGACACAAAAAGGCAAACATTGTATGAGTCTACTTATAGGAGATGCCTAATGCTGCTGCTGCTGCTAAGTCGCTTCAGTCGTGTCCGACTCTGTGCGACCCCATAGACAGGAGCCCAACAGGCTCCCCTGTCCCTGGGATTCTCCAGGCAAGAACACTGGAGTGGGTTGCCATTTCCTTCTCCATTGTGTGAAAGCGAAAAGTGAAAGTGAAGTCGCTCAGTCGCATCCAACTTCTAGCGACCCCATGGACTGCAGCCTACCAGGCTCCTCCATCCATGGGATTTTCTAGGCAAGAGTACTGGAGTGGCTTGCTATTGCCTTCTCCGATAGGAGATGCCTAAAGTAGTCAAATTCATGGAGATAGAAGGTAGAATGATGCTTTTCAGGGACAGAGGGAGTGGAGGAGTGTGTGGAGTTAGTGTTTAATGGGTATAGAATTTCAGTTTTGCAAGATGAAAGGAGTTCTGGAGATGGGTGGTAATGATGGTTGTACAACAAATGTAAATGTGTTTAACATTACTATACACTTTAGAAATGAGTAAGAAGGTAAATTTTAAGTTATATGTATTTCATGACAACAAAAGAGGAATTTTTTAAAAATTACAGTGAGATGTCATTTTAACCTTCCCTGTTGGTAAAGATCAATATTAAAAAACAGAGACATTACTTTGCTGACAAAGTTCCGTCTAGTCAAAGCTATGGTTTTTCCAGTAGTCATGTATGGATGTGAGAGTTGGACCATAAAGAAAGCTGAGCACCAAAGAATTGATACTTTTGAACTGTGGTGTCGGAGAAGACTCTTGAGAGTTCCTTGGACTGCAAGGAGATCCAACCAGTCAATCCTAAAGGAAATCAGTCCTAAATATTCATTGGAAGGACTGATGCTGAAGCTGAAACTCCAATACTTTGGTCACCTGATGCTAAGAACTGACTCATTGGAAAAGACCCTGATGCTGGGAAAGATTGAAGGCAGGAGGAGAAGGGGACTACAGAGAATGAGATTGTTGGGTGGCATCACTGACCCATTGGACATGAGTTTGAGCAAGTTCTGGGAGCTGGTGATGGGCAGGAAAGCCTGGTGTCCTGCGGTCCATGGGGTCACAAAGAGTCAGACAGGACTGAGCAACTGAACTGAACTGATTGGTAAAGATTACAAATTAGAAATCTTTGTTGGCAAAATCTATATGAAAATAAGGACATTCATGCTGTGATTTTGTTGGTGGGAGCATAAGCATCTAGTTTTAGGGGAGAACAATTTTTCAATATGTGTGAAGATTAAAATTGAATTTGCTTTATAACTTTTTGGTAAAGCCATTCTGTTCCTAGGAAGGTAGCTTACTCTCACATATATGACTTGGCATATGATCAAGGCTCTTCACTGCAGCAGAAGATTGGAAAAACCCAAATGTCTATCGATAGGGGCTGTAAAGTAAATTATTGCCATCCGATTGAAAACACCAGAATAATATGCAACTGTTAGAATGAGGATACCCAGTATGTGTGGACACAGAAAAACCTCCAGGGGAGTGGTTAGTGTGCAGAACTGCATTATAGTGTGCTAACATTTGTGTTTTATAATAAAATGAAAAAAAAAATGGGTCTCAGTTTTCATTTTAGTTTGTCTCAAATAACTGCAAGTAGAGGCAAGAAACTACTCACAGGTAATAGTGGTCACTCCACTTATTGCTATGGGGAGAAATCAAACTGCTAGGGGGCAAGGTTGGCAGGGAGTTGCTTTCCACTGTTTATTGCCCTTATATTTCAAATGTAGTACTATGAGCAGGTATGATCTATGAAAAATTTTTTATTTAAAAAAAAAAAGAAGTTACAGTCCAGAAGGAAAGCAACATAACAAATACTTTCAGCCTAAAGTCATACATTGGTGCTATGGGAAAGGAAAGGAAGGGTGTCTAGCATAACCCACAGGCATCAAGGATGGCTTCTGGACAAATCACCCACAGGGAAGAAATGTCTGCTATTGGATCAGGAATAGTTGTATGCTTTCATCTGAGCATCAGTTTATTTTTATCTCATGGACAGATCTGGAAATTGATTCACCAATTAGATTTTCCTTTTCACTTTATCTGTTAAAAAGTTAACAAGCCAAACTTGTGACCCGTACCATACAAGGTGGGCAGATTTCTACAGTAAGCATTTAGCTTTGGCATTGTACTTGACTCCATTTTGTATTCCTGCATTTGGTTTGCTTTTCCCCTGTTTGTAATGTTGGTCATCTTCCCTACTCTATGCTTCCCTGTAAGCCACTCTACAGCCTTTTTGGTCTAAGTTGGGGTAAATGGGTGAATGAAGAAAGATGGAGGGCAGGAAAAGAAAAGAGAGAGCATGGAGGTTATAGAGCAATACCTATCATTTTCCTTGGCTCCATCACATAGATTAAGCGAACACTCTAGTACTGGAAAATCCCATGGACGGAGGAGCCTGGTGGGCTACAGACCATGGGGTTGCAAAGAGTGGGACGACTGAGCGGCTTCCCTTTCACTTTCTAGTACAGGGTTATCAAAGTGGGCTCCTAGCCCACTGCAACACTATCACCTGTGAGTTTGTGAGTCATGGATTTCACTCAATCTAGTAATCAGAATCTCTGTGGAAAAGACCCAGGAATCTGCTTTAACATATCCTCCAGATAATTTTTATGCACATTAATGTTTGAAAACCACAGGGAAGCCAAAGAAAAACTGATTTCTAAACATGAAAGTGAAAGTCTCTCAGTCGTATGTGACTCTTTGAGACCCCATGGACTTATACAGTCCATGGAATTCTCCAGGCCAAAATACTAGAATGGGTAAACTTTCCCTCTGCAGGGGATCTTCCTAAGCCAGGGATCAAACCCAGGTCTCCTGCATTGCAGGCGATTCTTTACCAGCTGAGCCACCAGGGAAGCCCAAGAACACTGGAGTGGGTAGCCTATCCCTTCGCCAGAGGATCTTCCAGACCCAGGAATTGAACCAAGGTCTCCTGCAGGCAGGCAGATTCTTTACCAGCTGAGCTACCAGGGAAGCCGTATATATGTTCTATTTGTCCTACCATACCCGTTTATTGGTCAAGATAATAATGCTGCTGTTGCAGTTTTAGTTTTAGTTGCTCAGTTGTGTCTGACTCTTTGCAACCCCATGGACTTGTTGCTCACCAGGCTCCTCTTTCACCATGGGATTTCCCAGGCAAGAATACTGGAATGGGTTGCCATTTCTTTCTCAGCTACTGCAGTAAAAAACTCCCAAAATTTCATTAACTTCACACACCAAAATTTTATTTTTTTGCTCACATCACAGTCCAATATAGATCACTGTGGGGTGTTAAGAGCTGTTTTATTAATTTGTTCAGCCAATCAGCTTCTTTCATAGTGAGGCTTTACCATCTTCTGGCTGCTTGGACTCCTCCTCTGGATCCTCTGCATCAAAGAAGGCAGGGGATGGAGGCAAGAGAGAGGCTTTAGCGCTGTGATACCTGGAAGTAACGCCCATCTTTTCTGCTCACAATTCCACTGGTCAAAACCCAGTCACATGACCTACTTGTTTGGGGGTGGGGGCTGGGAAATAGGGTATGTCTGTAGGGTTAGGAAAAAAAGAAAATGGCTTTGATGAACACATTGTATCATCTTTGCCCCACCCATGGGCCGAAGTGAATCTCAAACGCCACTTTGTCACATTTTCGTTTTTGGTTTCATTTTCTAATCGAGTTTAATCTTCTCTGTTTTAACTGTAGCACCATGGAACTGCGAGACACCCTCATTGTGATCGCCCTCCTGCTCTCTGGTAAGCACACTTTTGGCTTTATAAAATCCTAGAATCCTCCTACTGTCTCCCTGTGAACCTGAAATGCAAGCTGGGGCCTGAGACTTGATGGGTTTTACTCACTTTCTATTCAGCGTACACAAGACCACAAGCCAAAAAGACTTCCAGGAAGAAGTAGGAAGCATCACACTTGAGAACAGGTATCTCAGCTGATGGCGGGTCCAACCTGAGATGGAGCCCACTCCTTCTGCCATCTTACCCCTGTGGTTCTAGATGCACAGAGGAGGGCAGACTGGACTGTCCAACAGTGCCCAGGGAGCTAGGGGAAGGTCCCTATTCTGACACGCTTGAAGCTTAATTCTTTTGCTCCTCTGTCCCCATTGCTGGCATTCTCACACCTTTAGGAAATGACAAACTGGCTTCTAAAAGTCTCCAGCTACCAGCCATCATTGGTTTTCTTCTTCTCAACATTCCCTCTCCCACCACCTCCTTCCCCCTGTTCTTCCCCTCAGCTTGCACCCATAGAACATAGTTGACACTGATTACTGGGAGGATCAAGGCACCCAGCCCTGCACCCACCTGATTAAATGCCCTTCAGCTAATCATATCAGCTGATTTACCATCAAGCTAAGGGGCTAAGCTTCAGGGCTTCTCACCTGCACAGCTCTCTCCAAGCCACTCCAAGACCTCAGGAGGAGCCCTAACAGTGTGGCCATGGGTCTTAGATCTTGGTAAAGTTTTCATTAGTAAGATATTTTAACCACAATAAGTTTAGACCACTGTCTCTTTCCACTGTGACTTCTTGACTTGTCTCTCTGTCACATTCTCCCCCTGTTGAGCAGTGTTGCAGCGGCCATGGGCATTTTGTTTTGTGTTTTGTATTCTTTTTCTTAAAGAGACCTTCTCCACTCAAAATAAATTTTAGTAGTGTCAGGCCTCAGAAAACTCAGACCCTCCCTGTTTGCTGCTTTCTCTGAGTTTAGTTTCATCAGTGAACTGGGGCTGGCCAAGGTTCTTGCCACCCATCTCGGGACTGGGTGCCCTTCCCCTAACCCATCCCCTGACCCAGCCCCTTCCTGCTGCCTGTCTTCCCCACCCTCGGCACTGAGAGGGAAGCATCCCGGTCCTGGGGTGGGGCAGACGGGGGAGGAGTAGCCCACCTGCTGTTTGGCTGTAGCAGAGCACAGGCTGCCCCTAGCTAACTAGACTGGCCACGAGCTCACCTCCTCCCAGTGGCCACACATAAGGCCCTTGGCCACTGACCTCGTCCCTGCTGTGGCTGACAAAGAGTCTCCCTCAGATCGATGCTGGCTGGGACGGGCTTTTCGGGAAGTGCTTTCTGCTTAGCACCCTGGAGCTTGCTGTGTCTGTGCTATAGACATGTTACCTGATCTACAGATGGGCTAACTAATCACTGACTTAGGTCATAATACTAGCTTTCACCTCCCAGGACCAATACGATTTGCTATTTTAACTCTTGGGAAGGTAGAAGTTATGTGTGAGCAGGGGCGGAGAGAAAGGGGTTGAAGCAAAGCTTTGGAGAACATTATCCAGCAAGAACCTCTTCCCATCCCACTTCTAATTTTTTTATTTGACAAGCACACAGATGTATTGCTTACAAAACCTTTGTGCCAGGTACTGTTCTAGGCATTTTATAGATATTAACTCACTTAAACATCATCATAACTCTGCTTTAGGTCTTGTTATGATTCCCTATTTTACAAATGTACAAACTAAAGCCCAGGGAGGTTAAGTAATTTGCTTAAGACAACATTGTTAATAAATGGCAGAGCTTGAATTCATACCCAGCAGTACAGATGCAGCATCTGTTCACTTCACCTTGACATGATGCTACTTCTCCTAACTCTTGCTAGGGAACTCTCCATAGTAGTAGGATTTGTCCCTTGGGCACCTAAACAGGTTTGATAGATCATGTAGCTTGTGCCTCAGTCAAGTTCACCATTTTCCCATCAAATACATCCTCCAAGTTCCCTGCAGTCAATACCTTGGCTGTCCCTACAGCTTGGGCCCTGGGCTTTCTCATACAGTGACCAACCCAGGTCTTATGACTTGGGAGAGAAGAAGGAAAAATGGCCTGAAAACAAATTTTCAGAAAAGTCTGAATTGAGATATCATTCACCCCTTCTCTCCCTAAACTTTCTGACTCTGCCCACGGAAAGTGAAAATAAAACTGAGAAACCTTATCAAAATTGAGTCCAGGTGTCACTTTTGCCCTTGCTTTGCATTTGAAACTGCTTGGACACTTCCTAACTTCTGAAAAGAGTTATCAATACTGAAATTTTAAAAATAACTCCCCCAAATGGAAGTTATTTACGCTTTATGGTGATGAGAGTGGTTATGTTTTTGGCAGTACAAATTTAAAGTGGGATAGAAGACAGTGACACTTGATTAGAGATAACATTGCCAGTACTTCACACAGGATTAAAAATAGCAACAACAACAAAACAGATTTCATTCTTATGTAAAGAACGAAAAGGAATCCATCTGAATCTCATCTTCCTCCTCAGGGCACATCTCTGCTTGCTGGGTTGGTGAGCAGTGACTGGCTCATAGGCAGGCATCCAAAGGGAGAAAGGGGATGCAATTGACCCAGCAAAAACACAGGGCTGAATAATTCATTTGACAGCAGATATAAAACAATGCAGTGAAATAATTCTGTTTCTCCGTTTCCCACTGTTTTGTGTCTTCCCCTAGACATGGAAATCAGATAATGTATTTGCTGACTCTGCCCATGAGGCAAAAATTGAATGAGAGTTTGAAACCTAAAAGGGTAAGAAGGCAGCCTTCTTGCAGAATTAGATTATAATGTGTATTTATTAGATTATAATTTGTGTTTAGATTATAATCTGTGTTTATTAGATTATAATTTATGTTTATAAAGCTAAAGGAATGTTGAGCTGCCACTAGCAAAGGTACCTCTTAACTGTCCAGCTCTGTTTGCTGCAATCCCAGCACCTCCAGTAATACTTAAATCTGGAGTCAGAGTGGTATTTGGGAAATCAATAGTTCACACATCAGAGGAAGTTTCTTCTTAGTTTGACTTCTGTAGGATGCTCTCTTATTGTCTGGAGGTTCTCTGGGTCCTAGGGCTTCTCATTCCTCTTGAACAATACTTCTGGTTGAACAATTAATATACCAGGAGTAGTTGGGGGTTCTTTCTTTACTTTTAAGATTTACATAAAATTGGCTCAAACCTTTGTTTTGTATCTGGTGTAAAGGTTTGTTGTTTCCCCCGGATTTTTCCAGGTTCCTATATGGGTGGTTGCATGTTTATATGGTTACTTTGACTCCCACCTCCTGTTGCTGTTGATAGTGGTCACTATAATGACAGAGGTGGATAGATAGTTCAGACCTAATTCCCAGATTCCCAAAGAAGTGTCATGAAGCCTCATGGTTCTCCTTCTGGAGTCACTCCTTTAAAATTATGGTACTGTTTCAGGGGTCTTTGAAATACATGTATGCTTCCCAGTAGGGAGTATCTTACTTCTGAAGTAGTGGATCATTTTAATGTTTAGTAGGTTCCAGAGAGAATGGGCTGTCTGACAAGTTAATTTAGTGGAAGGTGGTCACTGAATAGGGTAAGTATAGAGTTGATTGGGAGCAGGGGTGATATTTGTAGGGAACAGAAAGGCTCCAATGGTAAACAAACTACTTTAGGAAGAGGCAAGAGTTTGAGAGACTGTAGCTTGTTTTTCCTTTGTGAGAAATCTTAGTGCCATCTCCAAAGTATGCAACTCGGGATTTCAGTCCCCTCGGTATGTTGAGATTCACAGAAACAAAAACACCTGTAGCCCTTCCTTTATAGCCATTGCCAGCCATAGGGCCAAATTCCAGGACCTCAAAATTACAAAAAACTCTTTCAACATCCTCTAACAGTATTTACCCATTCTTGGTTTCATTTTCACTTTCTTTCATTCCTCTCCCTGTAGATGTCTCTATTAAAAAGCATTCAGCTCCCTGTACTATTTAAAAATCACTTCTCTGGTCCTTACAATAATGTAACAGGCAAGAGAGTAAAAATAGTTACATATAGTTGTAACCACAATATACATGCAAATGCCTGAATATGTTTTATTCAGTATTGTTTCATACACACTTTCTCAAATTTCTAAGTTCTTTTCACTTTTATAATTTTTGAAACTGTATTAGTCCAGTGAGTCAAATGCTGTAATTTGCTTTATTTGTATGTGTGTGTTTTATTCATTCAGAAGTAACTGCCCCCATTGTCTTATTTGAGTTATGGTTGCTGACGAGTTTTCATTCTAATTGTCATTGTTTTATAGGTGTTCTTTCTTCATTTTTTTTTTTAAGAATGATTCACTTCTTCTTTGTAAATTTGAAAAAGTATTTGATGTTTTTTGTTTAGCAGTTTCACCACAGTATATCCAGGTGCAAATTTATTGTCATTTATCTTCATTTATTGTCATGGTACTGAGTATGCATTTCTGATCTAAGGACTTGTGACTTTCTCAGTTTTGGATAATCACAATCTTTATCTCTTTAAATATTGTTTCTCTACCACTCCTCCCATTCTCTTCTTTTGGGAACTACTAGTACTTCTCTCGGAGAAGGCAATGGCACCCCACTCCAGTGCTCTTGCCTGGCAAATCCCATGGACGGAGGAGCCTGGTGGGCTGCAGTCCATGGGGTCGCTAAGAGTCGGACACAACTGAGCGACTTCCCTTTCACTTTTCACTTTCATGCACTGGAGAAGGAAATGGCAACCCACTCCAGTGTTCTTGCCTGGAGAATCCCAGGGACAGGGGAGCCTGGTGGGCTGCCGTCTATGGGGTCGCGCAGACCCCATATACCTTCACTATATACCTTCAGTCGGACACGACTGAAGCGACTTAGCAGTAGCAGCAGCAGCAGTGCTTCTCAGACTAACTCCTCTGGACTCTTAACCTGTTTTTCCACATTCTCATTTCTTTCTCTCTCCGTGCAGCAGAGCAGTCAAGGATTAAGTGGATCAGCACAGACATGGGGGTCTTCAGACTGTTGAGGGCACCCCAATCAAAAGGCTCCAGCAGTTTTATGGACCCTGGGGAGAGGTGGAAAGGAAGGATGAGGGGGAAGGGCTCAGAATGGAAATACTGAGTCTGCTGGGGAAAAGTAAGCCTGCAAGGCGAAAATGTCTCCAAACATAAGGCAGCCTCAGCAGAGGCATCTTAAGAAGACCTTTGCCCAAGGCCCCAAATAAAGAAACTGCAAAACAAAGGTGCCTGGGCTACACACAAATATGTAAAAGAGCGTGACTGGCTGGTGAAGGGAGCAAATCCTTGACTGCAACTCCATTCCAAGACTGCAATGTCTTCTTGGCTGTGCAAAAAGACTGAAGTGGTGAGGCCTTGAGATAGAGTGTGCCTGGCCTTTTGGAGGAATGACAAGGAAGCCAGTATGGCTAGGGCAGAGTAAGTGAAGAGAAGATGTCTGAAAGGTACCAGGGATCAGCTTACATAAGACTTCATAGGTCATGGGAAGGATTGGGGTATAGTTCTCAGTGTGATGGGAAAGGATTTGGATATAATTTTCAGAATGATGAGAAGTCATCAGAGACTTTTGAACAGGAGTGTTATATTATCTGAGATGTATTTTTAAGGATCAATTGAGCTTAAGAAATTAGATTTGGGAACAAGGGTAGAAGTAGGGAGATAAGTTAGGAGGCAATTGCAATTATCCAATCAAAGGTAGTGGAGGTTTGACCTAGGGTACTATCTGCAGATACAGTGAGAAATAGTCTAATTCATAACATAGCCCATGAGGTGGGAGAATTTATGGAGTGGTGGTAGGAGAAAGAATAAAATGAAAAGGTAAGAGGTGGTGGCCACAAGGTGAGATGCTTGCTATTGAGGAGTTTTTAGGAGGTGAGGTGATAAAAATAAGATCTGAATTCTGGTCCAGGGAGGAGATGGCTGGGGTAGAGAAGACAAGATACTGGAGGAAAAGAGGGCAAGAAAGAGAGAGGTTGGGCATTGTGTGCAAGGGGCTGAAATTACCTAGACAAAGGCAGTGATGGGGAAGCTAGGTGCTCAGATCTTCAGTGAATAAGGGGGTGCCTAAGACAAGATGGGTAACAACAGCTATGAGGGGCAGTGGGTGGTATAATCTGAGGGCTTGGACTTGTCAGGAGCTGAGTTTTTTGACATGTAATGATATGTTTTACATTTTATCTTATATGATACTTCATATATTTTAATAGATCATATTTCATATAATGTATAGTTATATATTTTATAAAATATACAGATATTATATACCTATAATATATATACATAACTGTGTATGTATTTATATCTATAATGGGATCCACAGTGGGCATGAGATCAAAGCAAAGTTAGTCTTAACAGAAATATCATCTCAGTCATGAAAACTCGTGGAGAACCATCCCTGCCCTAGTCACTACTTAAGGGGTGATGAGAGGAAATTGACCAGGATGTCAGAGTTGGGGAAAGAATGGAGAAGGAGAGACAGCCAACAGTGCGGTGTTCAACAGTGTGGTCAGATAAGACACGGTCTAAAAAGTGTTCTGCATTTAACAATGGGGGGAAGCCAATGACAACACTTGCCAGGGAAGTTTCATCAGTGAGGTGGAGACAGAGGCAGGGGTGGAGAGAGCAGTCACTGCTTAGTCTTTCAGAAAGTTAACTCTAAGAGAAAGAGGAACTACAAGCAGTAGCAGAGGGTACTGCTGAAGTAACTGCTGGGAGGAAGGGAGAGAGTTTACCAAGCAGAGTGAGCAGCCCAGAGGCCAAGTGAAGTGAACTAGAGACACGTGATTTGTAATGTCACCAGTCTAATCAAAATTGAATAATTTTCTCCAGGAGTGTTCAAACATTCAGTCATGAGAACAGATATGTAGATCAAAAGTAGATTGTTCTCGGAATGAAATCTGCACAAAAGGGTGAGTTTATGGAAGTTGCTTCCAAAGGAATGATTGAAAAAATATACTATTGCTGCACTATCCAATATGATAGCCACTAGCCATATGTGGTTATTTAAATTTAAATTAGCTAAAATTAAGTAAGATGAAAATTAAGTATCTTACTCATACTAGCTACCTATTAAGAGACTGCTTTTGGAGAGCACTGCATTATAGGGTATAGACTGGATAGAGTTGAGTCATGAGGAAGTTGAGGAACAGATGAAGGTAATCAAGAGCACACCTTGGAAGATGACATCTTGCAGACAGATTGGCTCATTGAGGTTTAAGATTATAGGGACAGAGATGTTCTTAGCAATAAGATTTAGGATTATGTTATGGGAAAGAAGTTGCTGAAATAGCCTGTGGATGAAGATCTTTCAAGTGGCAAAGATCAAAGAACATTGAGGCATGGTTGCTGGTAAACTTATCCATGCCAAAGCCACCTTTGATATTTGATAGAAACAACTGATTAGAAAGAAAGACCTTGCATCTAATGCCAAAAATTTTCAGTGAGTAAGGAAGTAGTGACAAATGATTAGTAGCTAACAGCAGTGAAAGAAGAGGACACCTCAAAGGGGGAGAGCGTTACTAAGTTCAATTCAGTTCAGTCGCTCAGTCGTGTCCGACTCTTTGAGACCCCATGAATCGCAGCATGCCAGGCCTCCCTGTCCATCACCATCTCCCGGAGTTCACTCAGACTCATGTCCATCAAGTCAGTGATGCCATCCAGCCATCTCGTCCTCTGTGGTCCCCTTCTCCTCCTGCCCCCGATCCCTCCCAGTGTCAGAGTCTTTTCCAATGAGTCAACTCTTCGCATGAGATTTTTTTTTTTAAGAATGATTCACTTCTTCTTTGTAAATTTGAAAAAGTATTTGATGTTTTTTGTTTAGCAGTTTCACCACAGTATATCCAGGTGCAAATTTATTGTCATTTATCTTCATTTATTGTCATGGTACTGAGTATGCATTTCTGATCTAAGGACTTGTGACTTTCTCAGTTTTGGATAATCACAATCTTTATCTCTTTAAATATTGTTTCTCTACCACTCCTCCCATTCTCTTCTTTTGGGAACTACTAGTACTTCTCTCGGAGAAGGCAATGGCACCCCACTCCAGTGCTCTTGCCTGGCAAATCCCATGGACGGAGGAGCCTGGTGGGCTGCAGTCCATGGGGTCGCTAAGAGTCGGACACAACTGAGCGACTTCCCTTTCACTTTTCACTTTCATGCACTGGAGAAGGAAATGGCAACCCACTCCAGTGTTCTTGCCTGGAGAATCCCAGGGACAGGGGAGCCTGGTGGGCTGCCGTCTATGGGGTCGCACAGACCCCATATACCTTCACTATATACCTTCAGTCGGACACGACTGAAGCGACTTAGCAGTAGCAGCAGCAGCAGTGCTTCTCAGACTAACTCCTCTGGACTCTTAACCTGTTTTTCCACATTCTCATTTCTTTCTCTCTCCGTGCAGCAGAGCAGTCAAGGATTAAGTGGATCAGCACAGACATGGGGGTCTTCAGACTGTTGAGGGCACCCCAATCAAAAGGCTCCAGCAGTTTTATGGACCCTGGGGAGAGGTGGAAAGGAAGGATGAGGGGGAAGGGCTCAGAATGGAAATACTGAGTCTGCTGGGGAAAAGTAAGCCTGCAAGGCGAAAATGTCTCCAAACATAAGGCAGCCTCAGCAGAGGCATCTTAAGAAGACCTTTGCCCAAGGCCCCAAATAAAGAAACTGCAAAACAAAGGTGCCTGGGCTACACACAAATATGTAAAAGAGCGTGACTGGCTGGTGAAGGGAGCAAATCCTTGACTGCAACTCCATTCCAAGACTGCAATGTCTTCTTGGCTGTGCAAAAAGACTGAAGTGGTGAGGCCTTGAGATAGAGTGTGCCTGGCCTTTTGGAGGAATGACAAGGAAGCCAGTATGGCTAGGGCAGAGTAAGTGAAGAGAAGATGTCTGAAAGGTACCAGGGATCAGCTTACATAAGACTTCATAGGTCATGGGAAGGATTGGGGTATAGTTCTCAGTGTGATGGGAAAGGATTTGGATATAATTTTCAGAATGATGAGAAGTCATCAGAGACTTTTGAACAGGAGTGTTATATTATCTGAGATGTATTTTTAAGGATCAATTGAGCTTAAGAAATTAGATTTGGGAACAAGGGTAGAAGTAGGGAGATAAGTTAGGAGGCAATTGCAATTATCCAATCAAAGGTAGTGGAGGTTTGACCTAGGGTACTATCTGCAGATACAGTGAGAAATAGTCTAATTCATAACATAGCCCATGAGGTGGGAGAATTTATGGAGTGGTGGTAGGAGAAAGAATAAAATGAAAAGGTAAGAGGTGGTGGCCACAAGGTGAGATGCTTGCTATTGAGGAGTTTTTAGGAGGTGAGGTGATAAAAATAAGATCTGAATTCTGGTCCAGGGAGGAGATGGCTGGGGTAGAGAAGACAAGATACTGGAGGAAAAGAGGGCAAGAAAGAGAGAGGTTGGGCATTGTGTGCAAGGGGCTGAAATTACCTAGACAAAGGCAGTGATGGGGAAGCTAGGTGCTCAGATCTTCAGTGAATAAGGGGGTGCCTAAGACAAGATGGGTAACAACAGCTATGAGGGGCAGTGGGTGGTATAATCTGAGGGCTTGGACTTATCAGGAGCTGAGTTTTTTGACATGTAATGATATGTTTTACATTTTATCTTATATGATACTTCATATATTTTAATAGATCATATTTCATATAATGTATAGTTATATATTTTATAAAATATACAGATATTATATACCTATAATATATATACATAACTGTGTATGTATTTATATCTATAATGGGATCCACAGTGGGCATGAGATCAAAGCAAAGTTAGTCTTAACAGAAATATCATCTCAGTCATGAAAACTCGTGGAGAACCATCCCTGCCCTAGTCACTACTTAAGGGGTGATGAGAGGAAATTGACCAGGATGTCAGAGTTGGGGAAAGAATGGAGAAGGAGAGACAGCCAACAGTGCGGTGTTCAACAGTGTGGTCAGATAAGACACGGTCTAAAAAGTGTTCTGCATTTAACAATGGGGGGAAGCCAATGACAACACTTGCCAGGGAAGTTTCATCAGTGAGGTGGAGACAGAGGCAGGGGTGGAGAGAGCAGTCACTGCTTAGTCTTTCAGAAAGTTAACTCTAAGAGAAAGAGGAACTACAAGCAGTAGCAGAGGGTACTGCTGAAGTAACTGCTGGGAGGAAGGGAGAGAGTTTACCAAGCAGAGTGAGCAGCCCAGAGGCCAAGTGAAGTGAACTAGAGACACGTGATTTGTAATGTCACCAGTCTAATCAAAATTGAATAATTTTCTCCAGGAGTGTTCAAACATTCAGTCATGAGAACAGATATGTAGATCAAAAGTAGATTGTTCTCGGAATGAAATCTGCACAAAAGGGTGAGTTTATGGAAGTTGCTTCCAAAGGAATGATTGAAAAAATATACTATTGCTGCACTATCCAATATGATAGCCACTAGCCATATGTGGTTATTTAAATTTAAATTAGCTAAAATTAAGTAAGATGAAAATTAAGTATCTTACTCATACTAGCTACCTATTAAGAGACTGCTTTTGGAGAGCACTGCATTATAGGGTATAGACTGGATAGAGTTGAGTCATGAGGAAGTTGAGGAACAGATGAAGGTAATCAAGAGCACACCTTGGAAGATGACATCTTGCAGACAGATTGGCTCATTGAGGTTTAAGATTATAGGGACAGAGATGTTCTTAGCAATAAGATTTAGGATTATGTTATGGGAAAGAAGTTGCTGAAATAGCCTGTGGATGAAGATCTTTCAAGTGGCAAAGATCAAAGAACATTGAGGCATGGTTGCTGGTAAACTTATCCATGCCAAAGCCACCTTTGATATTTGATAGAAACAACTGATTAGAAAGAAAGACCTTGCATCTAATGCCAAAAATTTTCAGTGAGTAAGGAAGTAGTGACAAATGATTAGTAGCTAACAGCAGTGAAAGAAGAGGACACCTCAAAGGGGGAGAGCGTTACTAAGTTCAATTCAGTTCAGTCGCTCAGTCGTGTCCGACTCTTTGAGACCCCATGAATCGCAGCATGCCAGGCCTCCCTGTCCATCACCATCTCCCGGAGTTCACTCAGACTCATGTCCATCAAGTCAGTGATGCCATCCAGCCATCTCGTCCTCTGTGGTCCCCTTCTCCTCCTGCCCCCGATCCCTCCCAGTGTCAGAGTCTTTTCCAATGAGTCAACTCTTCGCATGAGGTGGCCAAAGTATTGGAGTTTCAGCTTTAGCATCAATCCTTCCAAAGAAATCCCAGGGCTGATCTCCTTCAGAATGGACTGGTTGGATCTCCTTCCAGTTCAAGGGACTCTCAAGAGTCTTCTCCAATATCACAGTTCAAAAGCATCAATTCTTTGGTGCTAAGCCTTCTTCACAGTGCAACTCTCACATCCATACATGGCTACTGGAAAAACCATAGCCTTGACTACTTGGACCTTTGTTGGCAAAGTAATGTCTGCTTTTGAATATGCTATCTAGGTTGGTCATAACTTTTCTTCCAAGGAGTAAGCGTCTTTTAATTTCAAGGCTGCAGTCACCATCTGCAGTGATTTTGGAGCCCCCCAAAAATAAAGTCTGACACTGTTTTCACTGTTTCCCCATCTATTTCCCATGGAGTGATGGGACCGGATGCCATGATCTTCATTTTCTGAATGTTGAGCTTTAAGCCAACTTTTTCGCTCTCCTCTTTCACTTTCATCAAGAGGCTTTTTAGTTCCTCTTCACTTTCTGCCATAAGGGTGGTGTCATCTGCATATCTGAGGTTATTGATATTTCTCCCAGCAATCTTGATTCCAGCTTGTGCTTCTTCCAGCCCAGAGTTTCTCATGATGTACTCTGCATAGAAGTTAAATAAGCAGGGTGACAATATACAGTCTTGATGTACTCCTTTGCCTATTTGGAACCAGTCTGTTGTTCCATGTCCAGTTCTAACCATTGCTTCCTGACCTGTGTACAGGTTTCTGAAGAGGCAGGTCAGGTGGTCTGATATTCCCATCTCTTTCAGAATCTTCCACAGTTTACTGTGATCCACACAGTCAAAGGCTTTGGCATAGTCAACAAAGCAGAAATAGATGTTTTTCTGGAACTCTCTTGACATGGCCCAATTATCAAGTGACCCCCAAATTTGCTAGTTCTGAGTGGGGCCCAGAACAGGAGAGGGCTCTGCAACAGGTCCGGGTTGCTGTACCAGCTGCCTTGCCACTTGGGCCATGAGATCCAGCAGATTCAATGGTGGCTGAAGTATTAACAGCAGGTAGGGATGTTGTCTGGGGCCTCTGGTAGGCTCCTATAAATGAGCTATGGCTCAGACACTTAAGATTTTGGAGCAAAACCCCAAATCAGGTAACTACTCTCTTGTTCAGAAACAGTTATTTGTCTGTTACTAGACCTTTGCCTAGAAAATCCCATGGATGGAGGAGCCTGGTGGGCTGCAGTACATAGGGTCGCTGAGAGTTGGACACGACTCAGTGACTTCACTTTCACTTTTCACTTTCATGCATTGGAGAAGGAAATGGCAACCCACTCCAGTGTTCTTGCCCAGAGAATGCCAGGGACGACAGAGTCTGGTGGGCTGCCGTCTATGGGGTCGCACAGAGTCAGACACGACTGAAGCAACTTAGCAGCAGCAGCAGACCTTATAGATGAAGTGCCAATACTTTGGCCACCTGATGCAAACAGCCGACTCACTGGAAAAGACCCTGATGCTTGGAAAGATTGAGGGCAGGAGGAGAAGATGGTGGCAGAGGATGAGATGGCTGGATGGCATCACCGATTCAATGGACCTGAACTTGGGCAAACTCTCGGAGATGGTGAGGGACAGGGAGGCCTGGCGTGCTGCAGTCCATGATATTGCAAAGAGTTGGACACAACTTGGTGACTGAACAACAGATCTTATAGAGACTAAACATCTAGCAATGGGCTACCAAGATGGTGCATAACCTGAGCTGCCTGTCAGGAACTGGATGTTATTAACCCACAAAGCCATAAAGTTGGGCATGTATAGCAGCACTCCATCATCAAATGCAAATGATACATACATGACTGAGCCCAAATGGGCCCTAAAATTATAGGTAAATTACACGAAGAAGTGGCCCATGTCCCCACGGTTCCCTCTCCTGCTACACTGCCTTGTCTCTCCTCTGCACTCTCATGGGGAGTTCCCTATGATTGGCTGACAGAGGAAGAGAGGATTTGGGCCTGGTTCACAGGTGGTTCTGCACATATGCATGCACAGCCGTAGCACTCCAGCCCCTCTCTGAGATAATCTTAAAGGAGAATGGTGATGGGAAATCCTCCCAGTGTACAGAATTTCAATCAGTGTATCTGGTTGCCTTATTTCATAGAAAGGAGAAATGGCCAGATATGAAATTGTATATTAATTCATTCAAGGAGCAATAGTGTGGCTGGATAGTCATGGATTTGGAGGGAACACGACTGGAAAATTGGTGACAAAGAAATCCAGGAAAGAAGTATATAGACCAAGTTCTCTGAATGGGAAAAATCCTGGATACCTATGTCCCAAGTGAATACTTACCAAAGGTGACTTCAGAAGACTATTTTAATAATAAGAGGATAGGATGACCTGTTTTATGAATACCAGTCAGCCTCTTTCTCCAGTTGTGGGCTCATGAACAAAGCTTCCATGGTGGTAGAGATGGAAGCTATGCATGGGCTCAGCAACAAAGACTTCTGCTCAGCAACATCAGCATGGATACAGTCACTACTGTGTACCCAGTCTTTCAATAGCAGAGAACAGCACTGAGTCCCTCATTGGCCCCACTCACTGGGATGATCAGTCAACCAGTTGGTGGCGCACTGATCACACGGCTTGACTTTCCTTATGGAAGATGCAAAGTTTTGTTCTCACTAGAATAGATATATACTCTAGACACAGATTTGACATTCTTGCATGCAATACTTTCTACCAAAATGACTTACAGAAGGCCTCATCCACCATCATGGTATTCCACATAGTATTGCTTCTGCTCAAGGAACTCACTTCTCAGTAAATGAAGTTCAGCAATGGGCCCATGCTTATAAAATTTACTGGTCTTACCATGGCCCCCACCATCCTGAAGAGGCTGGTTTGACAGAATGATGGAATGGTCTTTTGAAGACTCAGTTACAGTACCAGCTAGGTGGTATATCTTGTAGGGCTGGGGTAAGATTCTCCAGTAGGCTGTACATCTGCTGAATCAGCACCCAATATTTCTATTAGGTAGAAATACTTTTTCTCACACAGCCAGATTCCCAGGTCCAGGAATCAATGGATAGAAATAGAATGGCACTATTCATTATAATTCTTAGGTACTCATTAGCAGAATCATCACTTCCTGCTTCTATGATATGTAAAGATGAATATATATCAGATATTTTTGTTTTCTTTCTTCTAATATTCCCTTTATCATATAAGATGTATTGACTTTATACTATAGTACTTAAGACTTGCTAATATTATATCCTAGCATTTAAGTTACAGGATACCAAGGAGAATAAATACCTCTCAACAACTCTATATATCTCCTCTTTATGGAAACAGTGACTGCATTTTTGGTTGTATAGAGCATATTTGTATCATGTTGGTATAATCTTGGTCTTGTTATTGTCTTTATTTTGAGATTAAGTCTGGTTTGAGAAGATGCATATTGTATCAAGCTGACAAAGAGTGGCCTTGTGAGAGTTAATGTGCCAACCTGACTGGATTATGGAAAGCCCAGAAATCTGGTTAAACATTATGTCTGAGTGTGTCTCTCACTATTTCTGAAAGATACTAGCATGTCGATCAGTAGACTGAGTAAAGCAGGGGGCTCTCCCAGTGTGGGCAGGCAGCATCTCATCCACTGAGTTTCCTGAGCAGAAGAAAGTGGTGGAGGAGTGTTGAAATCATACTCTGCCTAACTGGACAAACTGAGATGGTGATCCTCTGTATTAGGCACGCCTGGTTCTCAGATCTTTGGACTTGGACTGGAATCCATAGCATCAGTTTTCTGGCTTTTCTGAGTTTCCAGCTCACAGACATGGAACTTCTCAGCCTCCATAGCTCTGAGTCAAGTCCTTATAATAAATCTCATTCTAGCATATATATGTTCTACTCAATCTGTTTCTCTGCACAACCCTGACATAGTTTTTATCTCATGTACTCAACACACAGCCTTAACTGTCAGTCTCTTGCTATGTAGCTTTAGATGCAATGTAATACTACATATCTTTATTTTTACCTGAGCTCTTTCCAGTGAGGACAAAATATTTAGGAAGAGAAAAATATAGACTAGTCTTACACGTATCTAAAAGGAGCCATTTAAAAACTTTTTATTATTATAGCACTCTTAAAAAAGCCCTTGATTACCAAAAGACGCATGAGGTCTATGACTGTAACATTAGTGTACTTCTAGAAAGTCCTGTCACATCATTAAATCACATCTAGATATTTTATAAGACTGGAAATTATTTACATCAGACTTAAACAAAATCATCCCAGGGCAGGACAAGGTGTGATCTAGTAAACTATCTTCAGTGTGAAAGACAGGCACCATCTCTTACAAGAACTTCAAATAACCCCTTAAAAATGAACCTATGTAAAGAATACTTTTTTAGGCAGGCCTTAGGTGCTGGGAACTGTCCTTACATCAGATGACCTGGATGGGACCTAAGTGGTCCTTTTCTGGAGGACAGATACTAACGCCTGAAGTACAAAAAGACACATTAGAGCATGTTTGCTGGAAAGTCAAGTTGTTGAATCAGTCTCTCTTCCATCCCAAAACAAAGCAAAACTTTTCTAAATCAGACCTCGTCTTCTAATAGTCTAGTGTTCTTTCCTTTTCCTCCAAAATTTTCAGTCTCCCCATGAATGCACGTCAGTTCTATCCTTTAGGGTTTTAAATATTACCTACTCAGGGTAGTCTTCTATGGCCCTCAAACTAAAGGAGTGTGTACTTTCATTATTTTCTATCCCAAATGCATGCGTTTTAAAGCATTCACATATGTATGGGTCAGCTAACTGAAAGAATTCACAAGCTTCTATAATACATACTAAGCTAAGTCTTTAACAAAGATAAAGTGTGTAATGCTGCTAGTGGTAAAGAACTACCTACCAGTGCAGGAGATGTAAGAGACACAGGTTCAATCCCTGAGTCAGGAAGATCCCCTGAAGGAAGGCATGGAAACACACTCAAGTATTCTTGCCTGGAGAATTCCATGAACAGAGCAACTTGGTGGGCTACAGTCTAGGGGTCGCAAAGAGCTGGACATGACTGAAGTGACTGAGCATGCACAAAAAGGGTGTTGTATAGCAAGGACTAAGAAAACAAAGGCAAACATCAATGTAATTTGATACATCCAGAAGCCATGTCCTGGACCATTAAGGTTGTACCTCAGGGCCTTAATCCCCATCCTTTTTATCTTCAGATTATAAACCACCATGATCCATGCAAGATACTCTTGTCTCAAGGCACAAGTTAACTATTCTTTTACTGGTCACTTGGCTAAAGCCAGCTTTTGGAACCCAACTGCCAAATACCAATCTATAAAATTTTAGCAAACAATGTAAATAAGATGTTATAAGATACCTCCAGAGGAGTCCTGGACTTCATACTGCATATCATAAATCACTATTCGGTACACTGCATTCTTATCCTGGCCAAGGTTCAGTGCCAAACTTCTGTCATCCCTAAAGATAATCATAATGTTACCACATACCAGCTGCAAAGTAACCACATCCATACATATCAGCCTTCAATTATCTTATTACTTTTGGGTCTATATATAAATCCTATTATTTATTGTTTGTAGGACCTATTGTTGTATCATCCATTGTTTGTAAGGCCTAGAACCAGAAAATAAATGAAGGCCTCAGGCTAATGATGTGTCTCATTTTTTTTTTTTTCTCTTCCAATCCTTTGAATACCAGATCCATGACTCATTAACACCCTTAGGCCTCAGAGTGTGAACATCATTGGGTGCTGGGTGAACCTCAAAGTACTGATCCAGGGGAGAGTCTGAGATAGGCATTGGAAGGAAGCAGTTGAAGGTCATTTTTGCAGGGAGTATTGAAGTCCTGGTTATCCGCAGTATGATCTCCTTTGTACTGGGCATGTGGTTCCATACACTTGACTCTGTATTTTCCATACACTTGACTCTGTAAGTGGGGGCAGAGCCAAAGGAAGACCTAGGTGTGGTCCTCTAAAAGAACAGGAATAAAAGTAGGGGCCCTAGGTGCCCAGGTCTATTACCAATAATATTTGTTTCTTGTGTTTTAATATTAGTGGCCTACATAGCAGCCAGGACTATGATAGTTTTTTGTACAATCATGAGTCCTGTGTTCAGCATGTTTTATAGTGGGCACCTAACTAAGGATGAATGGATGGATGATTGGATGGATGGATGCATGAACGAATTGACAGCAGCAAAATAACTTCTGAGAATATAAATCTATTTCAGTCTTGTCATTTTTGAATGTGACATTGGAATAAAGAATATAGTTAGGAATAGAAAAATTCTAGATTAACATATAAACTGAGTTCTTATAAACAAATTGCTATTATTAATAGAGATATTTATGGATTCAAATCATCTGTATGACTTGAGAAGTTAGTTGTATAATTCATGTCACTGACAAACCTAATGAATTAATGATATAACTTGAATATTGGAGATACAACTTAGAATTTCACTCCATGTTTTATTTAAAATTCGATGCACTCTGCAAATAAATCTTTAAAATATACTCCTAAATCAAACTGTAAATAAAAATGTAAAGAATAGCAGTCTGTAGGAGTGAAGGGGAAAGATGACTAAATCACCATAGGTATTCAACTTGCATGGAAAGGAGAGGAAGTTTGAAATGAGAAGGACAGAGAAAGACTAACAAGAGAGGAAGCAGGAAGAGAAATCTATCATTATCTCATGTCACCACCCTCAGTATTTACTCTGCTTGGGCACTCTGCATTTTGCATTATCCTAGATGCCATGAGACAGTTCTGTCCACTCCAGTGTTGATGAATTATCTGGAGATGGAAGTAGGCCAGATAGGAGAGCACTTGGTTGTACAGAAAAGTTACTTGGGCTATTTATGATGAACAAAAACAAAACAAAAAACACTTCTAGGTGAGATGCTACTGTAGCAATGATTCAAATGGTTCAGGTTCTGAAAGAATCCGTGTGAATATTGTTCCCTACAGTCCGTACATGTTCATCTCCCTCCAACTTTGACTCTCCTTGGGATATAGCCCCTACCTCTTCCAACTACCTCTTTTGGAAACCAAAATTTGAACATTCTACAATTAAGATCAACGTTTTCTCTACTGATTTCTTTCTTCTGTAATTTGCTTATCCTCATCAATCACAATTTCATTTTCTGTTTAACTCCAACCCCCATTCTGTTATTCCTTATACAGCTCAACATTCACCAGAGAGGAGAACAAAGAGGTCTTGAAGACATTCAATAAATCTTTATTCTTTTTTCAGGTACTCAGTACAGATATTTCACTCTAATTTCTTACAAATGCCACAAACCTGATATAATACCCTTCAGTTCAGTTCAGTTCAGTCGCTCAGTCGTGTCCGACTCTTTGCGACCCCATGAATCGCAGCACGCCAGGCCTCCCTGTTCATCACCATCTCTCGGAGTTCACTCAGACTCACATCCATCGAGTCCGTGATGCCATCCAGCCATCTCATCCTCGGTCGTCCCCTTCTCCTCCTGCCCCCAATCCCTCCCAGCATCAGAGTCTTTTCCAATGAGTCAACTCTTCGCATGAGGTGGCCAAAGTACTGGAGTTTTGATCTCCTTCAGAATGGACTGGTTGGATCTCCTTGCAGTCCAAGGGACTCTCAAGAGTCTTCTCCAACACCACAGTTCAAAAGCATCAATTCTTCGGCGATCAGCCTTCTTCACAGTCCAACTCTCACATCCATACATGACCACAGGAAAAACCATAGCCTTGACTAGACGGACCTTTGTTGGCAAAGTAATGTCTCTGCTTTTGAAAATGCTATCTAGGTTGGACATAACTTTTCTTCCAAGGAGTAAGCGTCTTCTAATTTCATGGCTGCAGTCACCATCAGCAGTGATTTTGGAGCCTAAAAAAATAAAGTCTGGCACTGTTTCCACTGTTAGTGAAATATAATAGTAAGATTTTCCTAGTTTCTGTTTGTTTTTTCACTTTTCTTTTTCTCACTTAGTTTTCTCCAGTTGGCTTCCTGGATTTACTTCCAACATGAAAGGAATATAAGTAGAATTTATCTTCATGAAATATGTTACCTCATTTTTTTGGGTAAACTTATTTGTTAGCAAATAAACTTTTGAAAACACAGAATGAGATTTTTAAATCATTAAAAAGGTTAGTTTCCAATTGTGAATGACATAATTTTTCTTAAAAAAATATATTACCACTTGTAATCCTAGACACAGCTAGGTAAAATTGAGAGGTCCAATTAAGATACTCTATTCTCATCTGCCACCATGCTAATGCTTAAAGCCTTTCTTGGTATGCAAGGCTTTAAACCACATACTCCTGGCCTGCCCAATTCCACAAGGTCCAATGGATTCATCTCATTGCAAAGCCCATTTACCCCCTCAGGAAATAACCCTTATTGCCCATATCATCATTTATCATCATTTGTCTATCAATACTGATTACCAATTGACTCTCCTTCTACTCTTGTATTACAATAGTTTTCAAATGCTGTCCTAACAAGTGTATTATCTCTCGTACCATGCTGTGCTCAGTTGCTCAGTCATGTCGAACTCTTTGCAACCCTATGAACTGTAGCCCACCAGACTCTGTCCATGGACTTTCCAGGCAAGAATATTGGAGTGGATTGCCATTTCCTGCCCCAGGGGATCTTCCTGATCCAGGTTTGAAACTGTGTCTCTTGAGTCTCTTGCACTGGCAAGTGGATTCCTTACCATTACACTTCCTGGGAAGCCCATTTATTTTTCTTACTATATCATAAGTATTGTTTAATTAACCAGATCATAAGCTATATCTTGGGACCTTACTTCCTATTTCTTAATCCTACATAACAGTGAAGAAAGCCACAAACACAGTGGCAAATCACCTTTTAAATTCTGACATTTTAGTTACCAACACATTTGAAAAATGGTTTATATTTTGAAAACTGACTTTATATACACTAGCCTATTCAGTCCTTTTTAAAACTTTTTATCAGTCACATATTAGAGATGATTAAAAAAAGAATTCTAGGAAGGTTGGGTTACACAATAAGTGAAAAGACAAGAAGCAAATCAAAACAGTAAGACTTCCAGGGCAGTGACCTTTCTGCACTATTTGGGAAAAACACAAGAACTACCTACCTCCGTACTAGGGTTGGATATGAAAGTAACAGCAGGGCTTAATGAAGTTCAGCCAACAATGCACAGCTGTGGGCTGAGTGAGTGGATGAAAATAACACAGTCAGAGAAGGGCAGCCACTGTGTCTCTATCATACACTCACTTTCCAAGTAGTTACAGTTGTATCTCTGCTACCTTTAAGGTGATTGTATTAATATTTAGTGATACATATGCAATACCTTAAATACATAGAATAAAAAAAAAAAAAAAAGAGAGAGAGAGAAAATTCACCAGTGGGGGGTGGGGGGAAAGGGTGACATTTATGGTACATGGTATACATAGCCACACAAATGTTTATTTACTGTCTTGTGTGGATCTCTTCTAAATAGCTATGAGGATGAATACACTCATTATAAAGAAAGGCTGCAGGTATATTTGGAGATGGGAAAGCCATATAAAACCTGCATTATTTATAAAGATGAAAACTAATTTTTCACTGGTGTGTGTTGCAAGATAAAATGGTCATCACTGTTTTCTCTCTGCATGGCACAGGCTAGTGCTGCTTTCTTCATTTATCAGATAATAAAATTGTTATGCCTCAGGTGATAAACAAAACTAATGGCACAAATAGAAAGGAGCCTGGACCATTTAACTGCCAGTTGTCTATTTCTGCTATAAAATAAAATTCCATTTTTGAAAGCAGCATCCAGACTCAAAGGCATCCTGATTACATATACACACTGATGTCTTTCTTTTATGCAAAACTGACTGGTGTCAAGTCAAGCAAATACACACTAAAAACACTCCGCTGTTCCTTCTGGCTTGATTGATAAAAAGCTATTTCACTAAAGCTAAAAGTTTTCTTATTTTTCTCTAATCCAACTTTATGTGTCTGAATAAAAGAAATACAGTGGATGGTGTTTAACACACTGGGGATTTAGCTCTCCCTTGAAAAACACTTACCATATGAAACCACAGAAAGTTCTCCTTAAAAAATGCCTTTGATTAAAGATAATACATAATGATGAATTGATGTTAAATCTCTGCTAAATGTTTCATTAATTCTGTATTGCTATTAAGCTAATACCAGCAATCATGTTCAGGTTCTGCCTGATTATCCATCAAAGTGCTATATACCACTTCTACACTGTTAAGCCCCAAAATCATGCTTTACTAGGTCCATTATAGTCTTTACAAGGTCCATTCTCTAGTCCATGTTTGGCTTTTCTCTGATAAGCAGTTTGTCTAATTTTTATGTATTGTATTTATTACCCAGTACATTCATTTGCTTTCTCTAGTCTGTAATTTTCAATCATCCAATTGGCTTTAGCTTTATGTCTTTATGAGCTTCCCTGGTGGCTCAGATGGTAAAGAGTCTGCCTGCAATGCAGTAGACCCAGGTTCGATCTCTGGTTCAGGAAGATCTCCTGGAGAAGGGAATGGCCAACCCACTCCACTATTCTTGCCGGGAGAACCCCACAGACAGAGAATCCTGTCTCTGGGGTCACAAAGAGTTGCACACCTGAGCGGCTAACACTTTCACTTGACTTTATATGTTTTTATTATATTTCTAACCCTGCCTTTGCTGTCATGTGAAAGCCATGCATAAAACTCAAAGCAGAGGTTAAATGACTTTGCATAACAGAACTCTTAAAGTTCTGCTGTGCTCACTAGATCAATTTAAGCTAAGATTTTAAAATAATATGTGCATAATGCACAAAACTACTAAAACACAGAAAAGCAAATAAGAAAAATGTCACAAATACCAGAGATAATAATCAGTATTATTTCTGGTACATGGCATGTCTACAATATGTATTGACAGTCTTTTACTTATATTTGTACATCTTTACATTTATATAACACATATTATCATATAGTTTTATTTGCTTTTATACATAGCAATTAATTGTTTAATATTTTGCATACTATGTTATATTTTCCTTTGTCACTGATGCAAAGAACTGAGTCATTAGAAAAAACCCTGATGCTTGGAAAGATTGAAGGCAGGAGAAGGGGATGACAGGTGATGAGATGGTAGTTGGATGGCATCACGGACTTGATGGACATGAGTTTGAGCAAGCTCCAGGAGTTGGTGATGGACAGGGAAGCCTGGCGTGCTGCAGCCCATGGGGTCGCAAAGAGTTGGACACAACTGAGCAACTGAACTGAACTGATTTATCACAGGCATTACCTAATTTCAACAAGCCTTCTTCTACAACACTGTATGCGCCAGTATCTTATTGGCTTCTTTGTCATTTCTTCAACATATTCCAGTCTCGGACTTTTGAACTTGCCATTCATTCAGCCTGAGATTCTATTTTCCATAAATATTATCATCCCATGGTCTCTTGCTTCTCTCAGGCCTCTGTCAAATATTACATTCCACAAAACCCTGCCCTGGAGAACCCTATCTAAACAATGAACTCCAATATGCTATTCATTCTCACTGCATTCTTCACCATGACACCAGACACTACCTGACATCGTATATTGTTTATTTTCTATTATACGTCATATAATCATTGGTTTGTTTCCTACCTCTCTCATCAGAATGTAAGATACACAAAGGTACAGGCTTTGTATGTTTTGTTTACTATTATTTCTCCAGTGCTTAAGACCATTTAAAGCACGAAGTAAAAATTAATTTTATATATCAATAAATGAATATATTATTCCAACACACTTTGATAATTCATTTCAATAGTCCAAAAACTTACTTTCCTATAGAATTTCCAAAATTATTTTCTAATGGAAAGTAAGAAAATTGCAACATCAAATCCCTCCAACAATCCCTCCACTCGAACAGAGTTTAAGAGTTTTATTGTGATTAAAAAGGGTTAAGTTCATCTATCACAGAAAATGGAAGTTTAGAAACTTTCCCTAGTGTGACTTATTGTTCCTTGATAACTTGCTGGAGGATGAATAGCAGCTATACCAATAGTTGTACAGGCTGCTAGCTTCAATTCTAGTTTCTATATATCCCTGTGTTTTATTACAGATTATTCAATATTTTTGCAAGCACGTTGAGGATAGTTCCTGTAGGGTTTTTCTTTTTTAAAATTATTGTTATATTGGGTCATTATTCTTGCTCCTTTTAGAAAAATGAAAAATCAGAATAATAGTAATTGCTCAACAAATATTTAGTTATTTATCACTTGCTAATTACCCCAATTCTGGGTTCCAAAAACTCAGTAAATATAAAAAAGTAACAGAAAGTAGAAGGCAGTGTATTTCAGCAGAAAATTTCAGGAAATTTTCGTTGAGTTGTAAAAATTATCTTGCTAAGATATACTTCTCCCTATACTAAACTGTGATATTCAATTCAGTAGGAAATCATCTATTATCCATGATAACACATATTTTAAAATTTTATCACTATAAAATAAGTACATGAGGCAGTATCCTTTAACTACAAAAATGAAGAGTGAGGCCATATAATGTTAAGCTCAAGTTTTTTGGATATAGTCTCCTTGGGTTCACATTTTTCTGCATCTATTATTCAGAAATAATAATCTTACATATTCCTGACTTTGAATAAGTTATCCAACAACTGTCCTATTTCCTTAGGAAATAGGCTTATAATAAAGCCAATATAACAATAAGCCAAATAATAAGCTAATATAATAATAATTTAAGTTGTCCCAGTTTCCTCATCGAGAACATATTAATAGCATCAACATTAATTTGAATATTAATAGTACTTGCCTCAGAGGGTCATTGGAAGATGAATTAAAATATCTAAAAGGCTTAGCATAAAATACTATACCTGAGACATAGTATTTACTAGTACATACTACATGGTAAATGTTTTGTGCCTTGTGCCAAGTCATTTCAGTCGTGTCTGACTATGTAACCCTATGGACTGTAGCCCACTAGGCTCCTCTGTCCATGGGATTCTCCAGGCAAGAATACTGGAGTGGGTTGCCATGCCCTCCTCCAGGGGATCTTCCAGATCCAGGGATAGAACCTGTGTCTCTTATGTCTCCTGGATTGGCAGGTGGGTTCTTTACCACTAATGTTAGCTATTATTTAAAATTGGTAGGATATATGCCTGTGTCCTCAAATTAATCTTCCCATTTACAAAAGTTCTAATGTGTTATATGTATGTGGGTGAAAAATAACTGCTTTGAGAATATTTGTGAATTCTTCCCAATGCCCTCATATCATCCTTGTGAAACAGTCAATTAAAAGCCTAAACCAAAAGAAAATGTCAAATCCACTTAATAGCTATAAGAAAAGGGGGAGAGAAATATATTAAGAACCAAGTGAATAGGGGTTAGAGACAATGAAGTATTGCAAAGAAAGGGCAGCTTGTACTCTGTCTGACAAAGAAGAAGGTCTGCATTGTGTTGGAGAGAAAAGTGCATAAAGTTAATTAGGGGTAGAGAGCCAGAAAGCCCCGAAAGTGTTGCTAGGAATCTCATCTACTTTCCTTCTAATGCATTTCCAGGGTCTGAGTAAAGAATGGAATTCTCTCCCTCTCATCTCCTCTCCTTATACCTCTTCTCCTATGAATTATTGTTTTTGCATGACACACTAATCTAGAGTCTAAAATTTGAATAAAGTCCACCTAAAATATTTATATTTGCCTCACTCAAAGCTCACCCTATTTCTTCCCCTGTTTTCCACTAAAAAATGGACATATCAATATTTATGCTACATACCTGCATTAATCTCTTTCACTCCTCTCTACCACTTCTGGCTCTTAGTTCAGATCAGTTCAGTCGCTCAATCACGTCCGACTCTTTGCAGTCCCATGGACTGCAGCACACCAGGCCTCCCTGTCCATCACCAGCTCCTGGAATTTACTCAGACTCACGTCCATTGAGTCAGTGATGCCATCCAACCATCTTATCCTCTGGCTTTTAGCTATATGGGAAAAAATAATAAATATTAAGTTAAAATAAAGAAGCTGCTTTATTTTCTCTATCTTTGTGACTCTAATTGTGTTAGAATCCCTATTATTGCTTATTGGTTGATTTTAGGTGCCAAGAATAAGAATTAATGCTCATTTTCATGGATCCAAAGGCACTGTAGTGACAAAGCTCCACATTAAAAGTTTTATTTTTTTAAATGTTTAGCTGATTATCTCAATATAATTTCTTGAATTAGACAATGATTTTCAAATAGGGATCCACAGAAATCTAGATGTCCTTTCCTTTTTTTATGACTTTTAAATTTTTTTTGCAGTATAATTGCTTTTCAATGTTGTGTTAGTTGATACTGTACAACACTGTGAATCAGTCGTATGTATACATATATTCCCCTTTGCAGAGCCTCCTTCCCACCACCTCCATTCCACCCCTCTAGGTCACCACAGGCATCAAGCTAGAGTCCCTATGTTACACAGCAGCTTCCCACTAGCTATGTATTTTACACATGGTAGTGTATATATGTCAATACTACTCTTTCATTTCATCCCCTCACTCTGTCCCCTTCCCTTTTTCTAGAGAGTCTACACATTGCTTCCATATTAATCTTTAAAATATACATTACTGATCAAGTAATGTACAATTTCTTCTCAAAAACTTAAAAGTATTGTAAACAAGACTCATTTTCCAGTTTGAATATTAAATGGTGTTCATCTGGCAGTATAAACAGTAATTATTATCCCTAGGGCAAAATATTATATGAATATCTAGTAATATGGTGTCCTTGCTTTCTTTTTTAATCAAGGAAATTGTGTTTGGCTAAGAAAGACTGAGTTTTTTGTTTTTAATGAACTCGAATTTAATTTTATACGCTTAGCAATTTCACCTAAATATATCTTAATAAATGTTATTAATTATCAGTAGCTTAATTTTATTATACATTTCATTTGATTGCAACCCTAGATTTTCTTGATGTAAGAATTTTTAGAGTATATTACTATATACATATTAATGAAATTTTCATCACTTTTCATTCCCAGAGAAAAAAAGGAACATGACATTTTTATTCTTTTCCTTCAATCTCATTGTGTTCTTAAACCAGACTTTTTCACATCCAAATTTAATTATTTAAATTCAGACTTTTGTCTGTCCCAATATGTCAGTCTCGTGTGTGTGTGTGTGTGTGTGTGTGTGTGTGTGTGTGTGTGTGACTAAGCAAGTGAGAAGGTAATAGAGGTTGTCTGTGGGAGACAATTGTGGTCTTAGATACAAAAAAATAATAATAATAAACAAATCACAGTAGGTTTTGAGGCACTATTTAATAGTACTACACACAAGGAGTCCTAAATAACATATTTTATCTTGACCTAGGCATCCTTTTCTGTTAACTACTTAAGAAGATATAAACACACCAAGGAGAAAATGGAAAAATGAGCTGCCATCTTATTTTTAGCTTAATGTTGGAAGTCCTACTGCAGAACCCTCTAGAAGCTGTGATTTAAATTCAGAGACTAAGCAGATATTTACCTTCTCCCTACAGCTAAGTCTTAATCTTACCATGAGATAAGCACTGAGCTCAAAAGATATGACTGAGCCTTGATGCAGTCAACAGAAGTGAGGACCAAAGAGCAGCGTTGCTAGGATTCAGTCAGGACTTTGTAAATTTGACATGTTGGAAATAGAGAGCAAAAGAGTGAACAAAAGAGCTCTCTGGGCTTGCTCAGAGATAAGACCTGAGTCCTCTAACAGAAATAATCTTATGTGGTATAATAAGAATCTCTTATACACACTTTGATGCCTGTTCCCCACCACAAACACACATATTCATTTCCTGCTCCAGTCACTGCTGCAGGAACAGCTCCAAAGTGTGGACCAGTTTTGCAGAGGTGCAAGCTCTCAGCACTTTTGCATCAGGCTCACATCATAGAACCCTTTCATCTTGCCCCAGGGTTCATTTCCTCACACTAGCTTAGCAGAGCATCTGCCTAAATGCTCAGGGCTCACATGAGAATCTGTGCAAATGAATGCTCATGTGCTTCTCTTGACTAATGGAGGTAGGGAAACATTGGATAAATGCTTTCCCCTCTCTTCCTCCAGGGAGACAGTTCTGAGGTAAATTTCACTGCTGTTGAGTCTCTAAGTCATGTCCGACTCTTTGCAACCTCATGGACTGCAGCACACCAGGCTCCTCTGTCCTCCACCATCTCCTGGAGTTTGCTGAAATTTGTCCATTGAGTCGGTGATGCTATCTAACCATCACATCCTCCAGCTGCCCCCTTCTTTTTTTGCCTTCAATCTTTCACAGCATCAGGGTAAAAGTTACACTGGATCAAGGACTAGCTATCCATTGTGTTAGTCAACTTGATAATGCATCATTTCATTGTTTTATTTTTTTTCCTTCCCTATTTCTCTTCTCCTTATAATTCAGCCTTAACCTATGGAAACATATTCTCATATAAAATATTTATATATTACCCTTTGACACAAGCTCTGCTTTGAAGGGAAGCCAGGCTAAGTAAACAGAACAAAAACACCAATGGCTAATTAATCTTTAATTTATTGTCACCACATACTGAAGGAAATATAACCCAAATCATGTTATGTAATATGACCCCATTAGATGAGTACTTTTCTCCTAAAGAGAGACGAGGAAAATAGTAAGTTCTTCATCCTCACCCATATATAACTCTGAAAAAACCTAAAGTTTGGTCGAGGAAAAAACCTACTATGAAAAGAATTAAAAAATAAAAATAAAATAAAAATACATGTTACAATAGCAACATGTATAAGTACTGCAAACATATTCAGGGAAAAGAGCAACTGGCCAGATTCACACTGGAGAAGGCTTTATGATAAAGGGTGTGTGTGTGCTCAGTTGTTAAGTTGCGTCTAACTCTATGCGACCCGATAGACTGTAGCCCACCAGCCTCCTCTGTCCATGGGGAAGTTCCCAGGCAAGAACACTGGAGTGTGTGGGCATTTGCTTCTCCAGGAGATCTTCCCAAGCTAGGGATCAAACCTGTGTCTCCTGCACTGCTGGCAGATTCTTTACCACTGAGCCACTAGGGAAGCCCCATGACAAAGCGATGGACGTGACCTACTTAATTGGTAGGTTTATATAAGCAGAGAAGAGACTGGAAGTTATTCTGGGAAAGAGGTCCCGAATGGGAAAACAGAAGCATTTTGTGCAAAGGTGAAGAAATGAATGTGCATACACCCTGAATGTAGAGTGAAAATGAGTCAGATAAATAGGAACATTGGTTTGTGCTTCCTTCCTGTCCTTTTATAAGCAATTTGTTATTTTTCCCACTTTCCTTCACCAATTATGAACAATGTATATTAAATCCTTAAGCACTTTTCTTTTTTCCCCTTCTGGGTTCTAAATTTTGGCTCCCCATTAAGACTTTCTTCTTCAGTTGCTATACCTGGCTTCTCTCTAGAAGTCATTGATTTTCCTGTTTTTAGAACCTGGGAAGCTTTGTTCTATCCACTTCTAACTGTGAATTTCTACTGGCTGAGCCAAGCCTATCCCTTCCTCAGACAAGAGAGGACAGAGTTAGAATACAGTGTGGAACCAGTTTATAGAGAATCTCTAAGGTAAAAGAGAGGAATCTGAGCATTATCTTAAGGACTGATTCAATTTCTGATGAGAAAATTCATAGGCTTTTTCCAATTCAATTATCAAATTCAACTCTTTCTTTACAGAATGACTTCCTAAAGTTTAATAGACAATAAAAGTTATTAGAGATGCTTCATGCAGAAATACAAAAAAAGAGATTTAAGACCTACTTCTATGGAAGAATAAACACAGATTAGTAAACAATTAGAGGTAGGTGGTGAGGGGAACTGAAAAAGCATGATTTCTAAGTTTCCAATTTTGGCAAGTGGCTATCTTGAAAAGGGAAAATAGGAGAATATAATATTGAGCTCTGCATGTCAACCTCCAGAGAACTTCAGTTTAGTAACACTTTTTTGCTGGGCTTCTTTTTCATTTGTGACCTCTGAACCTACTCATTCTGCATCCTGAGTGTTCTGTAATTATGGGCTTATGTTTGTCCCTCGGTTGCGACCCCATGGACTATACAGCCCACCTGGCTCCTCTGTTCAAGGATTTCTCCAGGTATGATACTGGAGTGAGTCACCATTCCCTTTTCCAGGTGATATTCCTGACTCAGGAATTAAACATGGGTCTCCTGCATTGAAGACAATTTATTTACCATCTAACATTTGTTTAAAGGCACAGATTCTCAAGTCATCCTAGGTGAAAATCCTGATTTCACACTGTTTGTTTGAACTTCACCAAGATGCTTACTTTCTTTGTGCCTTAGTTTGTATCTTATCTGTAATTATATACAACCCATAGGGTCTTTGTGAGAAATGAAAGATGTCCCACACAGAAAACACTGGAACCAGTGCCTGGCTATGATAAATACCCAGTAAGTGAAAATTATTGGCACCTAGATTCCAAAAAGGGACTTCTCTGGTGGGTAAAGAACCTGCCTGCAATGAGGGAGACTTGGGTTTAATCCCTGGGTTTGGAAGGTCCCCTGGAGAAGAAAATGGCTACCCACTTCAATGTTCTTGCCTGGAGAATTCTGTGAACAGAGGAGCCTGGTGGGCTATAGTCCATGGGTCACAAATAGTTGGACATGACTGAGTGTTCCAAAAAACAAAAAAATTTATTTGCAAGCCCCAAGCCTACACACCCAACCTAGCTACTTAAATTAGTACCAGTCACCTTGTTGATTAGAGGATTAAAACAGATTGAAGAGGACATATTTATTTTTTATTATTTTATCTTGAATTTAGTTAACATTTTTAATATATAAAAGTCTCTACCTTTGGGAATTTTGAAGATCACTTTCCAGCATTAATTCTTTATAACAGAATGCACTGGTTATCATCTGGGCAACAGCTTAGCAATAGGGTTACCTGAATGCCAACTCTAGAAAGCAGCCCCGAGAAGGTCCACACAGAGAGTCACATTGGGTCATGAAGCTAAACAAGGAAAACTGGCGATGGATCAGTAAGAATGTATTTATATAAGGCACCTTTTATCCACATAACATCAGCAGGAATGTTTCTCTTGCTTAACATGATTTACATGTACCATAAGCTAAGTAGGCCCTATTTTCCTCAAGAACCACCATTCCATTGGAATTAGAACCATTGTTACTTTAAGTTAAAAAAAACGCCACCAATTTGAACATGTTTTTCCTGCACTGAAAGCATGAATTATTCATTTCATATTTGGATTCTTCTGAATTTTTTCTTAGTGTAACTTTTAGAATATGAATTTATAACTGAATATTGAGATATGAAATCATGATATCAGAAATATTAACAAATCAGTGTAAGTAAGAAATGTGAATTGCCAATGATCACAAGACAGGTACAAAGAAATGTGAGGTTATTGTTGTTTTTATCTTCTTTTCAAATTGTTTCATAAACAATATGTAAATATGCTTAAAAAAATCCTTTCTATGTGTTTTGTAAGGAGAAGATACTCCAATGTGGAGTATACAGCTAGAATTTATCTCTTGAAAGGATGAATTTCATACAGCTCAGGGACAATCCTGGCACAGTTTGCACCAATTTTGTTCCCTTATATAAGCTTATTTCTGTCTGAATTTGTAGATGGTATGTCAGCATAACAGGAAAAAAAAAAAAAAGGCGAAGCAGTTATTTATAATCTCCATTGCCTTCTCCAGAGGACAGATTCCAATAATTGGAAGTTCCATTGTTTCTAGGGAGTGCAGTGAGTGAAGTGATGCAAGATTTGAGAGGCATAGGTAATGCAATATATAGATAATTTACATACATTACAGATTTACATTTTTAAAAGATCTGGAAATATGAAACAAGACCCCTCCCCCAAAATTAGAGATGCAAGACTTTCAGCAGAGTGAAAATACCTAATGAGGATATTTTAAAGTATGTAAACTCCCTTCTTTATCTTCTTCCCTAGAATTTCCGTAAAATAGGACGTGATCACTTCTGCTCTACTGGACTGTATTTACAGCAATGCACTTGTCCTTCCTGAAGATCAATGGGAAAGAAAAAGGTTGAAAACTGTAACAGAGGCTGGGAGAAGACTGCCACATAGAGGTTACACTAACAAGAGACAGAAAAAATGAGTCTGAAAATGGGGGTGGGGAGGAATTAAACAGCTTCTCCCAGTATTGCATATGAAAAAACTCGAATATTTTCTAGAATGGATCTTTCTCCCACAACAGATTTCATTTTTTTTTAAGATAGGATATTAGTTATTGCTTAAGAACATAACAATTTGAATGAAACAGAATACATTGTAAATCAATAGCTGTTAGGAAATACCATAGAACACATTGGAAACTGAGGCGTTATATGAAGAGTGAATGAACACACAGCTGGTGTATCTGAACACTTGGCTGTTTTCCTGTGATCACTGTTGGCAGCTAAAGGCAGGGGTAAGCAGGACTCTAGGAGAAGTGCTAAAACGGCAATTTCTGTTTCTAGTCACAAACCAAAATACTTTGTTTTGTTTGTTTGCTTATTTGATCTAGTTTCACTGGTACAAATAAAGGTCAACTGGTTAAAACAATGTATTCAAACACCGAAAAGATTTTAAACACGCCAGCTGCTGGACTCAGGAGAGTCACTAATTGCTGCTGTAAATACTATTCAGGAAGGTCAAAAGGAGAGGCTGCAGAAGGACACAGGTTGGAGGGACGACCTCTGCCCGCAGGCTGTAGGGTTCCGACTCCCAGGATAGCTGCAGTGCTGGGGTCGCTGCAATCTGCTGCCAGCCTGGCCCTGTGCGACCCACAGGGAGATGGACTGGGGAGAAGGACAAGCAGAACATGGCTGCTGACCAGATGGCACTCAAACCTGCCTCCTCTGGTGAGAGAAAAGTCTGCCAAAACCAGGTGTTTCTTTTTTTTTTTCTTTTTTCTCTGGCATTTTTCTCTGAGGGTCCATTGCAAAGACTCCGACATCAGCACAGCTGTCTAGGAATTAAATTATCTAAGAAAATGAGATTTTTTTTTTTTTTTGGTGTAAGAGATTTGAGAAACAGTTTTTGGGGGCTACCCATATGTGGTGCACACCAAGAGTCCTTTCATCAGGTCATTTACAGCCACAGCATAAGCATGAGAGGGCTTCCCTGGTGGCTCAGAAGGTAAAGAATCCACCTGCAATGGGTAAGATCTGAGCTTGATCCCTGGGTTGGAAAGATTCCCTGGAAGAGGGCATAGCAACCCACTCCAGTATTATTGCCTGGAGAATCCCATGGACAGAGGAGCTTGGCAGGCTACAGTGCATGGGGTCACAAAGAGTCGGACACGACTAAGCTACTAAGCACACACACAAGAATGAGACAAAGTTTCCACCGTCTCCCTCATCAGTACTAATAAGAAAAAGAGGCTCCTACCAGAGGTTCTGGTAGGAGCCTGAGAACCATCAGATTATTTGTATCAATCATTTTGCATGTGTGCTCAGCACATATTCTTTACTCCTTTTTTATTTTTTTTAAAAAAAGGAGGGGGGCTCTTATCTTTTAATGGAAAGAAGGACCCAGATCTGCTCCCTTCTGATCATGATGCAGTAAAAGATGACAGGGAAACAAAACAAGATTAATGAATATTGCTTCATACAGTGACAGGTAGGGAGTATAGGATGATTCTACACCTATTTTAAAGACCCTCTGCCTTGGCCGAAGGGAAAAGAAAGTACAGATCTCATGATTCAAAATCCAGGGCATTTATGGAGTCACATTTCACTGGGGTAGGTGCGAGGGCAAAGGAAGAAAGTGAAAGTGAAGTCTTTCAGTCCTGTCCGACTCTTTGCGACCCTACAGACTGTAGCCTACCAGGCTTCTCCGTCCATGGGATTTTCCAGACAAGAGTACCAGAGTGGGTTGCCTTTTCCTTCTATAGGGGATGTTCCCGACCCAGGGATCAAACCCAGGTCTCCTGCACTGCAGGAAGACGCTTTACCCTCTGAGCCACCAGGGAACACCTCTCAGGGCAAAGGAAGAAAACACATCCAAATATTCCGTACTCCCTCATCTCAGAGAAAGCTAACATTTCCACCTCTTCTCCATCCCATACTTCCTGCAAGGTGATTTGATTCCGGAACTTTTATGCCCTATCATGTCTCCTTAAGTAGACATGAGCAGGAAGACATGAGCAGCTAGACTGTAGAGTCTACCTCGACAGTCTGGGAGCTAGATGAGGCAAACAAGAGAGTCCCTTGGGGCCTTGAACTGTTTTACCAGCAAACCCTGCATCTGGAGTGTCATGAGACATTGACAATATAAAATAATAAAATTTACTTACTCATTCTCCAATAAGTCTCAATAGGTTCCAAATGCAGTTCTAACGTCATCGTGTTTTGTGGTCCGATTAGCCCATGACTTCTTGGACACTGAGTAGCTTCAGGTAGACTTAGCCACATATAAATTACTTTGTGGTTTTTTGTGTTTTTTTTTTTTTTTGAGAATTACATTATGCACAACAACTGGGGATTAATTACTTTGTTTTTTTTGTTTGTTTGTTTTTTGAGAATTACATTATGCACAACAACTGGGGATTAATAGGCGCATGGTCATTGCTAGTTTCCTAGTTTCTGTTCCCTGCATCCATGTATTGTTGGTGGGCAGCAAGCTGGGTTGTATGGAGGTGCCTTAGGCTGATGCAGAGATGGGGAGAGAGATGAGGGCTCCATGTCACTGTCTTCTGTGCAAACTTGGGCTCTGACTTTTAACTGTTTCCTATGTTATGGTTTAGTATGAGATTATACTGAGGGGGAACACCTGGAAGGAGGGGGAGAGATGGAGAAATATTTTAAGATCATTCAGAAGAACAGAAAAAACACTGGTTAGAACTAAGAGAAACCTAACTTTTAATTGAGGTAGCTTTTTACTAATTTTATGAAATAAAGTTTAAGTCTTGAGTATGAGTGTCCTCAAGACATTGAGGGTATGGATCAACACTATAAATAAAAGTGCATTACTGTAATGAATCAAACATTTAGATGCTCTATTTTTAATCACAATACATAGAGCTTGTGCAATTAATGCAATTTTTTGTTTCCACTTAGTAACTAGACCATTCAGGTATGACCTAAATCAAATTCCTTATGAGTATACAGTGGAAGTGAGAAATAGATTTAAGGGACTAAATCTGATAGACAGAGTGCCTGATGAACTATGGACGGAGGTTCATGATGTTGTACAGGAGACAGGGAGCAAGACCATCACCAAGAAAAAGAAATGCAAAACAGCAAAATGGCTGTCTGAGGAGGCCTTACAAATAGCTGTGAAAAGAAGAGAGATGAAAGGCAAAGGAGAAAAGGAAAGGTATACCTATTGGAATGCAGAATTCCAAAGAATAGCAAGGAGAGATAAGAAAGCTTTCCTCAGCAATCAATGAAAAGAAAAGGAGAAGACAATAGAATGGGAAAGACTAGAGATCTCTTCAAGAAAAATTAGAGATTCCAAGGGAATATTTCATGTAAAGATAGGCTCAATAAAGGACAGAAATGGTATGGACGTAATAGAAGCAGAAGATATTAAGAAGATGTGGAAAGAATGCACAGAAGAACTATACAAAAAAAGATCTTCATGACTCAGTAATCACGAAGGTGTGATCACTCACACTCACCTAGAGCAGGACATCCTGGAATGTGAAGTCAAGTGGGCCTTAGGAAGCATCACTATGAACAAAGCTAGTGGAGGTGATGGAACTCCAGTTGAGCTATTTCAAATCCTAAAAGATGATGCTGTGAAAGTGCTACACTCAATATGCCAGCAAATTTGGAAAACTCAGCAGGGGCCACAGGACTGGAAAAGGTCAGTTTTCATTCCTATCCCAAAGAAAAGCAATGCCAAAAAATGCTCAAACTACCACACAATAGCACACCTCTCACATGCTAGTAAAGTAATGCTCAAAATTCTCTAAGCCAGGCTTCAGCAATATATGAACCATAAACTTCCAGATGTTCAAGCTGGTTTTAGAAAAGGCAGAGGAACCAGAGATCAAATTGCCAACATCTGCTGGATCATGGAAAAAGCAAGAGTTCCAGAAAAAACATCTATTTCTGCTTTATTGACTATGCCAAAGCCTTTGACTGTGTGGATCACAGTAAACTGTGGAAGATTCTGAAAGAGATGGGAATACCAGACCACCTGACCTGCCTCTTCAGAAACCTGTACACAGGTCAGGAAGCAACGGTTAGAACTGGACATGGAACAACAGACTGGTTCCAAATAGGAAAAGGAATAAGTCAACGCTGTATATTGTCACCCTGCTTATTCAACTTATATGCAGAGTACACCATGAGAAACACTGGGCTGGGGGAAGCACAAGCTGGAATCAAGACCAGGAAAAATATCAATAACCTCAGATATGCAGATGACACCACCGTTATGGCAGAAAAAGAAGAACTAAAGAGCCTCTTGATGAAAGTGAAAGAGGAGAGCAAAAAACGTTGGCTTAAAGCTCAACATTCAGAAAACGAAGATCATGACATCCAGTCCCATCACTTCATGGCAAATAGATGGGGAAACAATAGAAACAGTGGCTGACTTTATTTTTCCAGGCTCCAAAATCACTGCTGATGGTGATTGCAGCCATGAAATTAAAAGACACTTACTCCTTGGAAGGAAAGTTATGACCAATCTAGGCAGCTTATTCAAAAGCAGAGACATTATTTTGCCAACAAAGTTCCAGTCAAGGCTATGGTTTTTCCAGTGGTCATGTATGGATGTGAGAGTTGGACTATAACGAAAGCTGAGTGCTAAAGAATTGATGCTTTTGAAGTATGGTATTGGAGAAGACTCTTGAGAGTCCCTTGGACTGAAAGGAGATCTAACCAGTCCCTCCTAAAGGAGATCAGGTCTGGGTGTTCATTGGAGGGACTGGTGTTGAAGCTGAAACTCCAATACTTTGGCCACCTGGTGTGGAGAGCTGACTCATTTGAAAAGACCCTGATGCTGGGAAAGATTGAGTGCAGGAGGAGAAGGAGACGACAGAGGATGAGATGGTTGGATGGCATCACAGACACAATGGACCATGGGTTTGGGTGGAGTCCAGTAGTTGGTGACAGAAAGGGAGGCCTGGCGTGCTGTGGTTCATGGGTCTCAAAGAGTTGGACACAACTGAGCAACTGAACTGACTGAACTGACTGACTGACATGCAATCTTTTGTCATTGTTTTATTTTTTATTACTATTTTATTCCAAAAATCCTTATATAATTAATCAGGTTTATCATTATAGATGAGTTGTTAATATGGATAAGAATCTCATAATCACCATCATTAATGATAATAGGAATTGATATCCCTCTATAATCAAATAAAAGGTTTTTTAAATGGTTAGTCACCATGGGATTAGTATACTTGGACCCTGAATCAGTACAAATAAATGAACCATTGGACAAACATCTGAACATTGAAATATGGTACTTGACATTCCCTTAAAGTGTTATTACATCTGGTACTATAAACGCTCACATTTTTCCCAGCACTTAGACACCTCCAATCAACACTTCTCTAACCCACCCCCTCATTCCATACATACACTTTTAAGCAGCTCATTCTTCTGTCTGGAGAACATTTTGCCACTCTCTGTTATAAAGTTAATACTGCTGCTGCCGCTAAGTCGCTTCAGTCGTGTCAGACTCTGTGCGACCCCATAGACAGCAGCCCACCAGGCTCCCCCCTCCCTGGGATTCTCCAGGCAAGAACACTGGAGTGGGTTGCCATTTCCTTCTCCAATGCATGAAAGTGAAAAGTGAAAGTGAAGTCGCTCAGTCATGTCTGACTTTTTAGCCACCCCATGGACTGCAGCCCACCAGGCTCTTCCGTCCATGGAATTTTCCAGGCAAGAGTACCGGAGTGGGGTGCCATTGCCTTCTCTGTATAAAGTTAATAAGATGCCCAAATATTCAGATTCTAACTTGACTGAAGTATTAACTGGGTCTAGGGGCTTCCCTGGTGGCTCAGATGGTAAAGAATCTGACTAGAATGTGGGAGACCCAGATTTGATCCCTGGTTTGGAAGATCCCCCGGAGAAGGAAGTGGCTACCTGCTCCAGTATTGTTGCCTGAAGAATCCCATGGACAGAGGTGCCTGACAAGCTGCAGTTCATAGTGTCGCAGAGTTGGACACGACTGAGCGAATCGCAGTTTCACTTCTAGCTTAATACATTTGTGTGTGTATGCTCAGGTACTATATGCCAAAACTCTTTGATGTCTACTCTTAAGTTACATTTTGAAACTTAACTTTTTCTGCCCTCTGTTTTTGTAAGTTAATTATAAACTAAACTAAATCTGAAAGGCAAATACCATAGTTGGTTTAGTATCCAATCAAATAGATGTTTATTGAAAGTATCCTATATGATGTCAATCCACAGAAAGTCAACTAATGCACATAACATTAACAAAGAACATTACAACAATCTCTCAGGCTAATTTGTGTTTCTACTTACAAATATACATACATACCTTACTTTTAGTGAGACCTCGGATGTTTTTTCAAAGAACTATCAGTTCAGTTCAGTCGCTCAGTCTTGTCTAACTCTTTGTGACCCAACGGACTGCAGCACGCCAGGCTTCCCTGTCCATCACCAACTCCTGGAGCTTGCTCAAACTCATGTCCATCGAGTCAGTGATGCCATCCAACCGCCGCATCCACTGCCGTCCACTTCTCCTCCTGCCTTCAGTCTTTCTCAGAATCAAGGTCTTTTCAAATGAGCCAGTTCTTCACATCAGGTGGCCAAAGTATTGGAGTTTCAGCTTCAGCATCAGTCCTTCCAAAAAATATCCAGGACTGACTGCCTTTAAGGTGGACTGGTTGGATCTCCTTGCTGTCCAAGGAAACTGCAAGAGTCTTCTCCAACACCACAATTCAAAGGTATCAATTCTTCAGCGCTCAGCTTTCTTTATAGTCCAACTCTCACATCCATACATGACAAATGGAAAAACCATAGCTTTGACTAGACGGACCTTTGTCAGAAAAGTAATGTCTCTGCTTCTTAATAAGCTGCCTAGATTGGTCATAGCTTTTCTTCTGAGGAGCAAGTGTCTTTTAATTTTATTGCTGCAGTCACCATCTGCAGTGATTATGGAGCCCCCCCAAAATAAAGTCTGCCACTGTTTCCACAGGTTTCCCATCTATTTGGCATAATGTGATGGGGTCAGATGCCATGATCTTGGTTTTCTGAATGTTGAGGTTTTAGGCAAATTTTTCACTCTCCTCTTTTACTTTCATCAAGAGGCTCTTTAGTTCTTCTTCACTTTCTGCCAGAAGGGTGGTATCATCTGCAGGTTTCTGGTATTTCTCCTAGCAGTCTTGATTCCAGCTTGTGCTTCATCCAACCCAGCATTTCTCATGATGTACTCTTTTCTCATGATGTACTCTGCATATAAGTTAAATAAGTAGGGTGACAATATACAGCCTTGACAGACTCCTTTCCCAACTTGGAACTAGTCTATGGTTCCATGTCCACTTCTAACTGTAGCTTCTTGACCTGCATACACATTTCTCAGGAGGCAGGTCAGGTGGTCTGGTATTCCCATCTTTTGAAGAATTTTCCACAGTTTGTTGTGATCCACACCATAAAGGGTTTTGGCATAGTCAATAAAGCAGAAATAGATGTTTTTCTGGAACTCTCTGGCTTTTTCAATGATCCAGTGGGTGTTGACAATTGGATTTCTGGTTCCTCTGCCTTTTCTAAATCCAGCTTGAACATCATTCATGGTTCATGTACTGTCGAAGTCTGGCGTGGAGAATTTTGAGCATTATCCTAGCATTTGAAATTGCTAGCATGTGAGATGAGTGAAATTCTGCAGTAGTTTGAACATTCTTTGGCATTGCCTTTCTTTGGGAATGGAATGGAAACTGAGCTTTTCCAGTCCTGTGGCCACCACTGAGTTTTCCAAATTTGTTGGCATTTCAGTGCCGCACTTTCACAGCATCATCTTTTAGGATTTGAAATAGCTCAACTGAATTCTATCACCTTCACTATCTTTGTTTGTAGTGATGCTTCCTAAGGTACACTTGACTTCACATTCCAGGATGTCTGGCTCTAGCTGAGTGATCACACCATATTGATTATCTGTGTTGTGAAAATCTTTTTTGTATAGTTCTTCTGTGTATTCTTGCCACCGCTTCTTATCTTCCGCTTCTGTTAGGTCCATACCATTTCTGTCCTTTATCGAGCCTATCTTTGCATGAAATGTTCCCTTGGTATCTCTCATTTTCTTGAAGAGATCTCTAGTCTTTCCCATTTTATTCTTTTCTTCTATTTCTTTGCACTGATCACTGAGGAAGGCTTTCTTATCTCTCCTTGTTATTCTTTGGAATTCTGCATTCCAATGGGTATAGCTCTCCTTTTCTCCTTTGCCTTTCACCTCTCTTCTTTTCACAGCTATTTGTAAGGCCTCCTTGAACAAACATTTTGCCTTTTTGCATTTCTTTTTTTGGGGGATGGTCTTGATCACTGCTTCCTGTATAATGTCACAAACCTCCATCCATAGTTCTTCAGGCACTCTATCAGATCTAATCCCTTGAATCTATTTGTCACTTCCACTGTGTAGTCATAACGGATTTGATTTAGGTCATACCTGAATGTCTTCTTGTTTTTTCCTACTTTCCTCAATTTAATTCTGAATTTTTCAATAAGGAGTTCATGATCTGAGCCACAGTCAGTTCCCGGTCTTGTTTTTGCTGACTGTATAGAGCTTCTCCAACTTGGCTGCAAAGAATATAATCAGTCTGATTTTGGTATTAATCATCTGGTGATTTCCATGTGTAGAGTCTTCTCTAGTGTTGTTAGAAGAGGGTGTTTACTATGACCAGTGCGTTCTCTTGGCAAAACTCTACTAGTCTTTGCCCTGCTTGATTCTGTATTCCAAGGCCAAATTTGCCCATTACTCCAGGTATTTCTTGACTTCCTGCTTTTGCATTCCAGTCCCCTATAATGAAAAGGACATCTTTTTGGGGTGTTACCACATCCTTGTCTAACTCAAAGAACTATAAAATTACAATAGTTAAAATTTTTAAAATATCAGTTAGGAGAACATTGTTCTCTTCCATTTTGTTTAGACACCAAATTGTCACAGTGAAAGCTAATTTTAGCCTTTGTTTTCAGCCCAGAGTTTAGCCCTAAACAACAGTAGGCAACAGTAGCTGTGTTATAACTTTCTTCTTATAAATCTGTTGCCCTAAGCCATGTAATGGTGGCTGATTCTACTATTCACATCCTGTCATTCATAATGTCCAACATGTTATTAGTCTTCTGAACTATAAAATAAATGCCACAGTTGGAATATTACAGCAGAGCATGCAGATTCAGCCTTGACCTACATCCAAATTTTACTGAAAGTAATGAGGAAACTATTTTGTTAGCCAAAAAAACCTAAAACCCAAACCTAACAATAAACAAAGCTTTTATGGGCTATTGAACACTAGATAACTTTGGAAACACAAATATAGATGGTGAAGAGAATAACCTGAAAGGAGGAAAGGAACAATTAAAATGTAATCTATGCAGCTGGAAAGACTTAAAAAAATAAAGGATTAGGAAGAATTCTTTCAAAGCTGAGATTCTATAAAACCTTAACCATACATTTTCTGTCAAAACTAGATTTGTTATGTCACACTTCCATAACTCAGACCTGCAGTGCTTGGAAAATAGCTTGTTGAGACTTACTCCGTAATGATTTTCTTAGCACTATTTTAAAATGCATGTTTCCTAACTCAGTAAAAAGTGAGGGGTTGTTATGAAGTTGTATTTTTCTGGGTCAGTGAGTAATCAGTGAGTAGTGAAGCAAGAAAATCTTTCCAAATGGAGTGAGGATTCACCTGTCTCTGCATAATAAAAATAAACAATATTGTAATATTCATCACTACTAGGTTAAAAAGGATATCCAGGTACCTCAGTTAATATAATATGGCATAGTTTAAATTATGTTTTATTTTGGAGGGGGGAGACCTTGAATCATCACTGACATGGTTTCAATAGAGGAATTCTGTATGCAGGTAAAACTGTAATGAAACAGTCTCCTTTGGTAGTAAAACATCTTTAAGTCGTTCAGACTTCTCCCCATCATGAATTCTGATGACTAAAAGGTTCAAGAGTCATTGATTAGAATATATGGTTTTATTGGAAATCCTGCTTCAAGTAATTAATTTTATTTTTCCAGAATTTAAAACAACTTACGTATTTCTATTTGTCTGACTGGAACCCTGTCTCCTCTGTTCATTAAGGCACTGGAAACTGTTTTCCAAAAGCCTAGATTCTTTCTTAAGGTAACAACCATGAAACACTCATAAAATAATATTTGACATCCAGGAGAACAAATCATGTTGCCATTGTCACTTCTCCAAACCCACATTTTCCTCAACAGCTACCTAAGCAATTTTCAGGGTGAACTGTTAATTAGTAACTTTGCCACCAGAGTTGACACTGATCTCAGACAAATAACCAAGACTTAAATACTGCAAAATCCGGAATAATTTTTTTTTTTTTTTTCACCTAGCTCCTCTTGATAAGACTCAGTTCCTGGATTTAATGGCTATATGAATTGTGGAAACCACCCAATCTCAGGTATTGTCAATTATTGTGACAGATCTTGGATTTTATTTTGATTATTTAAAGAGCATAAATATCCAAGGAGATCATGACCTCAAAATTTCATTCTGGTTTGTAGAAACTTCAGTAGCTTGTGTAAGGGTTCAAAATGTTTGGCGTACTTTCTAGGCATTCACTTCTGAGTTCTACAGATTTAGTTGAATGTATCTCTCTGTTAGCATATTATTAGAATGAATTATTTGTAGTAGGTGATCCCTTAACTTCTAGAACATTTGGCTATGTATATTTCTGATGCATTTTAAAGTGTCAAAGTTCATAATTCCACACATTTAGATGCATTCTCAGTTAATACAGTGTTTTAATAGGTCTTTGCATCAGGAAAGTAATGATACAACCACACTGCTTTTTAAAAAACACCTGGGATCTCTATAACTTAAAACTACAATCTTTTACTTTTTCTCCTTGATCAGTGGGATTGCTAAGCTAGACTGCAAGCTATGAGTTGGATTCAGTTTTACCCCATGTGCCTCCCACTGTCCTTGAAGCAAAGGGCCAGCTGAGTCATATTTTTTTCATGCCAATGGTAAAAGTACAAAAAGGCTGAGCAGAACTGATAAGCTCTCACTCCCATTCACATTTTATTGGCCAAAGAAGACCACATGGTCAAGCCCCAAACTAAAAGGGTAGAGAAACACATTCTATCACTCAAGGCACATAGCAAAAAAAGAAAGAAGCATTTCAAACAAAGATATAATCTTTCAGTCTTTTAATATATGATACTGTAAGTTCTCTCATGCTGCCTTAAAAGTACTAAATTTGAAGTGCTGAGGTAAAGAAACATTCATAAAATAGACATCGGACCATCATATTATCTGTTTCATTCGTTTGTAAAACTGAATTTCTGAAAAATGACTAATTCAACTAGTCAAAACATGCCTTTTCAGTAATATAAATATTGGGTTAAAAATGGAAGTTATAAGGACTTAAAATAATTTAATGGCCCAAATTTAACAGCATACACCACTGTTCAGTCCATGCTGATTACAAAATAGACAGAACATATCTTGCTATATAATTATTAAGATTCAGATTAGGTCCTTCATCCTTATTCTGCAGTTACAGGGCTGGCAGTCATTTAACCATGATGGACTGGTACCCCATGTTGGTTACTAAAATATTAAAATGCCTCCACGACAGCTGGTAATTAACCAAAACCCTGAGCCTCAAACACCAAGCATACTCAGGCCAGCTCAGCCAGATCCCTTTGCTGGCACACTTGTCCACAAGCTCCTCACAGTCCAGCCACAAAGGACTTCAGGCCCAGTTCTGCAGGGGTCCACAAGACCTTGCCTGAGTCCAAATAGATAGCATTCATCCTGTTCAGACAGTGCTCAGTGTCAGTGTCCGTGGTATACTGGAATTGTATATTTTTAATATCATCTCCTCAGTTTAATCAAGAGCAGATATTTTGGGTTTTCAATCTATCTTGAGAGGAGACTGGATTTCAATGCTCATGGTAAGAACTAAAAAGCTGGCTGACTCCTCTTGCTGTTATCCTGCTCACTTTAACAACTCAATCCCTGATGGGGAAAAAAACAAAGTGGTACTTTTAAGTATTAAAAACAATACCCAAATTAATCATAATATGTACCTTTGAATTGTTTCTAACAATTATGTTTCCTATTATTTGCCTAAAAGACTAGAGATCTCTTCAAGAAAATTAGAGATACCATTTCATGCAAAGATGGGCTCAATAAAGGACAGAAATGGTATGGACCTAACAGAAGGACAAGATATTAAGAAGAGGTGGAAAGAATACACAGATGAACTGTACAAAAAAGATCTTCACGACCCAGATAATCACGATGGTGTGATCACTCACCTAGAGCCAGACATCCTGGAATGTGAAGTCAAGTGGGCCTTAGAAAGCATCACTATGAACAAAGCTAGTGGAGGTGATGGAATTCCAGCTGAGCTATTTCAAATCCTGGAAGTTCTTTGGAAGGACTGATGCTAAAGCTGAAACTCCAATATTTTGGCCACCTCATGCGAATACTTGACTCATTGGAAAAGACTCTGATGCTGGGAGGGATTGGGGGCAGGAGGAGAAGGGGACGACCGAGGATGAGATGGCTGGATGGCATCACCAACTTGATGGACAATAGTTTGGGTGAAATCCGGGAGTTGGTGATGGGCAGGGAAGCCTGGTGTGCTGCAATTCATGGGGTTGCAAAGAGTCAGACATGACTGAGCAACTGAACTGACTGAAGCAAATAATGTTTTATTGTGGAAAATAAATGTATTATTCATTATGAAAATTACTATAATGTTTGATTAAGCACACACACACATAGTGTTTGAAGTATTAGTAACAGCCACAGGTAATGGTTATTTTTAAATGGCAATAATTAAGCTAAAAACTAGGTATCTTCCCAGAGTCTTCTACTTGAGATATAAATTTATAAATGAGATATAAATTAAGCTAAAACCTAGGTATCTTCCCAGAGTCTTCTACATGAGATATAAATTTATAGAGATATAAATTTATCTTCTACTTGAGATATAAACCAGGGAAAAGAAAACTCAATGATATTGGATTGGGAGTGGAGGGTGGGGATCCTAGCATTTGTAGCCCATGCTGACTAGACACATAGAATGCCAAATTTCATTATTTTGATAATCCTTGCTGAAATACAGCTTTCTCTTTTGGACAGTACATTTTTCATCATTTAAGAAGAAAAACAATGTCATATTATAGTGAACAGAAAGTTCAGAACAGATCATCCCTCCATGTGTTAGTTGTTCAGTATTGTCTGACGCCTGACTCTTTTGTGACCCCATGGACTGTAGCCCACCAGGCCCCTCTGTCCATGGAATTCTCCAGGCAAGAATACTGGAGTGGGTTGCCATTCCCTTCTCCAGGGATCTTTCTGACCCAGGGATCAAACCTGTGCCTCCAGCTTCACAGGCAAATTCTTTACCATCTGAGCCACCAAGGAATTCCTATGTGGGCCATACCTATAGCCTGAATAATATGGTCACTAAGGATTGAGGGAGGGAAGAGGGGGAAAGTCTGCAAAGTGGGTGTGCTTTGTAAGGTTTGACATTCCATGTGTTGCCTTGATATCTGTGACCGTCACTGGTTCCCAAATGCCTCACCGAGAGAGTTCCTGCTCTCTCCAGATATGCCCCCCTGCCCAGCAGGAAATGTTCCCCATCCCTACCCACTGATTCCCCTCTCTAACCCAGACCTGCTGCACTCCACTTGGTCCTTAATCTAGTGAATTTCACCTGACTGTCAGACACAAAACTATACAAACAAGCCAATCACAAGCTCCTGAGGAAATCGAGGTCACCTCGCCCTCACAGATTGTCCCCCACAGTGCCCACTGGTTCCCTCTGCTTCTGAGTACAGCCCCCACATGGCCCTGTGTGGTCTGCAGTGACCCCCTCTCCTGGAATGCGAGCACATGTGGCCAGCAAACTGCTGCCAATCTCATCTGCCCAGTGATAACTATCAGGCATTCAGTCATTTCAGACTATTTAGAGCAGAAGATCCTTCCATCACTAATAGAATGAATGAGAGGTGATCAGAATATGGCAAAATAGACTGAAATTGATAGCTATTTCAGGAAAGAGATGACAATTTAAAAGATGTAGGGGCCATCCGCTATGAAATTCAAGTCCATTTTATTTGTTAGACACAGTGCTTAAATTCTGCAAGCTTTCCCACTGACTGCAAAATAAATTTACTATTTGAAAAGAAGCATTAGCTCCAAAGGCAAAAATAAAACTGTGAAATTAAACTTAATAAAGGGTTGATTCAATGCTTGTAATACATAATAACTAAACTTTTATGGTTACATATAAATTATATTTAATGTGGACCATGGGTACATTTTAGTGTGTTTAATATGATGTGGGATGAATGGTTTTGACAATAAAATTTATTCAGAACTTGGAAGGCTATAATTTAATAAGTAAATATTACTTTCTCAATATTGAAAAATAAAACAACTAGAACTGATCTGAAGATTAAAAAGACTGAAACAGAGTAAGAGAATAAAGGAGAGGCTGCAGTAAGGAGAAAGGACTAGGTAAAAGACAAAATACATCAATGCAGACACATGGTGAATTGTTTTCTGGAGGACTAAGGAAGGGTCGCTTTGCTTGCTATGGAGTGCCTGATTATATCTGATAGCAAACATTAAGAGAAAGAAAACATACATTACCTTTTATCTAATGAACTCTTAAGGTAGAAAATAGTGAGACTCCCACACTGGGTCACAGTTTTGTTATATGTAACATATATTTAAGTCCTCCATCCAACAGCATATTTCAGGAAACCAAAACTAAACTAACTGCATAATGGCATAGGGTTATGTTTATAGGGCTATTAATCTAGCTCCTTTCAAACCAATTCAACGGAGAGTAAACAAATAGAAAATGGACAGTGCCAGAATGCACAGCAGAAACTGAAACTTCCAGCATCTTTTTCTAACTCATATGGAATAAAAGATCTATATATTTTTTTGTGTGTGTGTGCAGAGAGAAATGTGATATTAGTCAAATGGCACCCCACTCCAGTACTCTTGCCTGGAAAACCCCATGGGCAGAGGAGCCTGGTAGGCTGCAGTCCATGGGGTCGCTACGAGTGGGACATGACTGAGCGACTTCACTTTCACTTTTCACTTTCTTGCATTGGAGAAGGAAATGGCAACCCACTCCAGAGTTCTTGCCTGGAGAATCCCAGGGACGGGGGAGCCTGGTGGGCTGCCGTCTATGGGGTCGCACAGAGTCGGACACGACTGAAGCGACTTAGCAGCAGCAGAAGCAGGAACCTGACTGAATGTACATCACATGTCATATTATTTTTTGTTACAGATTTGTTTTCACTTATTTTCTTATGCTTTGAAACCAATCTTTAATTTTTTTTTTTCTTTTTCTTCTCCTATTTGGCATCGTTCTCTCTTGTTTTCTCTTTCTTGTTAATGATAACTGTGATTGCAATTTTCTCACACTGAAGGAAAGTATTATAATCTATAAAAAACCATCAATTCATTACACATGAAGTATCAGCAGTGATCATTATTGATATCATCAGGCTAGAATATGGTACAAAGAAATCACTAACTGCAAAACTAAACTAACATATAGCACTCATTTTGAAATTTACACATACAAAACCTGTACTTCTATGGTAACCATAATGTTTTTCTTAAACTTTAGGTGTTCAAAGATTTTTAGTCATTTATTTAAATAGCATGACATTATAAATATTGAAAAATAATAAAATAACTAGCTCTAATAGGAACTATTTCAATTTGAATATGGTGAACATTAGAGGGAAAATACGAGGAAATTTTTTTTTTAATTTTAAAGAGATTACTCCTATATATTTAATATAAAGCTTTCCTTTTTGTGATAGATACTGTGCTAAGTAGAAATGCATATTTTGGAAAGTTAGGCTAAAAAACAATTTAAGTCACCAAAAGTTTGGCTGCTAACTTTAATTTAGTCTCATTTATTTAAATGGTTGCACTATAGCTGACAATATTTTGTGACATATACTGAATATAATGATTCATTTATTTTTTCTGCCCTAGTAAGCATCATAAATTATCATTAAAGCCTACCTAAAACACAATAAGAAATCATTCTTGGCGTATTAATCTATATTCTAGTAATAGACAAATTTCAATGTCCAGTACAAATTTTCCACTTTCATTTTATGGTGCATATGGATGCTTGGAACACACATGAGATTCTGGTACCCTTTTGGATATACAAAATAGTGAACAGATTACATCTTTGAATATACAGATCTTTGAATCTATGTTTTTACTTATCCATATACATAGAGCATTACAATTTTGGTTCCATTGCATTTAGAACTACTCTAAATTTGTGACCTTTGTATTCTGAGTTTTGACTTGCAATTTTTTAAATTATGTATTTTATAAATGAGTATGGATAACTAAGGTAATGGAGTAGTAATGGGTCACTAACTCTGAAACTATTAAAACATATATAAAGACATTGTAATTTTAAAACTATTGTACAAGTACAGGCGAAAGGCAGGCAGATAAATCAAAAGGACAGAGATGGAGGAAGTGCGAGCAACAGAGCCTGAAAACTGCTCCTGGTCATGTAAGAATTAGGAATGTGAGTAGAGTAAACATTTTTAAATTATTGGGGGAAATGCAGACAAATGGAAGGAACAAAAAATAAAAAAATACTGAAAGAAAATACAGGTGAACATGTCCAAAACCGTTAATGTGTAAGTAGACATTATACTATAAAAATGACCAGAAATGTCTCTCTAAAATTTTTGAATTCTTGTCAGGCAAAGGTTAACACCTTTAAAGAGCTTTATAAAACTGAATATGTCAATAACTAATCAGACAATTCACAAAAGAAGAAACATAAATAAAAAATTAACATGACAAGTATTCAAACTCCAGTGATTCAAGTAAAATTGAAAACAGTAAAGTGCCATTTTTTTTCATGACTGAATTGGCAAAATGGAAGAAAAAGTAAATAAAGTTACAAAAGGAGGAGTAGGGAATGAGAAAATGGGAAGGGGGAAAGGAAGGAAGGGAGGAAGGAGGGAAAGAGGGAGAAAGAAAAGAATGCATGATGGAAAAGAAGAGGAGAAGAAAGGGAAATGACTCCCCAGTATCAGCCAGGGTATTTTAAAATGTAATGTCTTACAATGTTAAGGGCCACAGAAAGTTACACAAGATGTTTGGGGCAACATTTAGCAAGGCACATAATATATTCCTTAGGCATGTATACATCTCAGCCCTCCATGCTGAGAAATTTCTCCATGCTAAATCCATGCTAGAGAAATTGTCCTGTACAAATATTTAGTACTAGATGTTGTTACAGCATTGTATACATGGGGGAAAAGTTGTAAGTAATCTAAATGACAAATTCAAAAATATAGGTAAGTTATAAATTGCACATATAAGATTGAAGTCTTTTGATGTAATGTTATTAAAGAATAAAGAAAGATGAACAAGATACACTATTTAGTGGAAAAGCCATAATATTGCTTATGAAACAACTGCATATTATCAAGCTATCCCATTTGGTAATATACAGTTTTGTGTTAGATGTATATGAAATTGCTAACAGTGAATTGAACTGAATGAAACATTCTGGTTCATTTTTCTACTTTTAAATGTATTTTCTATAAATTATTTAGTATTAATTTTAGGCAAAGAAAAGTTTTCATAGATTTTGGTATAGCATTAATAGATTGTGTGTATAACCTAAGTTTTGTTTGTTTTTAATCTTAGCTAACAACATTTTCTATACAAAAATCTATTCTGACTTTCATAGCTCAAAGTTTCTAAAAACTGGAATGTATTACTTTACTCAAATATCTACCAATAGAGATATAACTGATATTTTTAGAGTATACTGTGAATGTCTAAAACTTTTACATATATTTTCAAAAGGAACCTGACTTCCGATCAATATTTATTTTAAAATGAAACTTCTTTCTCAGTAAAAATACTGGATTCCCAAATTTTATAAAGTTAGACTTAAGAGTAGAGGAACTTATTTTGTTTGCTTGCTTGCTTTATTTTAATAGGAAGCTAATTACTTTACAATATTGTTGTGGTTTTTGTCATACATTCACATGATTCAGCCATGGGTGTACATGTGTTCCCCATCCTGAACCGCTCTCCCACCACCCTCCCCATCACATCCCTCAGGGTCATCCCAGGACACCAGCCCTGAGCACCCTTATGCATTGAACCTGGACTGGTGATCTATTTCACATATGATAATATACATGTTTCAACACTATTCTCTCTAATCATCCCACCCTTGCCTTCTCCCACAGAGTCCAAAAGTCTGTTCTTTACATCTGTGTCTCTTTGGCTGTCTCGCATATAGGGTCATTGTTACCATCTTTCTAAATTCCATATATATGTGTTAGTGTACTGTATTGGTGTTTTCTTTCTGACTTACTTCACTCTGTATGATAGGCTCCAGTTTCATCCACCTCATTAGAACTGATTCAAGTGCATTCTTTTTAATGGCTGAGTAATACTCCATTGTGTATATGTACCACAGCTTTCTTATCCATTCGTCTGCTGATGGACATTTAGGTTGCTTCCATGTCCTGGCTATTGTAAACAGTGCTGCAATGAACATTGGGGTACACGTGTCTCTTTCAATTCTGGTTTCCTCAGTGTGTACCCAGCAGTGGGATTGCTGGGGCGTATGGGAGTTCTATTTCCAGTTTTTTAAGGAATCTCCACACTGTTCTCCATAGTGGCTGTACTAGTTTGCATTCCCACCAACAGTGTAAGAAGTTTCCTTTTTCTCTGCACCCTCACCAGCATTTATTGTTTGTAGACATTTTTGATAGCAGCCATTCTGACCAGCATGAGATGGTACCTTATTGTCGTTTTGATTTGCATTTCTCTGATAATGAGTGATGTTGATCATTTTTTCATGTGTTTGTTAGCCATCTGTATGTCTTCTTTGGAGAAATGTCTGTTTAGCTCTTTGACCCATTTTTTGATTGGGTCACTTATTTTTCTGGAATTGAGCTGCAGGAGTTGCTTGTATAATTCTTTTCCAGTTGCTTCATTTGCTATTATTTTCTTCCATTCCAAAGGCTGTTTTTTCACTTTGCTTATAGTTTCCTTCGTTGTACAAAAGCTTTTAAGTTTAATTAGGTCCCATTTGTTTATTTTTGGTTTTATTTCCATTAAGAGTAAAGGAACTTTTAAAGAGAAAATAAGTTAACAGTAAGAGTAGCACTCAAAATACAACTAATCTATTCAAGATACTATCAATAATAAATTATAGCTATATTTAAAAAGACCAAGAAGAAGCATCCACCAAGGAAATCACAGGAAGTCTTATACTAATTCATCATACACTACTCATATATATAATATACTCTATATACTGAACATCATGTATTAATCCACTTCCCCTTGCCTCACAAGTTGTTCTTTCCCTAAAATTAGTCAGACATACTGAAGCAGTTTAGCATGCACACATGGAGAAAATTAGTACTACTTTCAAAATAAATATTTTATAACTGATGAAACTTTTCGCTATTCTCAAAACCTCTATGTACTTCCAACCACAAAATTTTTTAAACTGGTTTTTTCCTTTACCACTTCAGCTCAATGGCTTCTTTCCATTAATCTTTGCCCATCAGAAAATAACTAGATAATTTGTTCTAGTATCCTTGTGTATTAATATGTGCTCAGTCACTTAGTCGTGTCCTGCTCTTTGCAACCCCATGGACTGTAGCCCGCCAGACTCCTCTATCCATGGAATTTTCCAGACAACAATATTTGACTGGGTTGCCAGTTCCCCCTCCAGGGTATGTTCCCAACCCTGGGATTGAACTCAGGTCTCTTGCGTCTCCTGCATTGGCAGGTGGATTCTTTACCACTCCACCACCTGGGAAGCCCCTCTAGTATTCTTGAATAGTAACAATCTAAAGCTCATGAAAAAAAAAAAATTACTAAATTGCCAGATACTTGGTTTTCAAAATATGCAAACCACAGTCATTTCTTAAATCTGAATATAGAGGGACTAGTCATCAGTACTAATGGGTTAACTTTCATTCATTATTGTCAAATGATCAGGATCCCACAAAATTCCCCAAAGTATTTGTGAGGTAATTTATTTACCAGAGTCTGTCCTATTAGGGTCTATATATTCTTTTAGTCAATAAGTTAGTAAATATTTCAACACCAGAAGCCTTTTTGAGAAATGAATGAAAAAATGTGAAAACTTTCCCCATAAAAATGCACTGCATCACTGAAAAATAATCTAGGATGAAACAGAATTCAAAACAAAAGTGATAGAAGATCATTTCTCTTTCACGTAGATAAGCAGTCCAGGGGTAATTTGGCATCCACGTGGTGGTAGGGAGCCAAGCTAGTTCCATCTTGTGGTTTTACTGGGCACAGTTGTCATTTCTGAGACCTCTCATGGCCCCAGGAAGTGCTGCAGCTCTTGCCATTTTGTCTATATTCAAGCCAGCAGGAGGGGAGGAAAGATAAAGAAGGACATCCTCTATTCTTTAAAAGTCACTTCACAGAGTTCTCATCTTACTTCTACTAACATTTCATTGGTTGAAATGTATGACCACACCAACTTCAAGAGAGGCTGCAAAATCTAAGGAAGATTAGGAAGATGGAAGCTAAGAGACCACCAGCAGACTCTGCCACGTGCATTGGACATGCACCCGTACATTTTGCACTCATATTCCAGGCGGTTTATGAAGCTCTCCTCCTGAAGCCTATCCCAAGAATTTGCCACACAGATTCAATGTCAAGAACCCCTGTTCACATGGTAAAAATTCCCACAGTCTAGGATGCTGGGTTTATGGCATCATATATAATCTTGTTGGGTCAGTCCCCATACTAGAAAGCCCTGACAAGTAGAAGCTCTATGGTGACTATATGGAACATATCTGAAGGTAACTCATGTCTATTTTCTGACTTTCATTTTATCCTATATGGTAAGAATTCAGCCTCACTAAAATATCTTTTTCATTTATTTCGAATACAATGCAGGATACCTTTCACATATACCCGCCACCAAGTCTTCTCAGCTATCTTCTGATGATTGCCTTTTCCCCCCTCTCCTATCTCAGCCTTTGTGAAGAGTTCTCCCCCAGAAATGACAATTTCAAGCCATGGCTGGTTGACGGGTTTGTTTTTTTTTTTTTTTTCCTTGTTACTCTTTCTGTGGGAAAATAGCTTTTCATAGGAGTTCTAAGAATTTGGAGACTAATCTAGGGGAAAGAGGGCTTCCCTGGTGGCTAAGATGGTAAAGCATCTGTCTGCAAAGCAGGAGACCTGGGTTCGATCCCTGCATTGGGAAGATCCCCTGGAGAAGGAAATGGCAGCCCACTCCAATACTCTTGCCTGGAAAATCCCATGGACTGTGGAGCCTGATAGTCTACCATCTATGGGGTCGCAAAGAGTCGGACATGACTTCACTTTCACTGTCTTTCACTTTCACTTTCTAGGGGAAAGATGCTACCGTCAGGTGGCTGAAGCACACACAAGCTTGAGCTCTGACATGTCTGCCTGTGGGGGAGTCCAGATGCTTTGGGTGGGTTAGGGGATGGGGAGAGGGTGGAAGTATTACTACCCAGAGGGGAAGAAGAAAAGGGAATTCTCAGGGAGAGGAAGACTAGAGAGGGGGCTTAAGTACCTAGGTGATGTCACTTATCAGGACGGCAGGGCATCTCTGGGTCACAGAACTCTGAAGGGGAGCAGGGACTTGGGTTGTTATAGTTACATTAGGTCTTTTCAACAGGTGATAGCTATCATGGAGAGGTTTCACAGTTCACATAAATAAGCAAGCCCTAACAAAGTAAATTTTTACTTGCTTGTACTATATTTTTTAAAAATGTATGTGTATAAATCTCTTTGGCATCAGTGAGATTTCCAGCTAATGGACTAACAGTTCCAGCCTGCAGTGAGGAAATAACCCAGGAGCCAATACACAGAAGCCACTTTTGGCTCATTTGTACAACACTTCTCAACCTCATGACAGATAAGAACTCTGCTGAACACTGCCCTTGCCCCTTGTCAGCTGAAAAGAAAAAAAAAAATGCACAACTTTTATTCAGGGGACATTCTTAGGAATTTAAGCCCAGGGGACAGTATCTCAGATGCTGAGATGAGAAAACCGAGAAAACTCTTCCAAAGAGGATGGGTGGGAAGCCAGGATATACAGGAGTTTTTGCAATAATATCAGGTAGTCAGAATAAAAGATTACCATTCATAAAAGAAAACTAAATATATCAAGTTAAGGAACTTAGCAATTTTCTATGTATGAGAAGATACAACAGTCTGGCCTCACTGAAATCATGCCTTCGCTAGGTACCTCAGGCATCTGGCACCAGCAGCCTTTGTTTCTCCTCTGGAGTTTCTCCACGCTGCTCTCTCAGGGGCAGCTGCAGTCTGCTGACTGCTAGATGACAGGCGTCCTTTGCTCCCATTCTCAGAGCTCACTGTCAGGGCGGCAGTAACGTGCTGGCTCGATGGCTCCAACATCTTTTGTTTACTGACACGGCAGGCAATATTTTCTTTCTCAACCCACAGAACAGTTAATGAGCTAAGGTCTCTAAGCGTCCTAATGGAGGAGAACTTTTTGGAGTCCTTGGTCTATTCATGCTACCTGATGCCCTGGGTAGAAATGGGGAGAATGCTGATGAAGAAGAGGCTTGAGCAAATTTGTGATTTGCCACACAGTTCAGGCTGGAACCCACAGGCAGAAGGGCTGGCAGCTTGGATAGTCTCCCGACCCCTGAACAGTCTCTTTCTATAGTGGCTCCAACAGAGCATGTATGGATAGAAGAGTCTTAGCACCAAGCTTCCGGAGAACACCTCGGGAAAGAAAGATGGCCTGATGAATGTAACACTTGGTATCGTGTTCATTATAGCAAACAATGGCATCTGATAAGTCTAAAATGTAAGGACAAATTTCAAGAGAAGCTGATCAAATGCCAAAAGAGTTGCAAAAAAGGATTTTCACATGCATTTCTGAAACCCATGAAATGAATGCTAAAGGTGACCATTAAGAAGAAGAAAAATGATTTGATAAAGATTTGTATGCTTGTAAAATGAAATGTACATTACAGTGAATGAAATGACACAGGAAGCTTGCATATGTTTCTAGGTTGATAACATCCTACCCTGCTTTTTGAAAAATACCTTTATCAATTTACAAATGACCTTCTCCATGAGCTTCATAGAGCATCCTGATAATTTAGTCATGAATCTTGACTGCAATGTTATATAATTATTTGTAAAATGTTTTCACCATTTGAGGAAAATGGTATGTTTATTCTGCCACAATCTATTTGTTGATTCTGAATTTAGATGTGCTATTTTGGAGAGATAGGCATCTCTATAGGATTTACATTATACCCTGATGTCCTTTATCTGGAGATGTAAAGGCTTCTACAACCTTGGAGACTAACAGGGGCCAGAAATTTTTAGAAGTTATACGTAGAGGAAGAAATTTATTTCAAGTGATATACATGGATATATTTCTGATAAACTCTCGAGAAGAAAAGATTGCACTCACTTTTCTAGAAATTCAAAGGAAGTTCTATTGATGTCTTGACCTTCTATCTTATCTCAGGTTGAAATAGAAGTCTTATAGTGAAAGCAGATAGAGGCACAATGTAATATGAACTACAAAAGTAAAGTATGGCGTATAGTTAACAGCACTGGTTGGCATTAAATAATATATATTTAAGTTTGCATAGATATTCATTTCAATTGTTACTGCTATGTGCCAGTAACTTTCCAAGTGCTGAAATATTTTTCCTAAGCTCTTTTCAGACACTTTCTGTCATCTACATGCCCTATATATAGATAGGTAGTTTCCTTAGGATGAGATTATTTTTAAATAAGCACAGAAATACTTATTCACCATAAATAAATTTCAACCAAGTCTTCACACCAAAAGATTCCATATCTTCCATTCTTTAATCTACAAAGTTTATTTTTAAAACATACTGGCTCATGTGTGTATGCTAAGTCTCTTCAGTCGTGTCCGACTCTTTGAGACCCCATGTATTGTAGCCTTCCAGGCTCTTCTGCCCATGGGATTCTCCAGATAAGTATACTGGAGTGGTTTGTCATGCCCTCCTCCAGTAGATCTTCCTGATCCAGGGGTCAAACCCACAACCCATACATCTCCTGCATTACAAGTTGGGTTCTTTACCACTAGCACCACCTGGGAAGTCCATTTAACCTACCAAGCTTATTTTTAAAACATATTGGCTCACTAAATGCTAAAGAAGTACTACATACACTGGTCTGTGTGTTCTTTGATATCAGGGACCATGTCCTCTTAATCCATGCTATCCCAACATTTAGCACAGCGACTAGCTTCTAATAGTATTCAATAAACATGATAACATGTACAAGGCTGAAGAAAAGATATATGATTAATGGAAGATCCATGACAACAGAAAATATTCTTCCTTGTCATTTACATGAACACAACTAGGAAAAATAAATATTTTCTAAATGAATGAATGAAGTAGCATTAATTATTTGTATATTCATAAGCTAATTTTAAAGTTCTAAACACTTTGGTCTCAGAAATTTTTTCCATCTCCTATAATCAAAGCCTTTGACAGTGTGGATCACAATAAACTATGGAAATTTTTGAAAGAGATGGAAATACCAGACCACCTTACCTGCCTCTTGAGAAATCTGTATGCAGGTAAGGAAGCAACAGTTAGAACTGGACATGGAACAACAGACTGGTTCCAAATAGGAAAAGGAGTACGTCAAAGCTGTATATTGTCACCCTGCTTATTTAACTTATATGCAGAGTACATCATGAGAAACGCTGGGCAGAAAGTGAAGAGGAACTAAAAAGCCTCTTGATAAAAGTAAAAGAGGAGAGTGAAAAAGTTGGCTTAAAGCTCAACATTCAGAAAACGAAGATCATGGCATCCGGTCCCATCACGTCATGGCAAATAGATGGAGAAACAGTGGAAACAGTGTCAGACTTTATTTTGGGGGCTCCAAAATCACTGCAGATGGTGATTGCAGCCATGAAATTAAAAGACGCTTACTCCTTGGAAGAAAAGTTATGACCAACCTAGATAGCATATTTAAAAGCAGAGACATTACTTTGCCAACTAAGGTCCGTCTAGTCAAGGCTATGGTTTTTCCTGTGGTCATGTATGGATGTGAGAGTTGGACTGTGAAGAAGGCTGAGCGCCAAAGAATTGATGCTTTTGAACTGTGGTGTTTGAGAAGATTCTTGAGAGTCCCTTGGACTGCAAGGAGATCCAACCAGTCCATTCTGAAGGAGATCAACCCTGGGATTTCTTTGGAAGGAATGATGCTAAAGCTGAAACTCCAGTACTTTGGCCACCTCATGCAAAGAGTTGACTCATTGGAAAAGACTTTGATGCTGGGAGGGATTGGGGGCAGGAGAAGAAGGGGACGACCGAGGGTGAGATGGCTGGATGTCATCACTGACTCGATGGACATTAGTCTGAATTAACTTTGGGAGTTGGTAATGGACAGGGAGGCCTGGCGTGCTGCAATTCATGGGGTCGCAAAGAGTCGGACACGACTAAGCGACTGAACTGAACTGATAATCAAACTTGGCAATTGGAATTTTGAAAGAAAAATAGTTTACTATAGAAAGATAAGATATTATGTTGGTGCAAAACTAGTTATGGTTTATGCATTGTTGAAATTTGCTGTTTGATACTGGAATACATTCTAAATAAATATGATTATGTTATACATCATTTTCCTGCATATTTCTCACTTTGTGTTTTTTACTAATGACCTTTACTTGCTGGTTATTCATATTTTATATTTGTTTTAGACTATGGAAATTATGTTAGAGAAAAAGTAAATTCAAGCAATTTTCTTATTTCCAATGGGTTGTAAAGCAGCAGAGACAACTCGCAACATCAACAACACATTTGACCCAGGAACTGCTAACACATATACAGTGCAGTGGTGGTTCAAGAAGTTTCACAAAGGAGACAAGAGCCTTGAAGATGAGGAGTGCAATGGTTGGCCATGGGAAGTTGACAACAACCAACTGAGAGAAATCATCCATCCTGATGATTGCTGTAAGCTGATCCTCTTACAGATACATGAGGAGTTGCTGAAGAACTCAACATCAACCATCTGGCTGTTTGGCATTTATTTGAAGCAAACTGGAAAGGTGAAAAAGTTCGACAAGTGGGTGCCTCATCAGTTGACTGCAAATCAAAGAAAAAGTATTGTTTTGAAGTGTCATCTTCTCATATTTTACACAACAATAACAAATCATTTCTCAATTGGATTGTGATGTGCAATGAAAAGTGGATTGTAATATCATAACCAGTGATGATCAAGGCAGTGGTTGGACCAAGAAGAAGTTTCAAACCACTTGCAAAAGCCAAACATGCACCAAAAAAAGGTCATGGTCACTGTTTGGTGTTCTGCTGCCTGTCTGATCCACTACAGCTTTCTGAATCCTGGTGAAATCATTCCATCTGAGAAGTAAATATATGAGATGCACCAAACACTGCAATGACTTCAGCCAGCACTGGTGACCAGAAAGGGCTCACTTCTTTTCCACATCAGTGCCCAACCACACGTCCTACAACCAATGCTCCAAAGGTTGAGTGAATTGAGCCGTGAAATTTTGCCTCATCCACCATATTCACCTGACTTCTGGCCAAACGACCACTGCTTCTTCAATCATCTCAACAACTTTTTGCAGGGAAAATGTTTCCACAACCAACAAGAGGCAGAAAATGCTTTCTGAGAGTTCGTCCTGAAGCATGGATTTTTACACTACAGGAATAAAGACTTATTTCTCATTGGCAAAAATCTGTTGATTGTAATGGTTCCTATTTTGATTAATAAAGACATGTTTCAGCCTAGTTATAATGATTTGAAATTCACAGTCTGAAATCGTAATAATATTTGCACCAACCTAATATTTGCTCTCATCCACTTAAAGAACCCAAATTACATATATTCTCAACGTCATTAGTAAGAAAAATATATACAACCGCAGGTTCATAGATGGAAAACTGGTGAGAAAATAGAATTTAAGAGTGTTAAATAAACGATACTTCAAATTGTCGGCTGCCAGATAGAAATGATATGCAATTAGTCTAATAAGGTCAAATGTAGTCCAAAGTTAGTAATTACAATTGTATGCAGATGGCACCACCCTTATGGCAGAAAGTGAAGAGGAACTAAAAAGCCTCTTGATGAAGGTGAACAGGAGAGTGAAAAGGTTGGCTTAAAGCACAACATGCAGAAAACGAAGATCATGGCATCTGGTCCCATCACTTCATGGGAAATAAATGGGGAAACAGTGGAAATAGTGACAGACTTTAATTTGGGGGTTCCAAAATCACTGCAGATGGTGGTTGCAGCTATGAAATTAAAAGACACTTACTCCTTGAAAGGAGAGTTATGGCCAACCTAGACAGCTTATTGAAAAGCAGAGATATTACTTTGCCAACAAAGGTCCGTCTAGTCAAGGCTATGGTTTTTCCAGTGGTCATGTATGTATGCGAAAGTTGGACTGTGAAGAAAGCTTAGCGCTGAAGAATTGATGCTTTTGAACTGTGGTGTTGGAGAAGACTCTTGAGAGTCCCTTGGACTGCAAGGAGATCTAACCAGTCCATCCTAAAGGAGATCAGTCCTGGGTGTTCATTGGAAGGACTGATGCTTAAGCTGAAACTCCAATACTTTGGCCACCTCATGCAAAGAGTTGACTCATTGGAAAAGACCCTGATGCTGGAAGGGACTGGGAGCAGGAGGAGAAGGGGACGACAGAGGATGAGATGGCTGGATGGCATCACCGACTCAATGGACATGAGTTTGAGTGAACTCCGGGAGTTGGTGATGGACAGGGAGGCCTGGCGTGCTGTGATTCATGGGGTCGCAAGGAGGTGGACACGACTGAGCGACTGAACTGAACTGTACTGAAACATAATCTTGACTTCAGACAAATTTTCTCTGGACTTCAACTCATTCTAGCACTGAATTATAAGTGCTTTCATTCTCTCATTTCTATATATAAAATCTGTAATGAAAGCATTTCCCAGACATTTTGTATAGTATTGACCATCTTTATATTAATAAAGTAATGCTCAAAATTCTCCAAGCCAGGCTTCAGCAATACGTGAACCGTGAAATTCCAGATGTTCAAGCTGGTTTTAGAAAAGGCAGAGGAACCAGAGATCAAATTGCCAACATCTGCTGGATCATGGAAAAAAGCAAGAGAGTTCCAGAAAAACATCTATTTCTGCTTTATTGACTATTCCAAAGCCTTTGACTGGGTGGATCACAATAAACTGTGGAAAATTCTTCAAGAGATGGGAATACCAGACCACCTGACCTGCCTCTTCAGAAACCTATATGCAGGTCAGGAAGCAACAGTTAGAACTGGACATGGAACAACAGATTGTGGTGTTGGAGAAGACTCTTGAGAGTCCCTTGGACTGCAAGGAATTCCAACCCGTCCATTCTAAAGGAGATCAGTCCTGGATGTTCTTTGGAAGTAATGACGCTAAAGCTGAAATTCCATTACTGTGGCCACCTCACGCAAAGAGTCGACTCATTGGAAAAGTCCCTGATGCTGGCAGGAATTGGGGGCAGGAGGAGAAGGGGACGACAGAGGATGAGATGGCTGGATGTCATCACGGACTCGATGAACGTGAGTTTGAGTGAACTCCGGGAGTTGGTGATGGACAGGGAGGCCTGGCGTGCTGCAATTCATGGGGGCAAAGAGTCGGACATGACTGAGCTAATGAACTGAACTGAACTGATATTAGTAAAGAAACTACCAAAGTTAAAGATTCAAGCCTATAATATTTACCTTTATTTAATCAGTCTAAGAAAAGGCTTTAGTGGCAAAAGTACTGAAAATGATGATTAAGTCGATACCTTTTTAAATATTTCTGGTTTGGCTTTACTTTCCCTATCCTTAATTATCACACAGCAAAGCATCAGCTGTGTTTGTTTCCCATGCTACATTTAGTTACTTGTTTTTAATATCATTTGTATAACTTTGTGCACAGAAATACTAATCTCAGAAACATCTGTTTCCACTTCTACATATACCCCAGCACTGTTTCTCACATAACTAATGGAACAGGGCATGGTATTGTTCTTTGTTCACTAAGTCAAGTCTGACTCTCTGTGACCCCACGGACTGCAGCAAGCCAGGCTCCCCTGTCCTTCACTATCTCCCAGAGTTTGCTCAAAATCATGTCCATTGAGTCAGTGATGCTATCCAACCATCTCATCCTCTGTCTCCTCCTTCTTATATAATTTCTGTCAACTGATCCTAACAATAAGCTTTTAGAATATCACATATTCACTGATTCATTCATTTATTCAGCATTCAATAACTAGTGATGTTTCAGATATTGGGAAAGTTGATGCTCTTTCGATCACGAACAATAGCATAGAGCTCTTTGATGACAGCTGTGGCATTACAAAAGTGAAGGCCTTCGCCAGGATTAACCTAGACAATAGAATGTGACCTGACAGAGATCTGCATAAGAAAAAATATAACACAGAGCTGGGAGTTAGTAAAAGCACAGAAGTAGTAGGAAGAACACTTTGGTAGAGGGAAGTGAAAAGGACATATTCTCCTTCACAGAAGAGTATGTCATTGCCAAGGAACTGAAAAGAAGTCTGTGCCGCTGGAGCACAGAGAATGTGGGAGAGGATGGCAAGACACTAGATGCTCCCCAAGATTCACTTTCCTTTCTTTTTGCTCAGAAGCTATATCATATATTTCAGTCACTCTTGGAGCTAGTTTTGGTAATATGGCTGAAACTGTCCCAAGGAATACAAGGGTATGTAATGTGCTTTTTCCAGGTCAAAGATCTGAAGAAGAAACTGTATCCCTTCAAGTTCTCTTTCTCCTGATTGGATGGAAATGCTGAAAAGGTTTTGGTATGGGTATCTCTACAAGAGAGAAAGGCCAGGGTCTGTAAATTAATGAACAGGGGAAAAAGGCTGTCCAACCAGAATACCTGCTTTGAACTATTAAAAGTGAGAAATATATTTTGTTACATTTGCTACATTATACTGTTTGGGGTTATTTGTTGCTGAAATTAAGCTTAATATAGCTAGTACAGAAAATATGCAACTTAAAGTGAGTTACTATCATAGCAAAACTTATGATATTAAATGCAAATCAATGATATATTTTGCCAAGAAGCTAGAGACTTATGTTATACAGTAATAAAACTTGTGATTAAATGTTGCCTATTATGATTAGGAAGGCAAATCGTGCCTGTAGAGCCTCTAATTTTTAGGAGAAGCTACTAGAAGGAATTACATTTTAGTGCTTACCCTTGGCTTCTTGTTCTTTATAACAAAGTAGTTAAAGAAAGAGGTGAGGTCAGATAAAGTGAAAGTGAAAGTCACTCAGTCGTGTCCAACTCTTTGGGACCCCATGGATTATACAGTCCATGGAATTCTCTAGGCCAGAATACTGAAGTGGATATCCTTTCCCTTCTCCAGGAGATCTTCCCAAACCAGGGATTGTACCCAGGACTCTCGCACTGCAGGCAGATTCTTTACCAGCTGAACCACAAGGGAAGCCCAAGAATACTGGAATGGGTAGCCTATCCCTTCTCCAGTGGATCTTCCCAGCCCAAGAATTGAACAGGGGTCTCCTGCACTGCAGGCAGATTCTTTACCAACTGAGCTATCAGGGAAGCCCAAGGAATCAGGCAAGGAATTTCTGTTTTGCAAACAGAAATAAAGGGGACTAGAATGTGGCCAAAAATTTATATTCTCACAGGGTATTGTTACCGCTTCTGAGAATTCCAGAGTAGGAATGAAGATTATAATTTTGAGCAGCAAAGACTCATTAAGACCTCTCAGTTTTATAAGGGAACTCATTTCTGTGGCAAAGACAGACAAAGGGTAGACCATTATTTGGTCACACCACTCAAGGCTGTTTTCATGCACTCTGCTCCACCAGCACCTGCTTCACCTACACCCTACTCACGTGACTGACATTCCTACATACTTGCGCCAGGCCTCAGCTAATGATTGTTCTAGCTTTAGATCAGAACTCTCCACTATGTTTATCAAAGAGCTGAGGAACATGCCCCTCTTCTGGTTTCCCTGGTAAACAGTAAGCCAACTTGACATCAATTCCCCCATCACTGCTAACCTTCCTCTGACCTACAGTGAAGACTGTCCTGCCCCACTATCTGAGGCTTCGGGACCTTGACTCAGACTTGTAAGCTTCCCATATCCTTTACACCACTGATGTCCCCGTTGCTGACTCAGGGCTCTTTCTTCGGGCAAGCATAGGCCTGCAGAGTATAGCCTACCAAGCCCATCCATGTGGTTTTAGATGACAATGATCAACTAACTAATAAGAGACAGGATTCAGAGGAGGAAGTGAAGAAATAAAGCAGGATAATAAAAATGAATCTAGGAAAGAACTTTATGTGGAGGTGACTAGAATCAAATGGAATAGATGTCTAAAATGCTTTTGAGTAAATTCCCTGGGAGAAAAATAAAGTCTAGAACATCCTCTCACAGTTTGATCTATAAAACAATCCTTGAACTTTAAGCAGTTCAAGAATTCAACTGAATTTCTTCAATATCAGAAGAAGCAGGATGCATAAGCCCCCAAAACTTCTCCCTCTTCAATTGTCAACTTGTGTGTTCATGGTTGAAAATAGACAAGGATAAATTTTCTAGAAGCTGGAGACTCCCACAAAGTATTTGCTACATCTCGTCAAGGAACTGACGCCACTGCCAAGGCTAGAGGCTTTTCCACTGCCTGCCCAAGGCGCTTCCACCACTGGTATAAACATGTGACAGCTGTATGTTTCACAATGTTGTGTGTGTACGTAAGTACCTATGTATGTATGTACTTGCAATAATCCTGTGCTTACTCTATCATTATAAATTAGGAGTTTGGATTATGGAGGGTGAGGACAAAAAGCTTATTTGATTGACTAGAGGTCGCCAGACTATAAGGAAATGCAACATTAATAAATGAACAGAATCATGCCTCTTCAAGACATCTTAAACTTTGAGGTGGATGCAAACATTCTACGCACACTCAATTCACCTTCAGTTTATCATCTCCTAGGATGTGAAAATGTGTTCATACCTGACAAGGAGATGAAAGGGTATATTTGGTGATTAGAAAATACCAAAAACATGAGAAAAATGTCACTACTGCCGGTGACTTTATGCACTAACCAAAACCCATAGCCTCCTTTTCTTGAGAGTGTCCCGGGCTGCATTTCTCTACCTCATTTGCAGTGACTTGGGCTAAGCTTTTGATATATGAAATATGTACCTGCAAAATATAAAACACTGAAGTAGTAAGTTTAAAGTATGTCTTATTCTCCATCTGTGTACATGGAACTTCAGAACAATGTGAGAAGAATATAAACCATGAAATTATTGCACACTAAATGCAGTTTTAAACTATCCACAGAATTGTATCATTTACATAACTCTCTAGAATAAAGGTTACTACCAGTCTACCCCTGTACAACCTGTGCCAGGGCCGAGCAAATCTTTATATTTCCTACTTAATTCCTACTTAACCACTGGGTGGCAGAACTACTCTCAAGCCTGTATCTGTTTGATATCTAAACCTGTCATTTTCCACCATTTCATACAACTTCCCAACAATGACACTGGTGAACTAGCTGTAGTGAAACTGCTGAAGCATAATTACTCTATATGGCACTTGGGCTAAAGCTGCTGCTGACCAGTACTACAATGTGTTTTCATGTAATTTTTCTTCAGTAACTTTTATAGGAACAAATAACTTCCTCTCCATAAACCTAGATCTCTCTCACTATACGTTTTCATTAGTCATCAATCATTTTTTTACATCATTTTCTTGAAACCATTCTTTATGCCCATTCTGTTTGAAATCAATTCACTTTCAGCAATCAAGTAGGACCATCAAATTTCTACTAAAAATATTCTAAGCATGTGGTCTAACCAATCATTTTGCCATAACATAACGTAGGCTGTCTGTATTCCAGATTCGTCTTAGTGAAACGGGCTAAGTAGTTTCACACCAACTACATTCTAGTGTGAAATCTCAAAGTAGCCCCTCATACCCTTAACAGTAGCCAAGAAAATATCTTTCTCATTCTCCAATGTCATCCATTCTCTTCCACCTTTCTTGATTCATCCATAATATTGTAGTATATTTTTGCCTTTCTATGCCCAGTAAATCCTAAACTTCTCTAAGACTAGGGAATTTGAAATATTCGCTGTTGTAATGATATTTTCTACAACAGTGCCTTAACCACCACCTCTACCACTTCCACTCTATAGTCAGGATTTTAAAGTCTCCAAGTTTCTTAGTGTTTCTACCTTTATTTCTAGTTTGATCAGTTATCCCCTTTAATTCCAATCCTTAGCGTGTAGTCATGTTCTTCCCTTGCCAAGAATGATGTCTTCCCTGTGAGTAAAAGTCACACAGTCTTGTCCAACTCTTTGTGACCCCATGGACTGTAGCCCGCCAGGCTCCTCTGTCCATGGGATTCTCCAGAAAGAATACTGGAGTGGGTTGCTATGCCTTCCTCCAGGGGATCTTCCCAACTCAGGGAACGAACCCAGGTCATCTACATTGCAGGCAGATTCTTTGCCAGCTGAGCCACCAGGGAAGCCCAAGAATACTGGAGTGGGTAGCCTATCCTTTTCCTGCACACCTATTCAAACAATATGCATCAAAATTAGGGTCCTATGTTAGACTACAGACTCACCAAAACGTGATTTTTAACATTTTATTTATTTGATGCCAAAATTATATACAGTTCGTCTTGAGATAAAAATGTAGACACTTCACTGAAAATTAAAATGTAAGTATGAAGTCAACAAAACTTAGTGACTTTTTACTTTACAGTTAAAGTAAATCTTTACTGTCAATCACTGTTCTATCACTGAACAATAAACATATTGACATAGCTGCCCCCCAAAATATAATGTATATAGAACAGAATTAGTCACTTTCTTAGCTTAGATATCTCTGAAATCATAGCATTTAACAATTAATTGCTCATTGTCCATAATGTATAATGAGGTTTATTTTGTTTTATTGACATGCTTTTTGATGTAGACCATTTTTAAAATCATTACTGAATTTGTTACAATATTGTTTCTGTTTTCTGTTTCAGTTTTTTGGCCACAGGGCATGTGAGATCTTAGGTCACCAACCAGGGATCGAACCCGCACCCCCTGAATTGGAAGGTTAAATCTTAACCACTGGACTTCCAGGGAAGTCCCTATAATGAGATTTTTAATTATGTACACTTCCTGCTTTGTTACCTTTAATGTAAGCTTATTAGTAAATTTTAAATGTAGACTTTATAATAGAAATGTAAGTATTTAATTTACAAAGAGCTTCAAGGTTGAATTTTTACACAAATTTTTCAAGAAGAAAAAAGAAACTGGAAACAATAGAAAATAAGCAGAACAGAAGCACCTCTGGATAACCTCTGGATAGAGATTTCCAGTATGACCTTGGCCAAACCTTTATTATTTACCTCTATTTTCATATGTAGCTGGAAGTTGTTGTTTTTTTGTTTTTTTTTTGCTTGCTTTGTTTCTTGTGAGAGATTTTTAAAATGTATTTCAATGGTGTGTTGTTACTTTTCCTTGAATCTAAGGGGCAAAATGAACCTAAAATTTGCATAATGCTGAGCAGATTTTATTTCTCTGCAGATACTTTTTGAATATAGTGCCTTTAAGTGGGAGTATTGGTGGAAATTTTATAGTAAAAATAAAAACTTATCAAGTCGCAAACTACATTTATGCCTTACTACATGAATTTCAAGGTCAACAGGAGGTATTGGGATATTACCTGTATCTCCATCTTTAAAACCTGATGCTTTTTCCTATGCATGAGAGTGTATTACATCTGAGTTGCTATTGACTTTGAATGATCACACAAGTGGCTGGCTTTTAAGTTTAGCTTATTTTGATACTTTCTGCTCTCTTTAACTTGTTCCTACAACTTATATCATTAAAAATAATTCTTAAAGTATTTATGAGAGGACAGACATATAACACCTCTTCCATTTCTACTGAAAAAAATAGCAAATGTGTCCCTAATATCTGTTTTTTCCTTTCAGGTGCAGAGATCTTAAGGTAGCATTTCTTTAAAAAAGCAAGCAAGCTGAGTAACTAAGAAATGACATAATTTTACTGTTAATAATTCCACTCCTAGTCATTTTTAGCAAATTTGAAAAAAGGTGATGTTTTTGTTCATCAAGTAGTCTTAAAAATAGATTAGATTCTGTTAAAAAGAAAAAACTGCACATTTCAGAAAGATAACTGGAAATATTTTTCTTTCTTTTTAAAAACATGGATTTCTGGAATTTAGAGATTTTTTTTTTTTTTTACAGTTTCATGGAAGTTGAATATTGGGTACTAAAATTAATGTTCCATATTGGGAGTTGACCTGTTCATGAATTTTAATTTGACACTCATGGTCAACTTCCTATCATTGCAAATATAGAATTAGGAAGTGAACAGAAGAGGATGTATGTGGCATTAAAGAGTCAGGATCAAGTGTTAAAACCATTAACATGACAGAAAAAATATTATTTTATGGAATCCGAGTGGTCCAGCAAGGTCACAAGTCATCTGAGTGGTCAGATATAAGCATCACTTATATTTTCTTTGTTCATTGAGCAAGTCATCATTAAATGCCTATTTTGTGCAAAATGCCTTACTTAAGTCCTGTAATAAGTATATGAAAGAAAAGGACACAGTCTAAAATTAATAGCAAAGAACACTGATGTAATCTATATGGACTGGAAGATTTTTCAAGAAAGAGATATTTAAAGTGCAATATAAAGAATATGTATGGCGTGCATGGCCATTGGCCATTAATGTGGCCATCTGTAATCCTTTCAGCTATATCACCATCATGAACCACAGAGGCTGTGTTCTGCTCTGGTCCTCTCCATCTGCATTCCACACCTCCACTCCCTCCACATTCTCCTGACCAACTAATTCACCTTCAGTTCACTTCAGTCACTCAGTTGTGTCCAACTCTTTGAGACCCCATGAATCGCAGCACGCCAAGCCTCCCTGTCCATCACCAACTCCCAGAGTTCATTCAGACTCACATCCATTGAGTCAGTGATGCCATCCAGCCATCTCACCCTCTGTCGTCCCCTTCTCCTCCTGCCCCCAATCCCTCCCAGCATCAGAGTCTTTTCCAATGAGTCAACTCTTTGCATGAGGTGGCCAAAGTACTGGAGTTTCAGCTTTAGCATCATTCCTTCCAAAGAAATCCCAGGGCTGATCTCCTTTAGAATGGACTGTCCTCTGTCGTCCCCTTCTCCTCCTGCCCCCAATCCCTCCCAGCATCAGAGTCTTTTCCAATGAGTCAACTCTTTGCATGAGGTGGCCAAAGTACTGGAGTTTCAGCTTTAGCATCATTCCTTCCAAAGAAATCCCAGGGCTGATCTCCTTCAGAATGGACTGGTTGGATCTCCTTGCAGTCCAAGGGACTCTCAAAAGTCTTCTCCAACACCACAGTTCAAAAGCATCAATTCTTCAGCACTCAGCCTTCTTCACAGTCCAACTCTCACATCCATACATGACCACAGGAAAAACCATAGCCTTGACTAGATGGACTTTAGTCAGCAAAGTAATATCTCTACTTTTGAATATGCTATCTAGGTTGGTCATAACTTTTCTTCCAAGGAGTAAGCGTCTTTTAATTTCTTGGCTGCAGTCACCATCTGCAGTGATTTTGGAACCCCCAAAAATAAAGTCTGACACTGTTTCCACTGTTTCCCCATCTATTTCCCATGAAGTGATGGGACCGGATGCCATGATCTTCATTTTCTGAATGTTGAGCTTTAAGCCAAGTTTTTCACTTTCACTTTCATCAAGAGGCTTATGTGCCTCTAATGCCATTCGCCACTTATTCTGTGATGATCAGTCAGTGCTAAAATTGCCGTGTTCCTCCCATTTTGTTAAAAAAAAAAATCACAGTAATGACAGAAGAATTGGTGTTCATAATGATTCCCTTTTCATGCATCGTCATCTCTTATTTGAGAATTCTCACCTGTTCTGCAGATTCCTTTAGTTGTTGGGATGCACAAAGCATGTTCCACCTGCAGGTCTCATCTCATGGTGGTGACCCTGTTTTCTGGAAATATCAGCTATGTCTATTTCCAGCCCCTTGTCCAACTATACTGTTACAGATAGAACAGCAACAGTTGTCTATAAGGTCTATAACATACCGACTTCAATGTTAAACCCATTTATCTAAAGTCTAAGAAACAAAGACATGAAACAGGGCTTGATGAAGCTTATGCACAGGATGAAAGGCCAGTAAGAGAAGCTGAGGTCTTAGGAGAATCCTACAAACCTCTTGCCCTTGACTGCAGGTTTTTAATATGTCTGTGATTAGATTCTGAACGATGATATTTTCAATGATGCTTCCTCTCTGATAGAAGAATGCATAGTGCATTCTAGTGCAATGCTTACTGCAATTCTGATGAAGCTAGTATGTTGAAGCTTCTGAGTATGATGCCTCCTTTCAAGTGGTCTCTGATATCTGGCTTGGACAAGGTCTACCTGAATCTGGTTCTCTGTGCTCTGATCTAAATGTCAATCAAATTTCCAATCTCCTTACTGGGAAATCGTATTCCTTTTACTTAAAACTAATCCTGTTGAAATCCCTCTTGGCCTTGAGTTTAATCACTATAAACTACTGAGTATCTTAAAAAAGAATATGTATGAATTAATGATATAACTTGATGAGGTGGGAAAAGGTTCTTTCACACAGTGGGAACAGCTCTGAGACAGAGGGATTGTGAAACATTAGAAAAACTAAAAGAAGTCCAGGGCAGAAAGAATGTATACTGGGTGGGGTGGGGTGGTGACAATTTTTATAGCTCTCACAAAAAGAAATCAATGACATTAAAAAACTACTTCAAAATTTTTTGGCAAAGTTCAATTCCCATACTAATTCTGATCGTACATGTCTCTTATTCTCAGTTGCTATTTGAAAGGCCCTGCATACAATGCATAGCTTTAAGATGAAAACACTAGAGGTTATTTTAGAAAATTAAATATTTTTCAAAATTATTTCCAACAGCTTTCTTCCTCCCCCAGCTTGCATGTGCATGTACATACACACAAACATACAAACAAACAACCACACGTGATTGAGTTTTATTGTCTCATGTTCTCTGGGGCTCTAAATCATCTTTGCTTTCTTCCTTTTCCCATTGTACTAGCTTTAAAGAAAACATTCGTTTGATGAGAGCAAAGACATTCAAAATTCCCCAATAACCACAAAACTCCTGGAAACTGAGTAAATAAACATACACAAGATGGAGTTGATTTCATTTTCTTCAGGCCTGTGAATTTTATCTCTGTACAGGGTTTGATTATTGCTTCCATGTTCATTTATTTTTAGATTTTGAGCCTTGACTGTGGGATTATTACAGCTTCATAGAGAAGGAATGGAAATGAAAATATCTGCATACCAAACAACACACAGTCACATTTTACATAACAGCTCCACAAGCAAGATTATTTTAGTGGTAATTTGTGAACTATCAGTCAGATCTATTTCTATTATATCTAAATGTGGGTGGTAAGGTGATATAACAAATGTGTCAAATAACAGAATACATTTGAAAGATTGTACAATACCTTGATAGATGTGGAAAAATGAGGCTTACAAAATTTCAGCAACTCACCCGAGTTCATAAGTGATGGAATCGGGATTCAATCCTAGGATTTTCTAATTTCAAACACTCTGCCCTTAAGCACTTCATCATGTACCCTAGAAGATGCCCACTCCTTCTGTTCTTGATCTTAGATTTCAAAGTGCTTTGACAATCATATACCAATTAGTTTACTAAAATGTGTGTTGTCATTGCTTAGTTGCTAAGTCATGTCTGACTCCTCTGTCTATTGGATTTCCTGGGCAAGAATACTGGAGGAAGTTGCCATTTCCTTCTCCAGAGGATCTTCCCAACTCAGGGATTGAGCCAGCATCTCCTGCATTGCAGGCAGATTCTTTACCATCTGAGCGCCCAGGGAAGCCCACCAAAATGTTAATCTATCTATACATTATATATGGTATGATTATAAAATGGAGAGCCATATTGTTTCTCCTTTAATGAGATGTTTCTCTTGCTCTTAAGGGGAAAAATGAAATGATCTCCTTTTCTGCCACATTTATTATTTCTTATTTTCTTTTCTTTCTCCTAAATATAACAAACATTAATCTTTCATTGGCTTTGAACTCTCTCTTAATAATCTTATCTAAATGCATCATTTTAAATGTGACTATAATACAGCCAGATGCCAAACTCTATCTCAGTCTTCTGTCCTAAACTTCAGTGCACTATTTTTAGTCACTGGAATCCCAGCCAGATTTAACAGTTTTATAACCTTCCGATCCTTTTATTCCTTCTCTCCTGCTCCTTGTTGATAACAGTGATAGCATTGCTACACCATTGCTTGTTATGTTCTTATTTTTAAATAAATCCTGGATTCAAGGAAATCAGTGCATCATCAGTTAATATATACTCAGTTTTTCAACAAATTATCATCATGTTGTTGTTGTTGTTCAGTCACTCAATCATATCTGACTTTTTGTGACCCCATGGACTGCAGCACGCCAGGCTTCACTGTCTTTCACTATTTCCTGGTTTCTCAACAAATTACCATAACTTTTCATAAAAGAAAATTTATATGTATTGAGCTAAAACATACCATACCTTGACCATATACTTTTTATCATCATTTAATATTATTATTTTGATCAACAGGAGAGTGATGCTTTCCTGAATCTATGGCCTGGTAGGTTTTACAGAGAAGAAAAATACAAGAAAAATGTGACCCAATATATTAATACCACGTTTGGGAATGTCATTTTGTTTCATAATTCCCTGAAGAGTTTCTAACATAATCAGATAGCTTTGATTTCTTTTGCTCTTTATCCACTTCTTTTCTCCTTGTCCACTACCCTTTTCTTGACTTCTCACTTAGTTCATTTTGATAGCCTCTGAATGTTTTCTGTTCTTAAAATAGATATACATCTGATGGCCCAGCCACCTTTTGGCATATAACTCAGCACTCTCCTGCACTCTGTGGGCATATCTTAGGAGAATTATATAACAAGATTCTCTAGTCTTCTTCATAGCAAAGGGGTACACCTGTGATGATCAAGAAGGTATTTCCATTCTGCTGCATGATATTCCTGTGCTTCCTGGGAGTCCTATTCCGACTTGTTCAGCCTTCCTGTCAATTCTCCAAACTAACCTGAGACCCTTATATTAAATTCCTTTCTGTTTAGGTTAGAATCCAAAGAGCCACACCTCTAGGACATCCTCTACCATCCATTTGATGCACTGCTCCCGACTTCATTGCCATACTCTAACTGGAGTCAAAAGCTGAATAGCCTATCCGTCTTCAAAGCAAAGACAAAAATAGTTTTGAGGAACATATGTCAAATGCAAAGACAGAAAGATAGATATGAACCTGTGATCACATAAAAAACCACCTTTTCATTTTTATTCACAAAACTGGATAAACTGTAGCAACACTAGCATTTACCACCAATACTAATGAGTTCAACATATGCTCTGAACTACCCCTCTAAGAACATTCTCCACTGAAAGGGAAGGGGAATAACTCCATTTCCTGAGGTAGGAAAATTCAGATTAGGTCTGTAACTTCTACTTATTACATGTTAAGACTGCTTTCAGGAATGACAAGGACACTGTTAGAAAGCAAAATCAGCCACTGGTGGCTGTTGCCTGTTGAGGCCTACTCCTGATCAAATTAAATCATTTAAAAATTTAAAATAATTACAGATTATTAAAAGTAGTTGAAACTATTAAAGGTCCATAAATTTATAATGCTATTGAAACAAATAATTTAACAAAAAGCATTCAAAATAATAAGCTAATATTTGAGAGTGATGCTTATGAGAGGATATTCTTCTGCTGTCATTAATTTTAATTAACAGAATAGTGGCCACTGACACTGTTGCCAGTGCTGCTCAGTCGCTCAGTCATGTCTTTGTGCCTCCCTGGACTGCAGCACGCCCGAATTTCTTGTCCTTCACCATTTCCCGGAGTTGGCTCAAACTTATGTACCTTGAGTCTGTGATGCCATCCAACCATCTCATCCTCTGTCGCCCTCTTCTCCTCCTACCTTAAAATTTTCCCAGTATCAGGGTCTTTTCCAATGAGTCAGCTCTTCACATCAAGTGGCCAAAGTATTGGAGCTTCAGCTTCAGCATCAGTCCTTCCAATGAATATTCAGGACTGATTTCCTTTAGGATGGACTGGTTGGTTCTCCTTGCAGTCCAAGGGACTCTCAAGAGTCTTCTCCAGCACCACAGTTCAAAAGCATCAGTTCTTCAGGGCTCAAGTTTTTTTATTGTCCAGTTCTCACATCCATATATAACTACTGAAAAAACTATAGCTTTGACTATATGGACCTTTCCAGGCAAAATAATGTTTCTGCTTTTTCATACACTGTCTAGGTTTGTTATAGTTTTTCTTCCAAGAAGCAAGTGTCTTTTAATTTCAAGGCTGCAGTCACCATCTGCAGTGATTTTTGACCCCAAAAAACAAAGTCTGTCACTCTTTCCACTGTTTCCTCATCTACTTGCCATGAAGTGATGGGACCGGATACCATGATCTTAGTTTCTTGAATGCTGAGTTTTAAGCCAACTTTTTCAGTCTCCTCTTTCACTTTCTTCGAGTCTCTTTAATTCCTCTTCACTTTCTGCCATAAGGGTGGTATCATCTGCATATCTGAAGTTTTGGTATTTCTCCCAAAAATCTTGATTCCAGCTTGTGCTTGATCCATCCCAGCATTTCACATGATGTACTCTGCATATAAGTTAAATAAGCAGGGTGACAATATACAGCCTTGACGTATTCCTTTCCCAACAGAACCAGTCTGTTTTTCCATGTCCAATTCTAACTGTTGCTTTTTACCTGCATACAGGTTTTTCAGGAGGCAGGAAAGGTTGTCTGGTATTCCCATCTCTTTAAAAATTGTTCACAGTTTGTTGTGATCTATAGAGTCAAAGACTTTAGCATAGTCATTGAAGAAGTTGATGTTTTTCTTGAATTTTCTAGCCTTTTCTATGATCCAACAAATGTTGGCAATTTGATCTCTGATACCTCTGCCTTTTCTTTAATTTAATTTTATTTATTTTAATTGGAGGCTAATTACTTTACAATATTGTATTGATTTTGCCATACATCAACATGAATCCACCACAGGTGTACACGTGTTCCCAATCCTGAACCCCCCTCCAACCTCCCTCCCTGTATATCTGGAATTTCTCAGTTTATATACTGTTGAAGGATTTTGAGCACTACTTTGCTAGCATGTGAAATGTGTGCAATTGTGCCATAGTCTGAACATGTCCATACACATGTTTTTTAAAGATACATTGTATGTAAAGACATATATTATGTGTGAAGACATATATTCATGTATATATGAAAGCATATATGATTTATAAGTTGTGTTTACTCTATAACTAAGGAAGCTTAACCAAAAATTATTCTGAGTAAAGAAGTATAAATATAGGCACTGAGCCAAACGCAAGATTGATATACACTAATCACATAGGATATTTCAATGACATTGCATTAGTTTATTATGACTGAAGTACCACATACTGGGTGACTTTAACAACAGAAGTTTATCGCCTCTCAATTCTAGTGGCCAGAGGTCTCAAATCAAGGTATCCGCAGGGTGGGTTTCTTCTGAGAGCCATCAGAAAGAATCTATGCCATGCCTCTTCTATAGTTTCTGATACATAGGTGACAATCTTTAAAAATTCAGAGCTTGTAGAAGCATCACCATGACTTCTGTCTTCATCGTTACGTAGGGTTCTTTCTGTACATGTGTGGGTTTCTACGTCTAATTGCCCTTTCTCTATCAGGACATCAGTCACATTGGATCAGGGCCCACCCCAGTGACCTCATCTTAAATTATTATACCTGCAGCAAATTTATTTCCAAATAAGGTCACATTTTGAGGTACTGGGGGTTAGGAATTAGACATGTGAATTTATCTAATGGACAAATGGAGGAACACAATTCAACTCATAACAGACATTCAGTACCATAATCCATATAGAAGAAACAATATAATAATAAACTGTATGTTGAATATAATTAAATGATGATATATTAAACTAATGAAGCAGCCTGCATCAATTAAAATCATACAGATGATGAACTCACAAAATGAAATTATTCACTTTTAGATGAAGAATATTTCCCTGGCATGACTGTTAAAACTACGAAAGCTGTAGATATGTGATAAGTGATTGAAAGGAAAAGTGAAGAAAACATATTCTTAGTGGTTTAAGGCAAGGAATTAGGAGCAAATTATTAAAATTCATTTTATAATGCTTATTTAACAGTACCATAATATTGAAAAAGGCATGATAAGTCTTGGATGTTCATTGGAAGGACTGATGTTGAAACTGAAATTCCAAAACTTTGGTCACCTGATATGAAGAGCTGACTCATTTGAAAAGACCCTGATGCTGGGAAGTATTGAGGGCAGGAGGAGAAGGGGACAAGAGAGGATGAGATGGTTGAATGGCATCACCGACTTGATGGACATGAGTTTGAGTGAACTCCGGGAGTTGGTAAAGAACAGGGAGGCCTGGCGTGCTGTGGTTCATGGGGTCGCAAAGAGTCAGACACGACTGAACGACTGAACTGAACTGAATATTGAAAAGGGCATGATTGCTGCTGCTGCTGCTAAGTCACTTCAGTCGTATCAGACTCTGTGTGCCCCATAGACGGCAGCCCACCAGGCTCCCCCATCCCTGGGATTCTCCAGGCAAGAACACTGAAGTGGGTTACCATTTCTTTCTCCAGCGCGTGGAAGTGAAAAGTGAAAGTGAAGTCGCCCAGTCATGTCTTGACTCTCAGCAACCCCATGGACTGCAGCCCACCAGGCTCCTCCATCCATGGGATTTTCCAGGCAAGAGGACTGGAGTGGGGTGCCATTGCGTTCTCCGGGGCATGGTTGCGGTAAACCACAAAACCTGTTTTTCCTGAAAGAGAGCCTATGTTAGGATAACCCTCACTAAGCCACTCCTGATGATACCTAAATCAAAAAGCAGTCAACTGAGGAGCATGAGAAATAGATTTCTAACAGCAGGAACACAAATTGAATCCATTCAATATTTGAGAAGAATGTGTTATTCTCTTGAAAAGTATCCGCACACATAAAGCTCAATACAAGTCACAGCAGCCGGTGTGCACAGGAGAGCCACTGTACTTGCCACAAGGGCAGTGGAGTGAACATTTCAGTGTGGAAATGATGTGGAAAGCAAAGGTTGTTCCTGCCAGCTTAAGCAAGGATAATAAGCAGAAGTTTCAAAGGAGGCTGCCAAACAGTCTTGCTATTACAACACCAAACCACACGGGAGGGTGAATTTGGTGACAACTGTTATTGAAACTGTGGTTGAGGAACAAAGATCACATGAGTATATATTACTCAAGGCTTCTTCTCACAAAATGAGTGTGTCTATTGAAAAATATTGCTCACATACTCTCCTGAATGAAAGACATAAGTTCTCCAGCACTAGGAGTGGTCCTTTGACCAAAACGTAACAAGTCAAGTTCATCACCTCTGCCACAATAGTTCCAGTGGATACGCGTGAATAGCTTGAACTTTTGTATTATCCACAGAGGGAAAATGTACATACTTTTACACGTATATATAATTTTAATACATTTAAAATTTTTGAAACAGTATTTTATATTTAGAGAAGCGTCGACAAAGAGTTTTCCATAGGCCCTTCATCCAGTTTCCCTTAATGCTAACATCTTACATAACTGAGAATTGGTTAGAGTGAAATATTAACATCAATGGCCTACCATTAACTAACCTGAAGACTTTATTTGGATTTCACTTGCTTTCCAATAAAGTCTCTTTGCTGTTTCAGAATCTTATCCTAGATACTCCCCTGCATTTAGTACACAAAAATTAAAAAACATATACACTGTACCATTTTAAGAAATAACTTTCATCATAATCAGAATGCTAACTTATGTCTATCATTAATAAATTACTTTAAAAATATATTCTATTTTCCCTGCTATTATAATTGTACCTCCATTTTCTTCTAAGAATTAGAATGAAAAAACTACCCCCAAACATTTGATCATTTTCTAAGTCATTCTGTTTTCCTATCCTGGATAAAATATGTTTCTTTACAGGTTATATGAATTCTAAATATAAGGAAAAGTCTTACAAATCTACGAAATTCCCAAGTGTTAGAAGAAAAATCTATGATGTCCAAATACATCTCCTACCTGCCATAAGGGTTAAATGCATGACTCATAATGCATCTGGCTATAAGCAACAGAATACCGAAGTTCAGTGGCTTATATAAATCACAGATATTTTTTTCCTCCCTTCCCTTTCTTAAAAAAACCCACCAAATCTATGGTTATAGAGCTTCTGACATTAGGTCACCAATAAAAATAGTGCTGATGTCACTGAGTCTCTTGCTCTTTCCTTTTCTGATCCTTCCTTCCTGCAAGGTAGCTTCTGAAGATCCCACCATGATGAGTGAACTTGAGAAGGAATGAAAGAGAGAGAGGTTGGGTGACATATGCTGCTTACATCAAGAAGTAAAAACTTTCTTAGCAGTCCCCACAGGCTTCACTGACATCTCATTAACCAGAATATATATCACACTGACACCCTACTTTGCAAGGGAGACTAAAAAAGAAAGTGTTTTGCTTTTCTAGCTACCACAGTGTAAGCAGGCAAAGAAAATCCTGTAGGAAATATACACTTGTAAAATAAATACAGTCATCATCATATTCTAGAAATATTCTAGGTCACAAAGCTATAAAATACCAACAGCTTAATAATAGGAAATTCTCCTCAATTGTTTCCACGGCTCTTTTTTCTCAAGACATTTCCATGAATATCTGTCTGTTCATTTGCTAGATCAAACACTCTTTACAATTAAATAGATAAAGTTACATAAGTTCACTTTAGGAAAATGTAAAGGTGAGGGTCGGATGCATATGACTTCACATGCAATCACATATAAATTGTGAACTGAAATTCAATACTCTCTTAACTTTTAGAATTGCTTGAAATCTATTTATAATTGGCTATTTTTATATCTGATAGTGGAAAAATATCATCCGGACACCCAGAAGTGAAGTTAACATATGTTCAAAATATGTCAAGAAGAAATGATTAACAAATTATTAGAAGACTATGTGGTAAGCACTGCAATGAATATATCTATACAGTATAATAATGGAATTTTTCCCTATATTCTAATACTACTCTCTCATGAACCAAACATAATAGCAAATGAATATGTTAGAAAAATAACTGATTCCATTATTTTGTTCTATGAATGACAGAAAATAACTACATCTATTGACACGTGGATATTGAGAGGGCCTTAACATGGAATGCATGATCATTTGGATTTGGAAGAGCTTATTGGTCCTCTGCATAAGAATTAGAAGAGTCAAGGCCCTTCCCTGGTTGTCCAGGAGTTAGGACTCCATGTTTTCACTGCAGGGGCAGGAGTCTGATACCTGGTAGAGGAACTAATGCCTCATATGTCATGCAGCATGCCCCCCCAAAAAAGGATCAGAAGAGTCTATAAGAGACTATAATAGGTTTATCCTTAGACATCTTTGATTTCTTGGTGGAGGTACCATGGACCTCACCCTTAGACCAAATAGTTTTTAAAAAATGAGCATTTTCACAAATCACAGAGTACTTTTCAGTTTAACTTTTCCAAAGCTTATATGTAATTTTGATTCAATATATGGAGTGAAATCCAAATGAGTCCCATGGTGTCATGACATATAGAAAGCCTAGAAACCAATGGAGAGTTTTCAGTGCCCACTGGTTATTTTAAAAATTCTGAAGCTTCAAAGATATCAAGAAAAGATTCCTGAACAAAAACATGTTTGTATTAAAAGCTTTTTAAGCTTCTAAAACATTTTTAGGCTTTTCCCTCTTATTTTTCCTAATAAAATCCTATCTATTCCCACATCCCTTAACAATATCTCATGGGTTGATTTTTTTTTTTATGGTGAAGGGAAAAGGACAAAGAAAATAGCATAAAGGTGGACACTATCAATAGGGCATGCCAAACATATAATTCTTTATAAAGCTATTCATTAAACTAGATGAGATATTCACTTCTATTGTTTTTTTTTTTTTTTTTGGTCAAATGGTATTAATTGGTCCATATGTTTTTGTAAAATTCTGTAATCTAGTCTTCTATGTTCTCTCCATTGCCTTCTAGAACCCAAAAGGCTACAGTTTAAAGGAATTATAGGGGAGTTCTGGTAGCCAACATCATGGACAATTACTTGATTGATTTAATATAAAAGAAAATCAAACTTCTTACTCAAGGATTCTAAAATATGTTCAGAATCTGATGTGAAATGCACTTACTGAGCACCAACTATCTGACACTAACCTGGGAAATGTAGACAATTAATAGATGTATCAAATATGGCTCTCAGAAGGGTGGTTTTAAGTTATATTGCGCATTAGATTTATTTGGGACTCATATTAGTAAGACAAATTCTGTCCTCTGCTAAGATTTTACAATTTGATGGATCTAAGACCAAAAATCAGTACTCAAACACCCAGCTTGGGTGAATTTGATGCTGATATTCCAGGAGTCACACTTTGAGAATCATTGATCTAAAAAGGAGAAATAATATACATACAAATAATGAAAACACAAGGTAACCTAGAATGCAAAATTATGAAATTAATCTGATTAATGAGAAAGTGCAGACTATGGAATCAGCAGACCTAGTTTTAAATCCTGATGGTGTCTTATCAGCTGTAAGACCTGGAGCCTGATATTTAACTTCTCCAAATTTTAACTAACTCCCCTTGAAGGAGGGCATGGCAATCCACTCCAGTTTTCTTGCCTGGACATGGGAGTCTGGTGGGCTATAGTTCATAGGGTCGCACAAAGTTGGACACAACTGAAGCGACTTAGCACAACGCAAATTTTAACTAACTCATCTAGACAGTGGAGACAGTGATAGAGGTTTTTAGTATCATTAAGAGAATTTTATGAGGGAATGCATCAAGTGCTGAACAGACAGAGAAATCTAATTATTTCTCTAAAAGTTCTCTTCATTTCTTTATCCCATACAAATAGATTAAGTGAAGCAGAAAGGTTATAGACAGTGAATATCGCATTGTTTTTCAGGTTTCATGTATCCCTAGAGGCCAGTTGTGGAGAAGGCAATGGCACCCCACTCCAGTACTCTTGCCTGGAAAATCCCATGGATGGAGGAGCCTGGTAGGCTGCAGTCCACCGGTTGCGAAGAATCAAACACAACTGAGCGACTTCACTTTCACTTTTCACTTTCATGTATTGGAGAAAGAAATGGCAACCCACTCCAGTGTTCTTGCCTGGAGAATCCCAGGGACAGGGGAGCCTGGTGGACTGCCGTCTATGGGGTCGCACAGAGTCTGACACGACTGAAGCGACTTAGCAGCAGCAGCAGCAGCAGAGGCCAGTTGATTCTGAAGATACAGAGATTCAATAGCCATGTTATTTACAGTGAAAGCTAAACAACTTGGATTAATTGTTAATGCATTTGACTTACTAAGGATCTAAAATAGAAAATGACAGTTAAATAGACAAAAAGACACCTTATAAGGATATGCTGAAACACAAAAGTACATCTTCATATTAGTCTGGCGAATGATAATTTTCTCAAAATTGTAATAAGTAGGACATTGAAAGATAAGTAGTAGGGGGTATGATGGATTTAATCAGGAGAACAAGATTTTAGGAAGCAAAATGGTCCCTCTGGAAATACAGATATCTGCAAGTAAAAACAGATCAATGTCTTGTAACTCAAATCAATATGTAATTTGGTAAGCTATCTAAATATTTTATCCCTTGAAGTGAGAAAGAGACAGATAGGAATATGGCTGAATTCCCCAGCAGTTTCTTCTGAGGTGAGTTTTGTATCCATAAAGTCACTAAGGATAAGCCACAACAACTTGTAAAATAGGATACAATGGATTTGATAATCTACATTAATTCTCTAAAAGCGTATAAATTCTTATCAACAAAGTTAGCATGAGAGAGCTTTAATAAAAACCAACATTAAAATCAATGCAAGTGTGAAAGCAAAGACCTAGTTTAGTTTGAGAAGCTAAGAAGACACATATATCATGAAAAGCATACCACAACCAGCCACCTGACTTATAAACATGGAGAAAACAAAGATCAGTTCAGTTCAGTCACTCAGTCATATCTGACTCTTTGCAACCCCAATGAACCGCAGCAAGCTTGGCCTCCCTGTCCATCACCACCTCCAGAATCTACCCAAACTCATGTACATTGAGTCGGTGATGCCATCCAACCATCACATCCTCTGTCGTCCCCTTCTTCTCCCGCCTTCAGTCTTTCCAAGCATCAGGGTCTTCTCAGATGAGTCAGCTCTTCACATCAGGTGGCCAAAGTATTGGAGTTTCAGCTTTAGCATCAGTCTTTCCAATGAACACCCAGGACTGATCTCCTTTAGGATGGACTGGTTGGATTTCCTTGCAGACCAATGGACTCTTAAGAGTCTTCTCCAACACCACGGTTCAAAAGCATCAATTCTTCAGCACTCAGCTTTCTTCACAATCCAACTCTCACATCCATACATGACTACTGGAAAAACCATAGCCTTGACTAGACAGACAATCGTTGACAAATTAATGCCTCTGCTTTTTAATATGCTGTCCAAGTTGGTCATAACTTTCCTTCCAAGGAGTAAACATCTTTTAATTTCATGGCTGCAGTCACCATCTGCAGTGATTTTGGAGCCCAGAAAAATAAAGTCAGCCACTGTTTTCACTGTTTTCTCATCTATTTACCATGAAGTGATGGCACTGGATGCCCTAATCTTAGTTTTCTGAATATTGAGCTTTAAGCCAACTTTTTCGCTCTCCTCTTTCACTTTCATCAATAGGCTTTTTAGTTCTTCTTCACTTTCTGCCATAAGGGTGGTGTCATTTGCATACCTGAGGTTATTGATATTTTCCCACTAATCTTGATTCCAGCTTGTGCTTCCTTCAGCCCAGCGTTTTTCATGATGTACTCAGCATATTAGTTAAATAAGCAGGGTGACAATATACAGCCTTGACGTACTCCTTTTCCTATTTCCTAACAACCAGTCTGTTGTTCCATGTGCAGTTCTAACTGTTGCTTCCTGACCTGCATACAGGTTTCTCATACAGGCAGGTCAGGTGGTCTGGTATTCCCATCTCCTTCAGAATTTTCCACAGTTTATTGTGATCCACACAGTCAAAGGCTTTGGCATAGTCAATAAAGCAGACATAGATGTTTTTCTGGAACTCTCTTGCTTTTTTGATGATCGAGCAGATGCTGGCAATTTGATCTCTGGTTCCTCTGCCTTTTCTAAATACCGCTTGAACATCTGGAAGTTCACGATTGAAGTATTGCTAAAGCCTGGCTTGGAGAATTTTGAGCATTACTTTACTAGCGTGTGAGATGACTGCTAATGTGCGGTAGTTTGAGCATTCTTTGGCATTGCCTTTCTTTGGTATTGGAATGAAAACTGACTTTTCCAGTCCTGTGGCCACTGCTGAGCTTTCCAAATTTGCTGACATATTGAGTGAGGCACTTTTAAAGCATCATCTTTCAGGATTTGAAATAGCTCAACTAGAATTCCATCACCTCCACTAGCTTTGTTCGTAGTGATGCTTTCTAAGGCCCACTTGACTTCACATTCCAGGATGTCTGGCTCCAGGTGAGTGTGAATGATCACACCATGGTGGTTAGCTGGGTCATGAAGATTTTTTTGTATAGTTCTTCTGTGCATTCTTGCCACCTCTTCTTAATATCTTCTGCTTCTGTTAGTTCCCTACCATTTCTGTCCTTTATCAAGCCCATCTTTGCATGAAATGTTCCCTTGGCATCTCTAATTCTCTTGAAGAGATCTCTAGTCTTTCCCATTCTATTGTTTGCCTCTATTTCTTTGCATTGATTGCTGAAGAAGTCTTTCTTATCTCTTCTTGCTATTCTTTGGAACTCTGCATTCAAATAGTTATAGCTTTCCTTTTCTCCTTTGCCTTTCACTTCTCTTCTTTTCACAGCTATTTGTAAGGCCTCCTCAGACAGCCATTTTGCTTTTTGCATTTCTTTTTCTTGGGGATGGTCTTAATCACTGTGTCCTGTACAATGTCATGAACCTCCATCCATAGTTCATCAGGCACTCTGTCTATCAGATCTAGTCCCTTAAATCTATTTCTCACTTCCACTGTATAATCATAAGGGATTTGATTTAGGTCATACATAGATGGTCTAGCGGTTTTCCCCACTTTCTTCAATTTAAGTCTGAGTTTGACAATAAGGAGTTCATGATCTGAGCCACAGACAGCTCCCTGTCTTGTTTTTGTTGACTGTATAGAGTTTCTCCATCTTTGGCTGCAAAGAATATAATCAATCTGATTTTGGTGTTGACTATCTGGTGATGTCCATGTGTAGAGTCTTCTCTTGTGTTGTTGGAAGAGAGTGTTTGCTATGACCAGTGCATTCTCTTGGCAGAACTCTATTAGCCTTTTCCTTGCCTCATTCTGTACTCCAAAGCCAAATTTCCCTGTTACTCCAGGTGTTTCTTGACTTCCTACTTTTGCATTCCAGTCCCCTATAATGAAAAGAACATCTTCTTTGGGTGTTAATTCTAAAAGGTCTTGTAAGTCTTCATAGAACCATTCAACTTCAGCTTCTTCAGCATTAGTGGTCAGGGCATAGACATGGATTACCATGATATTGAATGGTTTGCCTTGGAAATGAACAGAGATCATGCTGTCGTTTTTGAGATTGCATCCAAGTACTGCATTTCTGACTCTTTTGTTGACTATGATGGTTACTTCATTTCTTCTAAGGGATTCCTGCAGATAAAATCATTTAAGGTTTGAAACAGAAACACTGAGGCAAGGAAGCAGAACTTTTATACAGGGATCCTCAGGAAAGGGAAGGTGCACTGTGAGTGGCTGTCACCATGGATAGACCTCTACAAAAATGAGAAACACACAGCTGTTATATTTTATAAAAATACTTGAGTTGAGCACAGAAATACCTAGAGTTCATTATACTGTCTAGATAACTACTCTGTTATGTGAATTTCAAGTTGATATCTTAGCAAATAACCAGATCTGTGAGTACTGAGTACTCCCTTTGCACTTATTAACTGAAATTTCAAGCAGCTGGTAATTGGTGCTGACACAAAGGATTCAACCAAATATCCTTGAAACAGAAAAGCCAGGAAAGCATTACCAAAGAAATCAGGACCTTCTCTAAACCATGATGTTTAGAAGTTTTCCTGAATGATATCATCACGACAAAGCCATTATTTTACATGCCTTAGTTCAAGGGATGAAAATCCAGCCATGAATCTGAATGTGCTAGAAGCTGCACTACTTGGAGATTGGGGTCTAACTTACCCAGATGAGAAATTTCTACAACTGTCCTTCCTACTACACAAACTCTACTGTTTAGGCCAAATCATGACTGGATATGCCCTCTATGCTAGATAATTATATGGAGGTATTCTTGAGACTGCAATTCTGGTACTGTTAGAAGATGGATTAGTCTTACTTAGGATTGTCTTCTTTTGTTGTTAAAAATTAGACACACTGAGCAATGATGTCCTGATGTATAATTAAACATTTGTGTACCCTGGAAGATCTGAAGTCTGAACTAAAACTGGCAAAATGAATATACTGTAAAAGATTAAATAACAGTTAAGTTTTGATTACAGGGGAAGAATGGCTTTTGGCAGAGTTTTTTCAATTGGTCCTTTATGTTTTAATATAGTAAGAATGGGTTTAAGACCAAAATATAAGAACTTGAGAACAAGAAAGATACTTTATGCATCATCTCTTTCAGAGCAGTTATATGCTATTTGCTTTTAAAAATTAGAGCTTTTAAATTGGGAACAACTTGACAAGTACTCATCCTGGAATTTTTAGACCATTAAGACAAAATACAATGAAAAATAAGGAAAGAGCACTGCTCTTCAGTACACGTAATTAGAGGAAAGAGTCAACTCTTAAAGATCATCATCTTAGTAAAAAGTGGTTCTCTTATTTAGGATTGGGTTATTGGAGCAACCAATAATGTTTAGAAAATTGTTGAGAACAAAAATCCTTTGTAGATAAAGTGAGTGAGACCTTGGTGAAAGAATACTTGTTTTAAATATCTGAATATTGTGATTAACAAAGGTAAAGCAGATTTTAAAAAAAACATACACAGTTTTGATTTTTTTTTTTTTTTTTTACTCTGGAATATAACCCGAGAAGAATTACATACAGAATGCTCAGAGGTTTTTCATAAACAGCTTCCCATTTAAATCATTAAATTTTTTTAAAAAATCAAAAGATGCATCATATTATCTAAACTTTGAAATCTACAACAAAATGTGGATTTCCTGACTCCACTGGCACTGCCCTATCAATTGGTCTATGTACCACCCTTAAATTATGTCTATCTCTGAATAATCAAATATCAATATTTAACTTTATAGATAACTGCTAGGCATTTGTCACATTCTTAATTGCCTGACACCTCACATATTTTAAAAAATGAAGGAATATAAGAATGAATATTATATTACCTAAGATTGCTTTTTTTTTGTACTTAATTTTTCAAATTTTTCCAAATGAACATATATTAATTTTATATCCTGATAAAAAAATATATAGCATTTTAAAAGAACCATGTGTGTTGCTTGGAATATGATAGGTATTCAACAATAGGCTGCCTCTGTGAGCAGTAAGTTAGATCATCAGCTAATATTGTAATATGAGAATGAAAGCAAGCCATTTTCCTATTTCTAACATACCCCTTCAGTTATGTACACCTGAGACTGGTCATTATTTAGAATATTTTATATTTACTCATTATCCAGCTCATCATTCAAGTTAGAGACTGTAAGAAAATATGCTGCTGAAATTTTCTATATCCTAGGAAAGTATTCCTCAGTCTGTGCATCACAGGATACCAATCTTGTGGCATTATCTAAGGAAAAAAAAAAAAAGAAAGAAAAACTGCAGTGGAATAAAATTTAAAATTTGTTGGAATTTATTTCTAATGTTTCAAAGAATTTTGCCTTTATTCTGAGGAATTTCAGCTCAATTTGCCCATAAAAGACTGTGCAAATTTTAAACTCTCATGAACCATGTATCTCCCCAAAATGTATTTAAATATAAGAACTTTAATGCATGAAAAACAACTAAAAATATACAATGAACTGGTAGTCTGAGAGACACACTTTTCAAATGCTAACTTTAGAGAATGGTTAGGAAAGGGATATGAACTTTCTGTGAAAAGCAGTAAAAATCTCTTGTCTTGTGTTCTACCTATTCAAACTAGCTAAAAATATCTATTTAATCAATGTGTTAATTCTTTGAGCTACATTTAATATTCTATCAAATTTAATGTAAAGTAAGCAACTGATTGCATCACTCTAAAGAGTTCTCAATCATATTAATACATGAAAACTAATCAGCACTGGGGTTCTAAGAAGTTGGTGACATGACAGCATAAAACAAAAAATTAGGTATGCTTCTGAATTACTAAATAGAGTTCACCATTGAACAAAATTATAGTTAAAAGGCAGAAATGATTGAATAGTATAGGCTGGGAATTTCATACCTAATCACTATAACTAAGAGTTTACGATCATTACTGGTAATCTTTGCATTAAGAGAACAAATTGGTTTTTGAAGTAAACGTTTTCATTTTGCTCTTCTAAATACTCCTGTGTTAGGATTGGTATGTGTCAGACTTAGCAAAGGATTTACCTTGATCAATAACACTGGAGCAAGAGGAAGACTGGTCCAGTGATTAATTTCATGTTGTACACATGGGAACAAAACAGCTGAGTATATTTGTCTCTATAATCCCTTTTCCCAGATGTAATTACAAATGGAATTGATCAACTCATGTGTTTCTACTGAGGCAGAAGTGGGCCTATTAGAATTGCTAGGCTGTGTAATAACTTAGTACAGATCATCGGTCCTTGGGGCTGCAGGGGATTAGATATTACAATCTTATTTTAAAAGAAAACACTTTTTCTTCTTCAAGTTCCTTCCTTCTTGTCAAGGTTAAATAAGTTTTTCCTCTGGCATCTTTGTAGAGCCTTATGAAGGAAATCTAAGAACGGGATGTTTATCAGCAACATGGTAGAGTTTGGGAGACAGACAGACTTCCTTGAAGATATATATCATCTATACACTCCCCTTCTTGGAACCTCAGTTGTATCATCTTTCTAATGTGGATAGTAATATAGAGCTTGCAGAGCTGTTACAAAGATTGCACAAGATCATCTGTATAAAGCAATCAGACATTTTCAGAGAAGTGGTAAGCTATTAATAAAAGCCACTATTCAATTTTTTATATTATTTTTGCTGTGTAATTTCTATTATTTCATCATGAAACAAACTGTATTTCATATATGTGCCTTACAGAGAAGTAATTAAATCTAACAACTTCCAAAAATATCTGTCACAAATATCAGTTTGTGAAACTGGGCTTGTACACCAAACTAATAAGGAGAAAATGTCAGTGAACTGAACTAAAATTTACCCTTGATATCTACAACCTCCTTAGAAGTGCGTTCATTCTAGCATGATTATACATACTGAAATCACAAAATCAATCTTTTTTTTTTTAATTTTTACTTTATTTTACTTTACAATACCATATTGGTTTTGCCATACATTGACATGAATCCACCATGGGTGTATATGAGATCCCAATCCTGAATCCCCCTCCCACATCCCACCCCATTTCCTCTCTCTGGATCATCCCCGTGTACCAGCCCCGAGCCTCCTGTATCCTGTATCGAACATAGGCTGGTGCTTCATTCTTACATGATAGTATACATGTTTCAATGCCATTCTCCCAAATCATCCCACCCTCTCCAATGAGATGGATGAAACTGGAACCTATTATACAGAGTGAAGTAAGCCACAAAATCAATCTTGACTCCAGAATGTGATCAAATGTGTGTCTAATACAGAGAGCTAAGAATGAAGTATTTCAACTACCTAATTACTTTTTTGACATTTTAGAAAATGAAAGTGATCCAAATATCTTGATTAGTTAATCTATATTTCTGAAAACCTAAAAACGGGTTGTTTGTTTTTCAAATGAATATATACTGCATTTAATAAAACCTTGCCTAGCTCTGGTTCACTACAGTGCCACTGTCTCTGAAAAGTTTCCTAAAACATTTGTGTGTGTGTGTGTGCACGCACGTGTGTGTATCTATTATATATTTTTCCCAGGTTTTGGGGAATAGCAAATCCTCTCATCCAATAAGAGCCAGAGCTAGTATGGCAGGATTCTGTTGCAAATTTTCTGCTAAGGAGCTTTAATGCACCACTGTGCAAACATCTTCAGTGAAAGAGCAGTTCATCACAGGACTCTGATGTGAGCCTATTCTGCAATGTGTGTTTTTATGCCACGAAAGTCTTCCTTTCTGACACTTATTTTGGATGGGCCAACAGTTTTGATTTCAAAGAGCTGATAGAAGCTGTACAGATGAGAATTTGGACTTGCCACAAAGAAGCATTATTCCAGGTGTTATAATTCAAGTTGTACAAAAGCTTATGATGTCTACAAGAAGATGATTAATGAAGTAGAGTGAAAAATTAGTAGGCAATCAGGTAGCAAGTAGAAACACTCTGACATTGTACTGCTGCTGCTACTAAATCGCTTCAATATGTCCGACTCTGTGCGACCCCATAGACGGCAGCCCACCAGGCTCCGCCATCCCTGGGATTCTCCAGGCAAGAACACTGGAGTGGGTTGCCATTTCCTTCTCCAATGTATGAAAGTGAAAAGTGAACGTGAAGTCGCTCAGTCGTGTCCAACTCTTAGGGGCTCTTACTGGAGTGGGGTGCCATCGCCTTCTTCGCTAACATTGTACAGGACATCATAAACCTCATAGAATCCTGATATAGAATGAAAAAAATAAGACAAGAAATTATGGGTGTTTCCTGTCATACTTTCAGGGGATCTGAGAAGAATGGCAGAGTGATTGCCAATGGAGGAAAAACATATCTTTCAGGGGTACTCTGTTACAAAAGCCATCCAAAGTTGTAATTCAGTAAACATCCATTTTCAGGTTTCATCTCTCTCTCCTTTTCTCTCTCCCCCACTCCTTCATCAATAAACATACCCATTTCATTCAGGTTTCTAAGAAATATGCATAGTTATAGAGTAGGAAATGTCAACCCCACTCCAGTATTCTAGCCTGGAGAATTCCATGGACAGAGGAGCCTGGTGGGCTGCAGTCCATGGGGTCACAAAGAGTCAGACATGATCCAGTGACTGTACATGTACTCATTAATTTTACTTTGATATCAAGTAAAATCTGAGTGAAAAGATGAATGCTATTTTTATTTACCTCTAATTTTCAAGTTTTCTTTACAAACAAAGAGGGCTTCCCTGATGGCTCAGAGGGTAAAGTGTTTGCCCGTAATGCGGGAGACCCGGATTTGATCCCTGGGTCTGTTGAAGAAGGCTGAGCGCTGAAGAACTGATGCTTTTGAACGGTGGTGATGGAGAAGACTCTTGAGAGTCCCTTGGACTGCAAAGAGAGCCAATCAGTCCATTCTGAAGGAGATCAGCCCTGGGATTTCTTTGGAAGGAATGATGCTAAAGCTGAAACTCCAGTACTTTGGCCACCTCATGAGAAGAGTTGACTCATTGGAAAAGACTCTGATGCTAGGAGGGATTGGGGGCAGGAGGAGAAGGGGATGACAGAGGATGAGATGGCCGGATGGCATCACTGACTCGATGGACGTGAGTCTGAGTGAACTCCAGGAGTTGGTGATGGACAGGGAGGCCTGGCGTGCTGCGATTCATGGGGTCACAAAGAGTCGGACACGACTAAGCGACTGAACTGAACTTACAAACAAAATTATATGAAACCATGAATACATCTTTCTATTCTGAATTGCCATGGTAATTACCCAGCCACTTCTATTTCTTTTGGCTATGATTAATTATTAATACTTTTCATTCTTGGATGTCCTCCTCTTGGAGGGGCTGTGTTACAAATGAAGATGAATCTGAAAAACGGGAGAATGAGTACCTCCCCTAAGAGATCAGTACACTTTGATCTCAGACACTGATAACAGCTGTTTAAGTTAACAAAATAATCTGGAAGTCTTACTCTGTGAAGATTCAGATTAGATGCTAATAGCTTCGGCATGGACAAGGACTCTGCCTCTTTCTTAATAGATGATGCTGTCCTAAAAGATTTATTGAATCTAAGATGCCATTGATTATAAAGCAGACCATTATTTCATATACCACTAGGACAAGGGAAAAAGCAGCCAATTAAACTACGACACAACATTGATTGTAAGATGTTTGTAGATATGAGAGATGTTATAAAGGAAGAAAAATGTGCTTCTCAGAATTGATGCCATATGAGGTTGTATATAATTTACATGGGATTGCATAATGTAGTTGTTTAGGGCATATATTTTGGAGTCAGACATAGCTGAGCTTGAAACCCAATGCTTCACAAGTTGTTTCACTATGTCAAGTCACTTATCTTCATTTTTCTCATGTGAAAAATAGTACATCAACATGTTAATGAAATAGTGTTGTGAAGATTTAAAGTATATAATCCATGGGAAGCCTCTCACAACTGTAATAGGAAATATATAATCAGAAACATTTGGAACCACAACTTTGGAGTGCTAACTCTTGTATGCATAGCACTTTTTAAAAATAGGAAAGCATTATAAGACATTGTCTATAAAATGGTCACTCTTCATTAATCACTGTTCATACTTTTTCTTCTTCCTAGAATTACCCTTTCCTCAATAGTTGTCTTTTCAAACAAAACATTTCTTCCATGCTCTCTTCAGATTTCACTTCTTCTTCCTCCTCTTCCCTAAACCTTTTTATAGTGATCATCAGGTCTATTTACAAATATTCCACTTCTCCTCTTCCTGGTTCATGAACGGATTGACCTCAGCTGCCTCTTTGATACTATTGTTGTTGTTTAGTGGCTAAATCATGTAAAACTCTTTGCAGCCCCATGGACTGTAGCTTATCAGGCTCCTTTGTCCTGGGACTTCCCATAGAAATACTGGAGTGGGCTGCCATTTCTTCTCCATGAGATTTTCCCATCCCAGGGGTCAAACCCACATCTCCTGCACTAGCAGGTAGATTCTTTACCACTGAGCCACCAGGGAAGCCCCTTTTTAACATTAGGTTTAGATTAAGGAAATGTGAGCAGAAAGTCAATTCTTTGCGGACTTCTAAGAGCCAGCAAGTAATTGTCCAGTTTTCTTGCCTCGGTTTTGTAGAAACATGTAGAGGCAACCCTGATGCCTGAGTGATACCGTAAGCCAAGAGTCTTTACACTGAACATGGAGAAGGGAGAAATATAATTTTGCAGTGTTTATTTTTTTTTTATTTTTTTCCCTAACCATAGCAAAACCCAAGTGAAGGCCAAGTTTGCTGCCCAGTAGGCATCTGGCACTATCTGGAGACATTTCTGGCTGTCACATCTAGGGGCTAGGATTTTCCTGGCATGCAGCAGGCAGAGACCATGGGCTGATGTTGAACATCCTACAATGAATAGAACAGCTACGGAATTAAGAATTAGTAATTGTGCCAAGGCTGAGAACATTTGATTTATGCCTTCTTGACTGATACATTTTCCCATTCAAAATGAATAATTCCAGAAAGACAGCTCCATATTAATGCTTATATATATATATATTAGTAATTAATAAATATTCACTGATTTAATGTTACTCCAACAGCTTTCCAGGTGGTGCCAGTGGTAAAGAATCTTCCTGCCAATGCAGGAGGTGCAGGAGACATGGGTTCACTCCTTGGGTGGGGAAGATCCCCTGGAGGAGAGCATGGCAAAGAACCAGACATGGCAGAGCACACAGCAGAGCACTCACAGCTTTACTTCAGATATTTAGGATTATATGTTCCAAATAATTTAAATATTATGCTTATTTATATTTTCAAGAAAGGCAAAGAGAATGTATTCATTTAGTAAGTTTAAGCTAGAAGAAATATTAGAGTCCCACAGTAAAAGTAAATATAGATGCTGAGCTGAAGATTCTGTTGCACTTTAGGGAACTGCACTGGGAACATAATTTACCAAACATTGGTCCTATGCAGTTTACAGCCTTATAAAAGACAGGACTAAACTAAATTAAAGTAAATGCATTTAACAGTGCTATCTGGCAGCCTTCCTCCATTTAATTTCTATGAAATTCTTTTCAGCCATATAGTAGAGTCCTGTCTAGAAGAGAACTAATAAGATTAGTTTAAATCTCTCCAGGCTTTGAGATATTTTCTCCTTTGAAATATCCAGTTTGTCTTCAGAAAATAATGAAAAGGGAGTCATTTTTTCCTGTTACTCTAATTTACCTACAATTTGAGGCATAGCAAAATAAGCTTTCCATTGAAGAAATCTCACTGATCTTCCAAAGGACTTTTTAGGGACAAGGATACATTTCCTAAGTTTCTAGCTTTTAAGTAACGATGACAGCAGACTGACAGAGCCTCACTGCCCATGGGGAAGGTGGGCAGGAGGGTGCTGCTGCTGCTGCTATCGCTTCAGTTTTTGCAGGAGGTGCAGGAGACATGGGTTCACTCCTTGGGTGGGGAAGATCCCCTGGAGGAGAGCATGGCAAAGAACCAGACATGGCAGAGCACACAGCAGAGCACTCACAGCTTTACTTCAGATATTTAGGATTATATGTTCCAAATAATTTAAATATTATGCTTATTTATATTTTCAAGAAAGGCAAAGAGAATGTATTCATTTAGTAAGTTTAAGCTAGAAGAAATATTAGAGTCCCACAGTAAAAGTAAATATAGATGCTGAGCTGAAGATTCTGTTGCACTTTAGGGAACTGCACTGGGAACATAATTTACCAAACATTGGTCCTATGCAGTTTACAGCCTTATAAAAGACAGGACTAAACTAAATTAAAGTAAATGCATTTAACAGTGCTATCTGGCAGCCTTCCTCCATTTAATTTCTATGAAATTCTTTTCAGCCATATAGTAGAGTCCTGTCTAGAAGAGAACTAATAAGATTAGTTTAAATCTCTCCAGGCTTTGAGATATTTTCTCCTTTGAAATATCCAGTTTGTCTTCAGAAAATAATGAAAAGGGAGTCATTTTTTCCTGTTACTCTAATTTACCTACAATTTGAGGCATAGCAAAATAAGCTTTCCATTGAAGAAATCTCACTGATCTTCCAAAGGACTTTTTAGGGACAAGGATACATTTCCTAAGTTTCTAGCTTTTAAGTAACGATGACAGCAGACTGACAGAGCCTCACTGCCCATGGGGAAGGTGGGCAGGAGGGTGCTGCTGCTGCTGCTATTGCTTCAGTTTTGTCCGACTCTGTGCGACCCCACAGACGGCAGCCCACCAGGCTCCGCTGTCCCTGGGATTCTCCAGGCAAGAACACTGGAGTGGGTTGCCATTTCCTTCTCCAGTGCATGAAAGTGAAAAGTGAAAGTGAGGTCTCTCAGTCGTGTCCAACTCTTAGCGACCCCATGGACTGCAGCCTACCAGGCTTCTCTGTCCATGGGATTTTCCAGGCATGAGTCCTGGAGTGGGGTGCCATTGCCATCTCTGGGGCAGGAGGGTAAGTGCCCACAAAAATAGGCTTCCTTTCCCATCCTAGTTTAAGCTGTACTTCATATTAGCTCATGAACGTATATGTTGTAGAATGTATGCATTTGTGTATGCCCCTTGTGGGACACTGTAGTAAATATATATCAGAAGGGATCTTCCCAACCCAGGGATTGAACCCAGGTCTCCTGCATTGCAGGCAGATTCTTTGCCAGCTGAGCCACAAAAGAAGCCCTGTCTCAAGGCTACAGCCTAATTTTTAGTCTACATAATTTCTTCTTTTCTTTTTCTGATAAATTCTTCATTCAATCACTTCAATTCCATAACTATTTTATCTAGATCAGTGTTGTCCCATAGAAATACCTACAAAACCACAAATGACAGATATGTAATTGTAAATTTCCTAGGATCCACATTTAAAAAGGGTTTCCCCGATAGCTCATTTGCTAAAGAATCTGCCTGTGATGCAGGAGACCTGGGTTCAATTCCTGGGTCAGGTAGATCTGCTGGAGAAGGGCTAGGCTCCAGTATTCTTGGACTGTCCTTGTGGCTCAGCTGGTAAAGAATCTTCCTGGAATGCAGGAGACCTGGTTACGATGCCTGGGTTGGGAAGATCCCCTGGAAAAGTAAATGGCTTCCCACTCCAGTATTCTGGCCTAGAGAATGTCATGGGGTCGCAAAGAGTTGGACATGTTTGAGCAACTTTTACTTCACATTTAAAAAGCAAAATGAAAATTAAATAAGATACTTTATTTAACCCAAGTGATCTTAAATATTTTTTCAATATGTATTCAAACTTTAAAAAGTTACTGAGAATCTGACATTCTGGTTTTTATAGGAAGTTTGAAATCTAGTATGTTTTCTATATTACAGGAGATCTCAAAGGAAACTAGCTAAATTTCAAATGTTCAATAGACACCACTAGTGATTATGATACTGGATAGTACAAATTTAGAGAAACGATTAAGAAATTTGTTCAACTTGGATAAAAGTTGAAGAACTGATGGGAAAACATCAGTCTTCAAAAATAAGAAATAGCAACAAGTGGAAAAGAAAAAATATATAATATTGTTCCCAAGAGCAGACATAGGACTACTTGATGGGTGTCCAACTGGGTTCAAAAATAATTTTAGCAGGTAACATTATTCCAGTAATGGAAAAGCTTGCATTAAAGTACAAGAAGAAGTTTAAGTATCTATTTCCCAGATAAAAAGAGTATTATCTAAATAACATATAGATTTCCCATGATTTACAGTGGTTTGACTTATGATTTTTTTTTTTTAACTTTCAGTTCAGTTCAGTTCAGGTCACTCAGTCATGTCCAACTCTTTGCGACCCCATGAATTACAGCACGCCAGGCATATATGTCCATCACCAACTCCTGGAGTTCACTCAGAATCACATCCATTGAGTCAGTGATGCCATCAAGCCTTCTCATCCTCTGTTGTCCCCTTCTCCTCCTGCCCCCAATCCCTCCCAGCATCAGAGTCTTTTCCAATGAGTCAACTCTTTGTATGAGGTGGCCGAAGTACTGGAGTTTCAGCTTTAGCATCATTCCCTCCAAGGAAATCCCAGGGCTGATCTCCTTCAGAATGGACTGGTTGGATCTTTTT
>SJYT01073494.1:196009-444388 GCA_006410635.1 Cephalophus harveyi | reverse complement strand
AAGAATTGATGCTTTTGAACTGTGGTGTTGGAGAAGACTCTTGAGAGTCTCTTGGACTGCAAGGAGATCCAACCAGTCCATTCTGAAGGAGATCAACCCTGGGATTTCTTTGGAAGGAATGATGCTAAAGCTGAAACTCCAGTACTTTGGCTACCTCATGCGAAGAGTTGACTCATTGAAATAGACTGTGATGCTGGGAGGGATTGGGGGCATGAGGAGAAGGGGACGACCGAGGATGAGATGGCTGGATGGCATCACAGACTCGATGGATGTGAGTCTGAGTGAACTCCGAGAGATGGTAATGAACAGGGAGGCCTGGCGTGCTGCGATTCATGGGGTCGCAAAGAGTCGGACACGACTGAGCGACTGAACTGAACTGAAGAATAAGCTAGAATGAACAACCACATGAAACAGTTGAAAAGAAAATGATCCTTCAAAGTAATGAAGGCAGAATCAAGCCAGAAAGAGGAGGATGCACAACTATTGAGCAATCAGGCTTTGTAAGCCTGTTTTGTACCACAGGATTCTCATTGTCCAACAAGATAGGTACAGACTACTCTCATTTCACAAGTAAGACTGAACAGTCAGGGGGGCTATAGTCCCATTCAGTCAATGACAAAGTCAGAGTCTAACATGTCCCTCTGGTTCAAATCCATGCCCTTTACAAGTACTCCACCTTACCAACTGGTTGACATGGAGGTAGACTAGATAAGCATTTTGGAAGTGAGAAAAAGAATTAGAATTTCAAAAGGATGGCAAAGACAGTAAGTTGAAATAGAATTTCCCAAAGAATATACATTAAAGAACCATAATCAGATGAATAAGAAAAACATTTTAAAATCCCTGATACTAAAAATGCAGATACTCTATCTACTAATATTTTTAAGCATTGATATACAAATAAGTTACATCTGTTGGTAAAATGTGTGTATTTCTACAGAGGAAATGTATCTTTCAATGATATTAAATACAGGTTATGTTTACTTCTCAAAAATAATGGATAAGGATAGTGACACACAAAATACTTGGAAGCAAAGAATTCAACCAAACATTACCATATTCAATCAAGAGAATATTCATAATGTAGAGATACAAAGAAATTTCAAGTCTAAGTTTCAGGAAACTTCCTACCCAAATGCCTCAAGAAACATACTGCAAATCACAAGCTGAGAGAAAGAATGCTTCTAGTATAACGTAGAAACAACTGCCAAGTAACTCCCTAGCTCAAATTTTCTACAGAAATCCAACATTACAGTGCTGTTATGTTGAATGGAAAGGGACATAGATAGTAAGAAATATGGTGAAATGCTTACAGATTTTAAAAGATACAACAAAAAATTAGGACAAAAGATTTAATACCCAAGTTATAATAAAAGATATATCTCAAAGGCAAAAATTAAAAGTTGGAGAAATAAAGCTTTTAAAATAGCATAAAAATAGCAAGCAGACCAAGAATAAAAATTAGAATATATAAATTGCCTAAATTCACCTACTAAAAATTTCAAATTTCATTTCTTACGTTGTATTGTTCTCAAAACATTGAACATGAAAGTAATCTCCATGAAAACTGTGTTGTTCACTGGTCTATTTTCACCACCTAGAACACTGCCTGGCATCTGATAGTTTTTTGAATGAATGGATGCAAAAGAATGCTAACAAAACCTGCATCTGTCCAGCTAGTACAGGTAAACAGGCACTTTGATTCAGTGCATGTGGGAATTTTACACAGCGTGTCACTGTTTCAGAGGGCAATTTATAATAGAGCACATGCTAGAAGCATGAAAAATCCTTAATCCAAACATTTTATTCAAGAAATATATACAATTTTTAAAAGATCACTAAGGCATTTAATATATTTTTATTTACAATAAACAAAAGGTGAACCTAATGAACTGATTTAAATGTCCTCCAACAGAGGGCTGACTAAATTATAGGCCACCCATACCATAGGATCCCAGGCACTTACATAAGGGAAGATGTCATAGATGTCAATGTGGAAGATGATGATGACTCGTATACTTTAAAGAAAAAAGCAAACTACAAACAAGAACACAGAGCACAACCCTACTCCTGTATAAAACATCTGGAAGAAGTAACACAAATGTTAATACTGTGTTCCTCAAAATGGTAAGGTAACAGTGATTTTTATTTTCTTTTGTTCACCTCTATTTTGTAATGTTTCTACACAGAACATGTATTATTTATAATATGAAACAGTCTATTTGAAAAACCTAAAAACATTTTTGAATGAGACCAACCCTACAGGCTATAGTGCCAAATAAAATATTAATTGTAAACATCACCTACCCCCTGGAAAAACACATTCTTCCCCTTTCTGTTCTGTGGATGCCTCTGATATTAGATTACACCCATTTCTGAACATGTTTAGTCTTGGTAAAGGAAGGAAACCGTAAGAGGTTACATGCCAGAACAAAGTAAAAACTGGCACTTTTACTAGCTTTGGTTGAGATCATTAAACAATAGTAAACAACACTCAGTTTCTAATGTAAATCACTATACTAGCCAACACTAAGCATGATGTGATCCTCACAAGAAACCTTCTTCAATAAAACATGCATGTAGTCAGATACATTTTCATACACAAATCACATTTTTTTTAAGTTTCTGTTTGAGCTTACTATTCATCACAGTATACATCCTGAAAAGACCTCTTAGCAACAAAACAAAAAAAGTGCATTCCTATCTTGTATGTATAGGCTTAAATATCAGGAAACAACTGGAATGAAAATTGAGCTTGTATTAATACAGTCTAAGTCAATCAATTGTAAAAGTTAACATATTGTTATATTTTATTTTAAGGTACAGATTCAGAATATACATTTCACAAACAATTCATTAATTTTCTTGCTATAATAAAAAGTGGAAAGACAAAACTACAAAGATGCCATCCTAACTGTCCCATTTATTTTCCACAACCAAAAGTCCTGTTCCAGTTTTCATAAAGCTCTAAATCTTCAGGAGATACACTAGGTCGCACAGTTCTGAAAGCATTTTCAAAGTCACTGTAAGCTATTGGGCGAACTTGATCAGGCGTTATGGTGGCAATGTCAACAGCCTGCAAACTGCGAATAGGACCCAGAGACGCCTCCCGGCACAGCTGAGTCATGTCTGCCCCAGAGAACCCGTCAGAATGCTGCACCACCAGCGCGAGCTCCTCCTCACTGAGGCAGCACTGCTCCTTGGACATCAGATTAACTACTATCTGTTTCCTGGCTGAAGCTTCTGGGAGGGGAATATACAGCCTTTTCACCAGCCTTCTCCGGGCAGCCTCGTCAATTTCTTGTGGCCGGTTGGTTGCTCCCACCACTAGAATTCGGTCTTCAGAAGATGTGGCTGCCCCATCTAACTGAACTAGAAATTCGGTTTTTATCCTTCTAGAAGATTCGTGCTCACCATCTCCGCGTTGAGATAACAGGGAATCAATTTCGTCGATAAATATCACAGCTGGTTGCTGACATCGTGCTACAGCAAACAATGCACGGACCATTTTCTCCCCCTCACCCACCCACTTGGAAGTCAAGGAGGAAGCAGAGATACTGAAGAACGTTGCCCCAGCCTGACTAGCAATGCATTTGCCAATCAGAGTCTTACCAGTGCCAGGAGGACCGAAGAGCAGAATGCCTTTAGGGGGTCCTCGTAGGCCAGTGAAGATGTCTGGCCGCAACATGGGCCACACAACTATCTCCTTTATTGTGGCCTTGGCAAATTCCACGCCTGCGATATCTTCCCAATTTACTGGAGGTCCCTGATCCATAATCTCACTCATAATAAGTTCAATCATTCTGGGCTCCAAGTTCTTCAGACGCTCGTCCATGGGAAGTGCTGGGTCTGCAGCAGCTGCACTCTGAGGCTTATACTGCATCCCCCCACCCGAATCTCCCCCATCTTGCTTAGGTACAGGAGGAACAAACTTTCCAAATATCCCTCGGGATCTACCAGCCCCCAGAGACTTTTTCACTCCACCATATGAAGACCCTGATGCACGCTGGGGCTGGTGGTGCTTTTTTTGCTGATCTACCCATAACTGTTCCTTTGCAGTTTTAAAAGCAGGCAGGCTGCTCGCCCCCCTTTGGCCATTATCTTCTGTTTTACTAAAAGCCTTATTCAGTATTGGGGTGGAAAGTGCATCAACGGTGCCAGCACCATAAAAAGCTTTTTTGTCCTGTGCATTTTCACAGAAAGAAGGAAAACAAGACTGATTAGATGAGAACACATTGAGACCTATACTGCCTTTTAGAAAGCTGTCATTTTCCGTTTTGACATTCCCAAATAATGGTTTGGCATGGAACTTTGCAGGGGCTGACTCACCAAAAGGTGCTGAGGCTACAGGACACGTCTTAGTGGTGTTAATGACCAGAGGTGGCTGGGCACTCTGAAGGCATGTCAAAGAAGGACCACCCCCTGCAAACTCTTGAGTCCTGTCAGCACCATGGGCTGAGTTAGTCAACAGGTTGCTCTCCCCAGAACCGCCACAAACGCTAAATGTAGGAAGGTCAAAGACAGTGGCCTCTTTGTGGATGACTAGTGATGCATCAGCAGGCGCCAACAGAGAGTCTTTGGATTTCTTGCCAGCACGCATCATCTCCTGCACATTGCTCAGTTTGAACACATTATCTACCGACAATCCAGACATCCATTTGTCACTGTCAGTTTGCTGAGATCTTGCAAGAGTTAAAATGCTTTCTGCATAGTTATTCAAGCCAGTTTCAACATTGTCAGAATCAATAACTGCAGAATATTTCTCTGCGTATTTTCTGAACAGCGTAGTAGCACAGACCTGGGAGATATCAGAGTTTGCCCATGCATACTGAATGCGGAGTATCTGCGCTCGGTAGGCATCTGCCTTCTGTCCAGGTGTACACGTAGGAGATGTAAGTGCAAAATAATTCTTCTGCCAGTCACTCAGATGTACAGACCTGGAGCTGGAGGCCTGCATTTTAGAGGCTCTATGACAAATAACAAAGATGAAAAAAATTCAGTTTAGAAGGAAACAAAGACATAACACTTTAAACATACTTTTAAAATCTTTGCCCATCTTAAGGAAAACACACTGGACTTTTTATTTATAAAGTAAATTTATAAGGAAAGGCTGTTTATAGTGGAAACATCTATTTAACCATAGCTTTCAAACATTCAGGATATAAAAGATTAAAGAGTCAATAATGCTCTGTTATGGGTTAAACTGTTTTAGTTATATAACAATTTTCCCTGTGAATAGGAAAAACATTCACAAGGTTTAGAGGGTGGTGTTAGTGACCAGAGGTGGCTGGGCATTTAGAGGGCACTTCAAAGGACTGCCCTCTGGAAAGTCTTGGGTCCTGTCAGGGCCATGGGCCTAGTTAGTTAATAGGTCCCTCTCCCCAGAACCACCACAAACACTAAATGCAGGAAGATCAAAGACAGTGGTGGCAACGTGGAAAACAATGGAACCAGAGACAAGCAAAGCAAAACAAACCAAGTCAAGCAGAGGGGTGTAAGTCTGGTCTCTAAGGACAATCAGAGGAACAATGTCATGGTGGCTTCTTCCTATTGTTGGGCCTTCAGTTTTATCTGTAAAATAAGAGATATCATTGTGAGAATCAAGTCAAATAATGAGTATGAAAATACCTGAAAATTACTATCAGCCTCTTTACTGCACAAATGCAGACAGTGAGGCTGAGAGTTCAGAAACTTAAGTTGAGGTCACACAACCAGTGAGCAATGGTGCCAGAACTCACACATGAGCAGTTTCACTGCAGTTCATGTGCACTTTACCATGGACAAAATGCCCCTTCACAGATCCACCAAAGGTTGCAGATAACAGACAGGAACAATGATCACAGAGTAAATGTTTCCAAGGATTTGGAACAGGTAGATGAGCGCTTAAAACAGGACGCCCCAGAATCTCTCACAATTTCCCAGTTTCACAGGATGGTTTATAAAGTGAAGCTGTTGTGATGAAATATGAGAACGAGTGGGTAGTAAGGTGCTTTATTTTAGATCTTTTCCCCCTCATGTTAGTCTTACAAGCCTCCTTACATTAAGTTAAAATTACTTTTACAAAACTGTAGATGAATGTGTAGATGAATGTTAGTGGATGTGTAGAATTTACCCGACAATCCACAAGAAAAATGTGTAAGAAAATGTTGAAGCTTCCTAAGGGTACTGCAGGAAAGTAAAAACCAAGAACTTTATGTATTCTAAATTTTACCTTCGAAATTACATGTAAATATAGCTTAACAATCAGCAGGTTCTTTTGGTGCAAGAGCCATGCTTAATACAGCTTCCTCCCATGAACTCTACAAAGAATCAGTCATATTGTAAGTAGGAGTTCATAAACCTCTGTAATATTTTTGAAAAAAATAAACTTAACATAAGAGAGATCTTAATTTGCTTACAGCTATAAAGTCAAAACTAGAACTGACATATCGTGACAATTTATCGCTCTTTCCACTATTCCATTTTACCCTATTTTAATCCCACAATACCAGAAATGAGAAATTGCAAGAGAGATGACTTGGAAGTCACTTACAACCAACTTTCTTGTTACCATGAACTTCCTATTCCTCTCCCACAGCGTCATCCCATCTTATCATCTGCAACCCTGGGATTCTTCCAAAGGCTCAGCGTTCTAATCACTGTCCCCCCAATACCCTGCTCTTTCCTTTCCATCCTCTCAGATTTCGTCAACATTCACCTCTCAAGTCTTCCTTTTTCCTTTCAACGCAATCATTCACCCAAGGACTACGGACACACAAACCAAAGACGGCTTGGCCAGCGCCCCTCAGCAGCACAGCCTGGCCCCGGGCACCACTTCCTAGATCTCTACAACGGTTATTCGGCAGTGATATGTAAGCTGCAGGCCCATCTTCTGGGGTTTTCCCTGCCCGTTGTAGGATGCGGTGTTGATCCAGACGTAGGTGCTTCCCACCACACCGACCCTCCCCCTGCACCCGGAGGAGCGTCCCCGGGGACAGTGGTCACGGCTGCGGATGGCGGACCCTGCGGCGCTCACCGGGAGGGGCCGCCCACTGCCCGCCGGCCCCGACCTCGGGTGCAGGCCCTTCCTTCTGGCCCCAGGCCTGGCCCCGCCTCCCCCCGCGGAGCCTCCGGAGAGCTCCGCCCGCCCGGCCGCCGGGACACCGCCTCCCCAGAGGCCGGCTCCGGACCCGCTGCTGCCGGAGCCTTACCAGGCGGGAGACCACACTCCCGGGTCGGCCTGCCCGCACGTGGAGCCACTCGCACCTTCAGCCTTCCCGGCCCCGCGCCCCACTCCAGCCTCAGCCTCCCAAGGCTCTCCCCGCCGACCTGCGACTTCCGAAAAGCGCGCGCCTGCGTGTGCGCCTGCGCACTGCTGCCGGTTCAGCCCCGCCGGCGTGCGTGCGCGCATCCCGGCGTGCGTGAGTCTGTGAGACACTGAGAGCGCGGGCGGGGAAGCGCTGTAGGCATCCGGGGGCGGGGTCTGAGCTCCAGTCCCGCCCCGGCCCCGCCCCCTCGTCTCGGGTACCAAGCTCAAGCTCTGGCCAGCTCCCTAGGGGAGTTGGTTTGGTTGTTTCCCTTAGGAACGGGCCTCCCTCTCACACATTTTTAGACTCAATCTGGGAGTTAGAATCCGCATCTCAGATCCCCACGTCACTCAGCCAGCGCGTCCTTTTCTTCCGTGGGTCCTGGAGGACTTGCTCCTGGAAGACTGGGAAGCATGCCCTTCTTCCCAGGGACTGTCCTGGCTCAGGACAAGGAACGGAATACCCCTCACAGCCACCTCTGGGTATTCAGTTCAGTTCCTGGGCCAAGTGTGTTGCAAGTTGTCTCTGCTGCTTTATGACCCATTTTGAACTCAAATAAGAAAATCACTCAAATTTGTTTTTGTCTAGCATCATTTCCATAGTCTAAAATACATGTAAAGTAAACAGCAAGTAATAATTCATTAGCAAAAAACATGAAGCAAGAAATGAGCATGAACATGATGTATAACATAACCACATTTAAAAATGTATTCCAGAGTTCAACGAAGCAAAAAACCACACTTTTGCACCAACTTAATAGTTCATGCCGTGAGTCACCTGGGAAATGTGGAGTCTGAAGGAATGAGCTGAGGGGGTCACAAAGGACCATCTTCCCACCTTCTCATCCTGCCATCATCCTACCTGGGCTCATCACCTCAGTGTCCCAAGGGCACACCTACAACCCCAGGAACCTGCTGACATATCCTGGTTTAAAGCAAGAAGAGGCCGCGCTGGGGAAGAGGGTGCCCTCCTGAGCACCTCTCTCAGAGAGGAAAGAGGAGACACTCCTTGGGAAGCCACAGGGCCTCCTCCTCTCCTGCCTGTGGGCACTGCTTCCCCAGAAAGTGAGCGCCTGGCACCAGGGATGGAGAAAACGACTGTGCAGTTCCTGGAGCAACTAAGAGCACATGACATTGAAATGCAAGGCCCAGAGGAGTGTGAGATGGAACACTTCTTTTAGGACCTTTCTTTAAACATTTTTTAAAGTGAGCATAAAATAAAAGGGAATGATTGGACAATACCTTTTAAAAATAAGGGAAAAGGGTAGCTCACATTTCATCCCTTGGATTAGAAAGTAACAAAAGACTTTTTATTGTAATTCTTCATAATATACTAAATAATTTGCTAATTATTATAATTACCCAGAAAAAATGAAAATTAAAAAGATTATCTTTAGACCAGCTTAATAGCTTTGTTTACTAGCTGTTTTTCTACTTGTGTATTTAGAAATCATATCAATACTACATATTTGGGAAATAGCAATTTTCAGTGATTTTCATCACCAAAGTTTTAGTGATAGCATTTTGGAGAATTTGTATTTTATAAACCACCATCTTAGCTTCCTAAGAGTACTGTTCATGTGTGTGGGTGTGTGCTAAGTCACTTCAGTCGTATCTGATCTTTGCGACCCTATGGATTGTAGCCTGCAAGGCTTCTCTGTCCATGGGATTTCAGGCAAGAATACTAGACTGGATTGCCATGCCCTCCTCCAGGGGATCCTCCAGGCCCAGGATTGAACTCGCGTCTTTTGCGTCTCCTGCATTGGCAGGCAAGTTCTTTATCTGGGAAGCCCATTGTTCACGTATTAAAATTTCTCCAAGTGACACTAGCATTGCCACTTTACTTTTGCACATTTGACAGAAAAGCATTTCCCAATCCAGCAGTTTTTTCTTCCTGCACAGTTGGCAAAAATCTAACTCAATTCCATGCCCTGTCTGAATTTCAACCTCCCCCTCATCTATAAAACAAGAATAAGCATCTGTAACCCAAGATGTTATTGTAAGAGTTATGGTTAATATGGGCTCTAATACTTAAATTGTCAAAGCAGAAGTTGGCACATTGCAAACATTCAGCAGAAGCTGTGATGCTGTATTATATTTATTGGTACTACTAGTGTTATTAGTGATATTTGGGGGATTCAAGCCCTAATCTATAGCAAAACCTTTTCTGTTACAAATGGGATATTTTAGAATACTGTCCTAATACTTTAGCATAATTTGTAAGAGTGTAGTGCTTGAGCTAGGCGGGTCTTCTACTTTCCTTCTGAGCCCATACACTGTTTTTTGTAATTGTTGTTGTTGTTTTTTGCTTAGTAAAAATTTTTAAACCTGCAAGGGAAGAAGTTTTCACTTACAGCAAACAGAGTGCAAGTTCTTGGTGTGAGGGATTCTAGGAGCTGGCCTCTCATTTCCATATTCATGCATATTATAAACATGATCTCCAAGAAATGCCAATGCACACTTCAGTAATCTCATTTGTTTTTAAGCAGAGGGAGAATATGGCCTCAAATAATGTGCATCTTCGTCTGCCAGGAGAGTCACTTTAATTTTAAAAGTGGTATGTTTGTAGGTCCAGGGAAATGGATGCGGTGCAGGGGATGTGGAAGCAGATGGAACAAGAGTCAATTCTTTCTGGGTGGGATTCCTGATTGTGGCTGGACTCTGACCAAGTTCCCACCTTTCATCTCCTTAATTCTGCATTAAGGAAGAAGGCAGAGTAAAAATTGAGGATGGAGGGGATGAGTCTCTGCCTCTATCAGAGAAGTAAAGGGTGTGTGGACCTGGAGTGAATGAGATGTGCAATTTCAGTAACAGGTTTTCCCTAGCTCACTGGATGAACTGTGAGGCTCTGACAGGCTCCCTGGGATCAGCAACATGAACGAAGCTGGTGAGTGGGGAGATGGGCCTCCCCTGAAATGAGTGGACAGAGCAGGAAAGGAACGACCCACTTCTATGGTTTTCCTCCTGAATCTACTGCCAACATGAGTCCATACCTCTGGTGCTTCCAGTTTAATACCGAATGTTGTGAGTTGAACTGTATCCCCCGCCCCAAAAAAACATACATACATCCAATGTCTGTGAATGTCACCTTATTTGAAAATAAGGTCTTTGCAGATGTAACTGAGTTAACCTGAGGTCATACAGGATTGAGATGAACCCTAATCCAGGGAACCGATGCTTCAGTAGAGAAGAAGAAAAGAGACACAGAGAGAAGACAACCGCCTGAAGACAAGGCAGAAGTAGGAGGTATGCAGCCACACGCCAGAGACTGGAACAGACAAGGAAGTATCCTACCTGGGGCTTTGGAGGGAGTGTGGCCTGGCTGGCCTCGCCACTTCTGGATCCTGGCCTCCAGAACTCTGAGAGCAAATTTCTTTTCTTTTCAGCAGTCCTAGGAAGCTAGCATATGGTTTTTTTTTTTTTTTTTTTTTTTTTTTCAGTTTTCTGACACTTATTCCCTGGAATTTGAGAATTTTTATATTTATTTTTAATATAAATGTATTTATTTTAATTGGAGCCTAATTACTTTACAACACTATATTGATTTTGCCATACATCAACATGAATCCACCACGGGTATACATGTGTCCCCCATCCTGAACCCCCCTCCCACCTCTCTCCCCTTCCCATCCCTCTGGGTCATCCCAGTTCACCAGCCCCGAGCATTCTGTATCATGCAACGAAACTGGACTGGTGATTCATTTCACATATGATAACATACATTCAATGCCCTTCTCCCAAATCATCCCACCCTCGCCCTCTCCCACAGAGTCCAAAAGACGGTTCTATAATTCTGTGTCTCTTTTGCTGTCTCACATACAGGGTTATCGTTACCATTTTTCTAAATTCCATATATATGCGTTGTTATACTATATTGGTGTTTTTCTTTCTGGCTTACTTCACTCTGTACAATAGGCTTCAGTTTCATCCACCTCATTAGAACTGATTCAAGTGTATTTTTTAATGGCTGAGTAATACTCCATTGTGTATATGTACCACAGCTCTCTTATCCACTCATCTGCTGATGAACATCTAGTTTGCTTCCATGTCCTGGCTATTATAAACAGTGCTGCAATGAACATTGGGGTACATGTGGCTCTTTCAATTCTGGTTTCCTTGGTGTGTATGCCCAGCAGTGGGATTGCTGGGTCATAAGGCAGTTCTATTTCCAGTTTTTTAAGGAATCTCCACACTTTTCTCCATAGTGGCTGTACTAGTTTGCATTCCCACCAACAGTGTAAGAGGGTTCCCTTTTCTCCACACCCTCTCCAGCATTTATTGCTTGTACACTTTTGGATTGCAGCCATTCTGACTGGTGTGAGATGACACCTCATAGTGGTTTTGATTTGCATTTCTCTGATAATGAGTGATGTTGAGCATCTTTTCATGTGTTTGTTAGCCATCTGTATGTCTTCTTTGGAGAAATGTCTGTTTAGTTCTTTGGCCCATTTTTTGATTGGGTCGTTTATTTTTCTGGAATTGAGCTTCAGGAGTTGCTTATATATTTTTGAGATTAATTCTTTGTCAGTTGCTTCATTTGCTATTGTTTTCTCCCATTCTGAAGGCTGTCTTTTCACCTTGCTTATATAGTTGCCTTTGTTGTACAGAGGCTTAAAGATCTAAAGGTAAGACCAGAAACTATAAAACTCCTAGAGGAGAACGTAGGCAAAATACTCTCCAACATAAATCACAGCAGGATCATCTATGACCCACTTCCCAGAATATTGGAAATAAAAGCAAAAATAAACAAATGGGACCTAATTAAAGTTAAAAGCTTCTGAACAACAAAGGAAACACATGGTATTCTTATGCTGGAGGGGCTGGTGCTAGATGATGGAGGCAGAGTTCAGATCCTGACCCCACTATTCATGATCTGCCTCCAAGGACTGTGGCGGGGGGGGTAAATGGAACTGACCTCTGAAGGGCACTGAGGCCAGAGCTGACCCCAGGAAAGAGCGCCCAAGTGATAGGCATTGTTATGGGCAAGTCCTTTGCTGGACATGGGTTGCACAGATTAGAGCTTCTCACAGAAAAATAACCCATGCTGTTGGTGGTGTTTCTACTTTGTAATTTAGCCAGATTCTCTTATTTTCATAGACTGTTGGAATCTCAGATACAGAAGAGAGATTAAAGGTCATGTACTGTAGTTTTCAGTCTCTTGGAACTGTTTCCACCACCATTTCTCAACTTTTGGTTTTCCTGTCTCCAGCCAGCACCCACCGAGGTGGAGCATTTACTGACCTGTGAGAAATCACATTCTATTTGCTGATAAGTTGACTTTTCACATTGAAAATAACTCTCCCTCTGTGTCACTTGCTCTTTGAGGCACAAAGGCTCTTCATGTCAGAGTGAGGATAACATTTGAAGACAGTTACCAAGTAAGACCTCTCTGTGTCTTTCCCAATAAAGTATTCTTCCATTTTAACACTCCTCATGTGACTTGGCTCCTCTCTAATGCCTGGAGATGTTGCTGAATCTTGTCCTCTGTTTGCCTGTGCTGAATAGAAATGCGGAGACAGAGTTTTGGGAGAAGCAGAAAAGAATAGGTTTGTTGTTTTGCCAGGCAAAGGGGGCCATGGGAGGCTAATGCCCTCAAAATTATGTGTCCTGCCCTGGACGGGGTCGTGAGGGGTCGTATAGTGTTCAAGGACAGGGCATGATCAACTTGTGGACATTCTTCCGGTGGGCTGGTGGTGAGGTGATTGGGAGTCAGCGTCGTCCACCTTCTGGCTCCCTCTGGTCTGGGTTCCCTGCACTTGTGAGCAGCACATAGTTAATTTCTCTCAGCTGGTGGGGTCTCAGCCTCTGCAAAGCTCAAAGGACATGGCTCAGAGTATTAGCTATAGTTTTTGAGGAGGAACTAAAGTCCTTGACTTTGCTTATTGGCTAACCTATTATCATTTTGTCTTGCTTGACGGTTTTCCTTTCTGTATTTTCTCACTTCTCTGAATAAATTCATTCTTAGACTAAAGTTTTCTATAGACAAAAGGCAGGTGGAAGACACGTGTGGGATCTGTTCTGGGAAAGCCTCATAGCGTCCTGCTCGGCTACAGAGATACCACCGTCTCTTACCAGTGGCAGGGTCTGGATGTGACTCCAACATCCTGGACATTTTTGGAGTCTTCTGTATATGGGGTGTCTATGTATAGTCTTCTATGTATGTCGTGGGGTCCTCTCTATATGAATCCGTTGTGCTTTTCTTCTTCCTTTCTTCTTTCCTCAACCATCCATTTTGCATCTCTACCTGTGGAATCACGCTCAACTTTCTCCAAAATGATAGTTCCAAATTTATCCAATTCCTACAAGTAACTTACTCTCACAGTACTTTCTTATTTTTTCTACTATTTATGACAAGTGTAGGTGATGGCAGGTGACACAGGAATACTGAAGAAATAAGTATTGATATCAAATGCAGTTTAAAAGAAAGCAAAAAAATGTTCTTATATATTTGTAGATTTCCATGATTGAGAAAAGCAATGAAACAATCCTTAGATCAAAAAGCCATTAGGCAAGCTCCATTTCTTTCCTCAAATACAGGCGTTCTGAATAAAAGACCAGCAATATTTGTTGCTAACCTGGACTCTCAGGTTAAGGGGCATAGGTGTGAAGTCCATGGATGGTTGGAACCTGCTTCCTCTGGGGTCTTCCTCCTTATCCCTTGGGATAATCAGCCCACCTCTCCTTTGTTTTCAATTCATTAGTTTTTAATTTAATTTTTATTTCCTACTGAAGCAACTCACTCCAGTATTCAAGCTTAGAAAATTCCATGGACAGAAGAGCCTGACAGGCTACTGTCCAAAGGTTCGCAAAGAGTCAGACACAATGGTATGAGCACACAGATAGTTGATTTACAATGTTGTGTTAGTTTCAGATATACAACCAAGTGATTCTGATATACAGATTCTTTTCAGATTCTTTACCCATTTAGATTATTATGGGGTGCTATAAAATGGGCTTTCCAGATGTCACAGTGTTAAAGAATCCGCCTGCAATGCGGGAGACATGGGTTTGATCCCTGGGTTGGGAGGATCCCCTGGAGAAATGAATGGCTTCCCACTCTAATATTCTTGCTTGGAAAATTCCATGGACAGAGCAGCCTGGTGGGCTACAGTCCATGGGGTCGCAAAGAGTTGGACACAAATGAGCTACTGAGCACGCACACACATGCTATGTAATAGGCCCTTATGTTTATCTATTTCATATATAGTAGTGTGTATGTTTTAATCCCAAACTCCCAATTTATCCCTCTCCCTTCCTTTCCCATTTGTTAACCATAAGTCTGTTTTCTGTGTCTGAAGCTGTTTCTGTTTTGTAAATAAGTTCGCCTGTATCACCTGTTTGAAGTCCACATGGGGTGATATCATATGACACTTATCTTTCTCTTTCTGACTTACTTCACTTCGGGTGATCACTTTTAGGTCCATTTATATTGTTGCAGATGTCATTATGTCATTCTTTTATAGAGCTGAGTAATATTCCTGCTTCTTTTTAAAAAAATCTTGGCTTTTCTACAAATTCCTCCTGTGTCAGGCATGGAGTCAGCAGGAATGAGATTCTCTGTTGTCAGAAAATTTGGCTGCTTGCTGCATTTTAGGAAGGAGGTATATGATTCCGGAAGGTATCTTGGGTCTGATATAATAGGAGTTATATATTAGGTCTATGTCCCTGGCTCCTGACACAGAGCTCCTAAATCCTCTGGATTCTGTGGGCAACAGGAATCTCTTTTGTTCTAGGGAGGCTACTCTTGGCAGGTCCACAGACAGGGTAAAGATGGAGGTGATCACCATGGTGAGAAGGTGGGAACATTCAGCACCATCCCATCCCCACCTCCAGCAGGGGAGGAGGACCAGAGATGGGTTAATCACAATGGCCAGTGATTTAATCAACCAGTGATGTACTGGAATCTCCATGAAAACTCCTAATCAGTAGGGTTTGGAGCACTTTCACATTGGTGATGGCATCACTGACTCGATGGACATGAGTTTCAACAAGCGCTGGGACTTGGAGATGGACAGGGAAGCCTGGCATGCTGCAGTCCATGGGGTCGCAAGGAGTCGGACATGACTGAGCAGCTGAACTGACTGACTGATTGAGCACATCAGGCTGCTTGCAGAGCCATGCGCTCGAGGGAGTGGAGGTGGGGTGGAAGTCCCCACTCCCTCCCACTGCCCCATCCTATGTCTCTCTTCTGTCTGGTTGTTCCTGAGTTGTATCCTTCATGTTAAACTTGAGGATGCAAATAAAGTAACTTCCTGAGTTCTGTAAACTGTTCTGGCCAACAGTGGATCTTGACATGGGAGTGATGGGGACCCCCAGTATACAGCAGGCCAGGTAGGAGGCCAGGAGGCCCGGGCTGGTAGTGAGGTGAGGGTATTTGAGGGACGGAGCCCTTAACAGGTGGGGTTGGATGCTGACTCCAGGCAGTGGTGTCAGACAGGTGGGAAACTGCTGTTGGAAACCAGTCCTTGTTTTTGGTGCCAGGAGGGAAAACCCTTTCATTTGTGGTCAGAAGTGTCATAAGAAAAAACAGGTTTCTTGGCATCAAGATGTTAGGTGTGTCCAGATGGATCTGGGATTTTCTCTGTGCTCATTGGAGCTGCCTGTTATCGGGAGCTGCTAGCTGGTTCCAGGGCCAGTGGTGGGCTGTGCACTGCATCCTGACACTGGACTGGTTATGAAGATGCTGCACAGATGGGTTAGGCTGCACAGTGCAGACCTTCCGAAACTTCCCCGCATTGGGCTGTTTGGGGATTGTCTGGTTAGGGTCAGGGTCCAAGACTCTACCCTGGGAGGCGAAGATGGGCTTTTCCCAGAAGGGAGTGAAAGCTCCTCACTGCCAGTTATCCTGAGAAATGGCTTACCTGGGCAAGAGACAGCACTGGGTTAATCACAATGGCCAGTGATTTAATCAACCAGTGATGTACTGGAATCTCCATGAAAACTCCTAATCAGTAGGGTTTGGAGCACTTTCACATCGGTGATGGCATCACTGACTCGATGGACATGAGTTTCAACAAGCGCTGGGACTTGGAGATGGACAGGGAAGCCTGGCATGCTGCAGTCCATGGGGTCGAAAGGAGTCGGACATGACTGAGCAGCTGAACTGACTGACTGATTGAGCACATCAGGCTGCTTGCAGAGCCATGCGCTCGAGGGAGTGGAGGTGGGGTGGAAGTCCCCACTCCCTCCCACTGCCCCATCCTATGTCTCTCTTCTGTCTGGTTGTTCCTGAGTTGTATCCTTCATGTTAAACTTGAGGATGCAAATAAAGTAACTTCCTGAGTTCTGTAAACTGTTCTGGCCAACAGTGGATCTTGACATGGGAGTGATGGGGACCCCCAGTATACAGCAGGCCAGGTAGGAGGCCAGGAGGCCCGGGCTGGTAGTGAGGTGAGGGTATTTGAGGGACGGAGCCCTTAACAGGTGGGGTTGGATGCTGACTCCAGGCAGTGGTGTCAGACAGGTGGGAAACTGCTGTTGGAAACCAGTCCTTGTTTTTGGTGCCAGGAGGGAAAACCCTTTCATTTGTGGTCAGAAGTGTCATAAGAAAAAACAGGTTTCTTGGCATCAAGATGTTAGGTGTGTCCAGATGGATCTGGGATTTTCTCTGTGCTCATTGGAGCTGCCTGTTATCGGGAGCTGCTAGCTGGTTCCAGGGCCAGCGGTGGGCTGTGCACTGCATCCTGACACTGGACTGGTTATGAAGATGCTGCACAGATGGGTTAGGCTGCACAGTGCAGACCTTCCGAAACTTCCCCGCATTGGGCTGTTTGGGGATTGTCTGGTTAGGGTCAGGGTCCAAGACTCTACCCTGGGAGGCGAAGATGGGCTTTTCCCAGAAGGGAGTGAAAGCTCCTCACTGCCAGTTATCCTGAGAAATGGCTTACCTGGGCAAGAGACAGCACACTTGGAATTGAATGGCTAAGAAAGTGTGAATTCCAGACTGCCATGTTCCAGACCTTATGCAGAAAAGTCACTAGACCTCTTTCTCATCTGGAAAATGGGAATAATAGTTGATAACTTTAAAATAAGTATTAAATAAATTAAAATATTTACAACATAGAGAACATGCCATGAGGATGTGTGTTAAATAAACTGGAAGTATGCCCTTCTGTTCCGAGGCTGGGTAATTTGGGGTTTGATCACGGTGCTATGGAAATATCTAGAGAGGTCCAGGGTGGGGGGAACTGCCGCGAGTTAGCTAGAAATGAGCCAGAAGTGGGCAAGCTGCAGTCTCTCCTGGGTCTACATTCCAGCTGAGGTGTGAGATTCCCCGACACAAAGATCCAGCCTGGTCAGTGGGGAGTTCTTCATTCATCCACCAGCTTCCTGCTCCCTGTCTGCCCATGCCGCCCGGCAGCATCTCTGCGGTCACCTGCTACCCTGTCTCCTGCCTCAAACACAAATCTGGGTCATCTTTGCAAAGCACATTTGTGGATTGGCTGGGTGGAGCTGCCCCCAAAGGCTGTGGGCTGCGGCTGTGTTGGTGATTCAGGCCCCACAGCAATCTTAACTCCAGAGCACACTCGGGGCAGACAGCCTCACTGCACGAGGCAGGCCCCTCGGCCTCCACACTGATCTGAGCTCAGATCACCACCCTCTGCGGCTCCTGACGTGGCGGCACCAGTGGGTCCCCTTGGCCCATCCCACGTCCCCACGCTGTGCGGGAGGCCAGGTCTGTCCACTGATAGGCAGAGAACAAATGAGCTGACCAAATGAGGGGGGGACCACATGGCATCTGATGTGTTAACAGATTTCAAAAACACAGATAATTCAACTACATACACGCAGATCACAGAGATCTTTAAAGCTCAAATAGCCCTGATAATAATTCAAGGTCCCATTCTGAGAGTGTTTTTGACAATTCTATAGTCTCCAAAGACTAAAAACTCATCTTGGGATTAAAATATACGTGTTTCTAAGAATAAAGATAGTTTCAAATAAAGATCAGTGATTTGGACAAAACCTGCATCTTCCTGATATTTCTGTGTAAAGAGAATCTTCAGGTGTTTATTACTCATGATGCCCCAAGGCAGGGGCCTAAGCAGATGGTGAGGCCACGGCCACGGAAGTCTTTCTCACCACACCAGCAGAATCTGGTCTCTGGTTGTGCCTTGATTCTAAATTTACTGATATTTCTTTAGAAGCTGAAGTCATTTCCAAATAAAACTCATATGTTGCTATTACATCTAGAACAGTGACTGACATACTGCATGCATATGCACTAAGTCGCTTTAGTTGTGTCCGACTCTTTCAGACCCTATGGACCATAGCCCGCCACACTCCTCTGTCCAGGGGATTCTCCAGGCCATAATACTGGAGTGGGTTGCTGTGCCCTCCTCCAGGGGATCTTCCAGACCCAGGGACGGAACCTGCGTCTCCTGCGTCTCCCTCATTGGCGGGCAGGTTCTCCACCACCAGCACCGCCAGGGAAGCCCACCAGACATGTACTAGGCACTCCCTAAATGCTTGCTGACTAAATGAATGTCATTTTAAAATATCCAGGAACGTCATATCTTTAGCTGTTTTGAAAGGATAAGTCCATGTTATAACAATCGATTTTCTACGGTATAGAGCAAGATGCTCATCAGACACAATACGCATAACACTTCATATTGTTTATTAAGCATTAAGCCACATGAAAGAACAATTTAAATACCACAGGTATAAATCCCATAATCATAGATCACCCTGGACGATAAGGCTTTACCCCACTGACAACTTCAAAGGCATAGAAACATATGATTTTTTAATCGACAGAAGTCAGAGCCAAATAATGAATAAAAGCTATATTCACTGAGGTTAACTCATAGCACATAATATTTCTTCATTGATGAGTGGCTGAAAAGGTGCAATCATGGGATTCTTTCTGGATAACTCTGGGAAAAGATTGAAGGCGGAAGGAAAACGGGATGACAGAGGATGAGATGGTTGGATGGCATCACTGGCTTGATGGACATGAGTTTGAGTAAAGTCCGGGAGTTGGTGATGGATGATAAAGCCTAGCGTGCTGCAGTCCATGGGGTCACAAAGAATCAGATACGACGGAGCCACTGAACTGAACTGGAGAAGCATGTGCCACATACAGGCTGGGTTCCAAGGAGCGGGGCTGATCCAGTTTCCTCTCATCCCAGTCTTCAGATAATTTCAATTTTTGATCTCTACAGGGGAAAAAAAGAACAGGAACACATGGCTATGTTTTAAAAATGTGAAAGAATTTTGTATACTCCTCCCTGGAACACAGAGAAGGAATATACTTTCTCCATCTGTGAAAGAGAAAAGAGTTTGAACTGGAAGAAATGAGCTTTTATTGCCAATCTGGCTTCTCTATGATTGTTGTTGTTTTGTTGCAAAGTTATGTCTGACTGTTTTTGCAACCCCATGGACCGTAGCCCACCAGGTTTCTCTGTCCATTGGATTTCCTGGGCAAGAATACTGGAGTGGGTTGCCATTTCCTTCTCCAAGGGCTCTTCCTGACCCAGGGATCGAACCTGTGTCTCCTGCACTGACTAGTGGATTTTTACCACTGAGTCACCTGGGAAGCCCCTTCTCTATGATACATTTTATTAATGTCAACTAGAGTCTTGGCGCCATTACCTACCTTATGTAAATAGGGTAGTTCCTTCTTTCCTTCAGAACTGTGACCATTGCATTTGATACAAACTTACATAAGCACAAGGGGCTTCAGCCGTGACTCAGCGGTAAAGAATCTGCCTGCCAACGCAGGAGACAGGGGATTGATCCTTGGTTTGGGAAGATCCCCTGGAGGAGGGCATGGTAACCCACTCCAGTATTCTTGCCTGGAGATTGCCTGGAGAATCCCATGGACAGAGGAGCATGATGCACTGAAGCCCCTGGGGATCACAAAAAGTCAGACCCAGCTGAGCACGTTAACATAAGCACAAGTAAAACCAAGGTATTAAGATTTTCATCACTCTAATTAATCTGACTAAAACATATATGCACTGTGATTTACTATTGTATCCTCCATTTAAAAAAATTTTCCTTTCTGTTACCTTTGGAATTGATGGCAAGTATAGTGAAGGACAGGGAAGCTGCAGTCCGGGGGTCACAGAGCCAGGCATGATTTAGTGACTAAACAACAAACAATGACTTCACGTGGGCTTCCCAGGTGGTGCTAATGGTAAAGATTCCGCCTGCCTATGCAAGAGACAGGAGACCTGGGTTCGATCCCTGGAGGGAAGATCCCCTGGAGGAGGGCGTGGCAACCCTCTCCAGTATTCTTGCCTGAAGGATCCCCATGGACAGAGGAGCCTGGCAGGCTACAGTCCATGGGGTCACAAAGAGTTGGACACAACTGAAGCAACATAGCACTTGCACACATGCATAATAACTCCAGAGCAACTTTTACTTCTATCAGAGACCTGCCTCTGTTTCAGATAAGTTTTCTGAGCTACAGTCTCCTGTGTTGTTCCAGGCATAGGAGAATAAGATACACAAACATAGGGTCACAGAAATGTTCCTCTAGAGTGTTTGCCTGTGTGGTTTTGTTTTGAATTTATCTTATTCCCCCCACATACACACACACACACACACCCCACCACACACAGAGATACTTCTTGTGGAGCAGTGGAATAATCTGGAACTATAGGCCTCTTCCCAGCACCTTCCCGAGATGTTCAAGCTCTAACTGGGGTGTTGCTCCCTGAAGGGTGATCCTTCAGCTTATGAGCAGCAGCCCTTTAGGAAAGGGGTTTGCCGAGCCAGGAAAAGGACCTGATATTTCAGGACACACCCTGAAAAAGGGGTCTCTGACCTCTTGGGTCAGAAGCCTGGGATGGAGCTCTCACATAAATTAAATGCAATATTTAACTTCTGATTTTTTGAGCACTACACAGTAGTCCCCAACCTTTTTAGCACTGGGAACTGGTTTTCTCGAGGACAATTTTTCCACCAACCATTTGTGGGGGATGGTTTAAGGATGATTCAAATGTGTTTCATTTATTGTGCACCTTATTTGTATAATTATTATATTAGCTCCACCTCAGATCATCAGGCATTAGATCCTAGAGGTTGAGGACCACTGCACTATAGTATTAATATCTCAGGTACTCATAGTTAAAATTAAGAGCCCAGAAGATCAAGTTGCATGCGCTCAGCAAACTAATTCCATCACACATTTAGGTTTTGCATCCCCAGTGGATGATGACAGATGGGCATAAAGCAGAAAAAGAAAGAAAGAAAAGTTGGAATGAGGATGCAATGGCTGGAGCATGAACACCCATTTGGGGCCATAAGACAGATGTTCTATGTTGATGCTAAAAATAGCAGGGAAGCAAGAAGGAAGGATCCTGGGATCCTGATGATTCTTGAAACCCCACTCTTGCCCCTTGATTGCCTTTCTTAAAACTCTTTTTCAGTTCAGTTCAGCTGCTCAGTTGTGTCTGACTGTTTGCAACCCCATGAATTGCTCTTTTCAGAGAGATATAAATCTCTTACTTGTTTAATATAAAAAAGAAAGAAAAGCAGAAGCTCCTATCACTTACCTCTCCCAAGTGGGACAAAAGGGAAAAGAAAGAAATCAAGGTGGTAGAAAAACGCCAATGGAATGACATTCAGAAAATAACCTAATGCCAAGGCGCTAAAGATCCTTGCAGTTCAACAGACATCATTCCAACCTGCTGTCAATGCTGTGTCTGTGCAGATGCTCTTCTTACAAGTCGCCTGCCCACTGTCTTCAGGGTTTCTAGAACTGATGCACAACAGTTTAACATTTTCCTTCTCTAAATCAACATGAACTTGGTCCTTTCTGACAGCAAACCAGCAGTCATGTCAAACTCCTTTTTGAGTGTTTTCACCCATTTTCATTTATCTACCATTTGCCAGTTTATAAGTTGCTATGATTTTAAGTTGGGGGGAACACTAAAGCAAGCTGAGGGGATATTACAGAGATGTATGACTGATAGTCTCAAATAAAAGAGTACAAAGTAGAAATCTCTCGAAGTTTCTAAAGACTCCCTATGTGGTATGTTCCCTCCACTTCTCCAGACCAAACAGGGTTGGTTCTCTCTCCCTCTCTTTAGGGTGGAGGGAATTCGGCGCCACAGGGGGGCTTACCTGCCTTTTCCTCCCGCTGTGCTCTTAACACCGTGGCTGCCATCTCCTGGATGTGCTCCCAGGCCAGCTGCACGTGGGCCAGCTCCACTGTGCGTGAGCAGATGGCGAAGCGCAGCACGAACTGGTCTCTCAGGGAACAAGGGACCAGGTGGATTTTTCTGGCACTGTTTATGCTTTCCAGAAGAGCTTCATTCAGTTTGTTGGAACCCTGCAGATTGTGAAAGGCAGTACTCAAATCTTTGGAGGCTCAAACATGCAACACGAAGCCAGGTAGGTGTTGGGCGATACAGTCCCAGGTCAGCGGGAGAATCACCTCACCACAGGCCTTCCATTTGCAGTCATAAAAAATTCAGCTAAGTATCCGTGACGTGGGCCCAAGAGAGGGCTGCCTCCCCTGCACAATTCCTCCTGTTCCAGTGCTGCCAAAAGGTGAGCCTTCTGTGACCCAGGTTTACAGAGAAAAAACGAAGCTTCCTAGACATGTCACCTGTAAGTTGATAAGTTTATCAATAACCTTCCTAGACATGTCACCTGTAAGTTGATAAGCTTATCAATAACCTCAGATATGCAGATGATACCACCCTTATGGCAGAAATTGACGGACAGGGAGGCCTGGCGTGCTGCGGTTCATGGGGTCACAAGGAGTCAGACACGACTGAGCGACTGAAGGGATGAGCTTAAACAGCAGAACTGTATAATGGCACCAGGGAATGGAAACATACAGAAGAAATCTCACAGTACAGTAAGTCTCCTGCACACGAACCTTGAAGTTGTGAAATTTCCAAGAGGAGAGTGTGCATTCTCACCCACGTGAGCGTGTCTGGTGCACCGTGCCACGTGCCTGCATGCTCGCAGGCTGTGCTCTTGGGTCCCTTTGCTGCACAGTCGTGGGTACAGTGCAGTAGGTGAGTGAAGTGAAGGTCGCTCACTCGTGTCCGACTCTTTGCGACCCCATGGACTATACAGCCCATGGAACTCTCCAGGCCAGCATACTGGAGTGGGTAGCCTTTCCCTTCTCCAGGGGATCAGAGTGCAGTAGGGAGGTATCTTTGTTTCATGCCCAGGAAGTCTGGAAGCAAGCATAAAAGCAGTGGTGCTACACCTGGTCCTACTGTGAGATTATGAGATTAAAAATGTTTTCTCTATTTTTTGTTTATTTTTTAATGTAATGTTTGTGTGAAAAGTTACAAACCTATTACAGTACAGTACTCTATAGCCAATTGTGTTAGTTGGGTACCTAGGCTAATTTCATTCAACCTACATACAGACTAAACTCAGTGAATGCATCCTCGGAATGGAACTCCTTCCTATGTAGGCAATTGCTGTGTAGAAAATGAAGCGTGATAGTCAGCTTCTGGCTAGAGTCTTGGAAAACTGTCCTCGAACTATGGACCAAAGGACCATCAGTGACCCCCCTCTGGAGGGGAGCAGCCCACCAGCCTTGGACAGGGGGGCCGGGGGCCTGAACCCCACACCAAGAGGACCACATGGGGGAGATGTGTTACAGACTGGGGGCCGTGCCCCTCCCGTCTGGTCGGTCAGGTTCCCCTTCTCATCCCCGCCCACCTCTCAGCCTTCCTTCTGTCCCGAGGCAGTGACTCCAGCCCCACACGCCTCATGGTTGATGTAGAGGGCCTGCACGTGGGGCCAGCGTCCTGGGTCACGTGACTGTACTGTTCTTGCTCCGTCTTGAGAGCAGGAAGGACAGTGGGAAGAGAAAAGTCCTGGTCGGCCGGAGGCGGGACCCGGGCCTCACGTCTCTGCAGAGTCTGCAGGTCGCCGACTGGTGTGTGGCTATGTGCAGTGGCCCGTGGACAGCGTGTGGGCCCAAGGCCACCTAGAAACTGCTGCTGCGCACCAGATCCAGTTAGGGCCAGTTCCGCTCCTGAGTCTGCAGGTCGCCGACTGGTGTGTGGCTATGTGCAGTGGCCCGTGGACAGCGTGTGGGCCCAAGGCCACCTAGAAACTGCTGCTGCGCACCAGATCCAGTTAGGGCCAGTTCCGCTCCAGGATGAGGGTGAGAAGGTGGAAATGATGGTTTGAAAGGATGGAACTTCACCAGGAAGACGTAATGGAAGAGCAAATGCCTGCAAGTGCCAAACGCAGGAAATAAAAGCAAGCAACTCAGGAAAACTTTGCTCACCATTTTCAAATGGATCGGACAAGATTTGTTTTTCTACTAAACAGAGGCAAAGACAGAAAACAGTCTGAGGTGTAAGAACAGTAGCAGCAGCAGAGACTTGACATTCAGAGCCGACGGCAACACGGCGAAGAAAAGCATAGCAAGACAGCAGATGCGGAGGCAGAAAGCGAGCGACAAAGCCTGCACAGCATGCTTCCTCAAGGAGAAACGGGATTCACGCGATACAAGTAACAAGTTTCACAGAAGAAACGTTTCGCTTTCTGAGGAGCCCCTAGGCTTCCAGGGCGGGAAGGGACATGCAGGTAGGTTTGCCCAAGTAAATGGGGAGGAGAAAATAAAAGTCTTGACTTTCACAACACAATGCTCGTTGAAAGAAGTCAGTCACAGAAGCCAGCACAGTGATACGAATGTCTGGAGCAGACAGATCCACAGAGAGAGAAAGTAGATCCGTGGACCTAGGGATAGGGCTGCAGTTTCTCTGGGGGAGAATGAAGATGTTCTCAAGCTAGATTTTAGGGATGGCCGTGCAACCCTGGGCTAGACATCACTGAAATGTATACTTTATATGGACAGAGAGTATGGTATGGGGATGATATCTCAACAAAACTGCTAAAAACTAAAAAAATTAAAATCCTTCAAGAACACTGGCGGTAAAAACAAAAACAACTGCATGACGGCAAACACATCAGGCATATTTGCTGCCAACACCAGCGCAAACTGAAGCGCCCCTCTCGTCGCCCTGTGGGGCCCTGCTCCTAGCACCGGAGGAGACCTCCGCCCTCCTCTGCTCAGGTGCGTGTGTGATGCTCTCCATCCTGTGCTCAGGTGATGCTCTCCCTCCTGTGCTCAGGTGTGTGTGATGCTCTCCCTCCTGTGCTCAGGTGTGTGTGATGCTCTCCCTCCTGTGCTCAGGTGTCTGTGATGCTCTCCCTCCTCTGCTCAGGTGCGTGTGTGATGCTCTCCATCCTGTGCTCAGGTGCGTGTGTGATGCTCTTCCTCCTCTGCTCAGGTGTCTGTGATGCTCTCCCTCCTGTGCTCAGGTGCGTGTGTGATGCTCTCCATCCTGTGCTCAGGTGTGTGTGTGATGCTCTCCCTCCTGTGCTCAGGTGTCTGTGATGCTCTCCCTCCTGTGCTCAGGTGTGTGTGATGCGCTCCCTCCTGTGCTCAGGTGTGTGTGATGCGCTCCCTCCTGTGCTCAGGTGTCTGTGATGCTCTCCTTTCTGTACTCAGGTGTCTCTGTGATGCTCTCCCTCCTGTGCTCAGGTGTGTGTGTGATGCTCCCCCTCCTGTGGTCAGGTGTGTGTGTGATGCTCCCCCTCCTGTGCTCAGGTGTCTGTGTGATGCTCTCCCTCCTCTGCTCAGGTGTCTGTGTGATGGTCTCCCTCCTCTGCTCAGGTGTCTGTGATCCTCTCTCTCCTGTGCTCAGGTGCCTGTGTGATGCTCTCCATCCTGTGCTCAGGTGTCTGTGTGATGCTCTCCCTCCTGTGCTCAGGTGTCTATGTGATGCTTTCCATCCTGTGCTCAGGTGTGTGTGTGATGCTCTCCCTCCTGTGCTCAGGTGTCTGTGTGATGCTCCCCCTCCTGTGCTCAGGTGTCTGTGTGATGCTCTCCCTCCTCTGCTCAGGTGTCTGTGTGATGCTTTCCCTCCTGTGCTCAGGTGTCTGTGATCCTCTCTCTCCTGTGCTCAGGTGTGTGTGATGCTCCCCCTCCTGTGCTCAGGTGTCTGTGTGATGCTTTCCCTCCTGTGCTCAGGTGTGTGTGTGATGCTCTCCCTCCTGTGCTCAGGTGTCTGTGATCCTCTCTCTCCTGTGCTCAGGTGTGTGTGATGCTCTCCCTCCTGTGCTCAGGTGTGTCTGTGATGCTCTCCCTCCTCTGCTCAGGTGTCTGTGTGATGCTCTCCCTCCTGTGCTCAGATGTCTGTGATGCTCTCCATCCTATGCTCAGGTGTCTGTGATGTTCTTTCCTCCTGTGCTCAAGTATTTGTGTGATGCTCTGCCCCCTGTGCTCAAGTGTTAACTGTTGAAGGCTCACATCTTCCTGCCGGCTCTTGTGTCCGGACTCTACTCTCTTGCCTCCCAGTTTTTCCATGAGTCATTCTCACCAGCCCTCAAATCCTGCAGAATCAGTGTGGGGAGGACAAGGGGAAGACCAGGGCCACGTTTGGATGGGGAGCACCTTGACAATGCGACTGAGTCCATGGTGCCTTCTCCTGCCTCCCTTTGTGGACTTGGACACGGAGACCGGTGACAGAGTTGACTCTGCAAATGGAAAGCTAGCCAGAGAGTGGTCAGGGCCTCAGAGCTAAGCTAATGGCTTCTTCTACACGAGGCTAGTTGATAAGGGTCTGTGTGAGCAGTGCCCCTTGGGGCCTGTGGAAAACATGGTTGTGATTGTCACCAAAGGTGGCTGATTCTCTCAGACAGCAGAACGACATAACCCCAGGGAACAGCGTCCCTCAAACCCCTGTTGCACCAGCAGCTGGGGGGCATACAGGGTGCAAGTCAGCGGGTCCCAAGTGAGCCAAGACTGACTTCTCAGAGGCTCCCAGGTCCTGGTCCAGGGACCATGCTTGGGCTGGCTGGTGAGCCCACTAATGGGTCAGTCCTTCAAGGATTCCAGTGGCACAGCTAGATCAATGGGGCAATGGCCAGCATCCTCACACCAGGCACACACGGGCAGGGAGTCTGAGCACCAGGGAGAAGGGCGGGGGTTGCACAAAGTCAGGCTTGGGAGCTGGGACCAGCAGACTGGTGGGGAGAACTGGTGGGGAGCAACGCAAGGTCTCTGGGGAGCTCAGTCGATGTATGGATGGATGTAATGAATCACAGCTTCCTCTCTTTCCAGTCAAGAAAACGCAGACAATGAAGTCGACTTAGACATACCTTTAGTCGGAAACAGACCAGTCCCAGGGTGACTTCTGCACAGATTTCAAAGCGGGCGTCCTGGCGCACCAATGCCTCAAACGCATGGGCCAGCTGGACGTGCTGGAAAGGGAAGGGACATCTGAATCTTTTGTCACGACTTGATTCAGAACTTCACCATCTAGAGAACAGCATCAGACCATGCACCTGGAACTCACTACTATGTTTTAGCCATTTTCTTCCAGCATTGATGTCACCCATGTCCCGGCTGTCCCCACAGAGGGTGAGAAACTTGCTACCAGGAGAAGGGGACCACCATCTTCAGAAAAACGCCTCTTGTCATCTTCTGTTCAGAGGACCATGTTCATCACACCCCATCTTTTAGAATTTTAGGCTAAATGTTGCCAGGAGGGATTTAAACTTTTCAGAAGAGAGGTGGCGCTAGTGGTAAAGAACACGCCTGCCAGTGCAGGAGACAGAGGAGGCGTGGGTTCCAGTGCAGGAGACAGAGGAGGCGTGGGTTCGATCCCTGGGATGGGAAGATCCCCGGAGGAGGGCGTGGCAACCCACTCCAGTATCATGCCTGGAGAATCCCATGGACAGAGGGGCCTGGCGGGCTGCAGTTCATGGGGCTGCAAAGAGTCGGTCACAGCTGAGCACAAGCACACACACACTTTTGAAGAGAGACAGCGGACATCAGCTGGGGGGCCGGGCGCTTCACCACCCTGTCCTGGTGCTGGCCCATGGTGCAGGGGCGTGCTCAGTCACTTCAGTCGAGTCCAACTCTTTGTGACCCCATGGGCCGTAGCCCGCCAGGCTCCTCTGTCCATAGGATTCTCCAGGCAAGGATACTGGAGTACTGGAGAGGGCTGCCATTTCTTCCTCCAAGGGATCTTCCTGACTCATGGATCTAACCCGCATCTCTTGCATCTCCTGCATTGACAGGTGGATTCTTTATCATTAGCGCCACCTGGGAAGCCCAATAACACCACAATCATGCCCATTTTGCAGACCAGGAGACTGAGGTTGGTTCTAATGCAGTTGCCCAGCACCAGACCTCCCACTCTGCAGCTGTTTATTATTCCACAGCATCTGCTGCCACAGTTAGACCCTCGCCAGCCCCAGGCTGCCGCCTCTCCCCGAACCAGCCTGTACTAAACATGGAGGTGTTTACAGAGACCAAGAGCTGATTCACACAGTATGTGATCTGAGAACCAGCTCACCCAGGTCTCAGCACCCATGGAGCTCATCCTGAACCCTGGCATCCAGTGTGGGGCTCACTGACAGGTGCCCAGGGAGCATCTGAGCAGAGATCGCATTGCTCAAAGTGTTGGGACAGAAACGTCATTTTTTTTTTTTTTTTTTGGAATATAGTTGCTTCACAATGTTGTGTTAGTGAATCAGCCATATGTGTACATATCTCCTCTCCCTCCGGAGCCCCCCTCCCTCGCAGCCCACCCCTCCAGGCCAGCGCAGGGCACTGAGCTGAGCGCCCTGCCCTGTGCAGCAGCTTCCCACTAGCTGTCCTTTTCACACGTGGTAGTGTGGTAGTGTGTGTATCTCAGTCCTAATCTCCCAATTCGTGCCCCTCTCCCCTCTCCTCACTGTGCCCTCTGTCTGTATCTCTATTCCTGCCCTGCAAATAGGTTCCTCTGTGCCGTTTTTATAGATTCCGTATGTATGAGAAACACCACCGTTTCCATGAGGGGTCCCCAGGCGGTGATGAATCTGGCGCCACTAGAGGGCTCCAGAGACTGCTGGCAGGGGATCCCCTCAAGCTGGGTCCTGGGGAGCTGGACACCGGCCGGGGTGTGTCTGGCTCCTAGGAGGGCAGGGTCGGTCCCCCTCAGGTAGTCCCTGAGCGCTTGCTTCCCGGAGCTTCCAGCAGGAATCACCCTGTGAGATTAACTACTTGTGCTTCGCCTTCTTTCCCCAGAGCAGCTGAATCCTCACTCAGCTTCGGCGCACAGGCTCCCCACGGGAGAACTCATGGGCCCACTTCCATGTCCTTTCCCCGTTCTCTCCCCATAGAGACGCCCCAGACCCTTTACAGCCCCCCAGCAGCCTCGTGAGCCGGATGGGTGCCGGTGTGCGCGGCGCCGTGGGGCCCGAGCCGCCGCCCGCTCCGCGCGCTCTGCCACGGGGAGGGGCCTGGAGCCATTCCCCCTGCCCGCAGCTGCCCGGCGGCACCGCCACCAAAGCGAGCCTCTGCAGGGCTGCCCCGCTCCGGTGCCGCCTGAGGGCCCCCGTCCGTCAGGGTGGGGCCGCAGCTGAGGACGCCAGCACGGGAGCACCGGCTGGAAACTGGCAGGCCGTCCACAGCCGGCTAAGTGAGCGGGTCTCCGCTGGCCTGCTTCCTCAGTTGCTTAAAAAAGGAAAAGAGCAGGATATACACGCTGCTATTGGAGAAGGGAATGGCAGCCCCAGAACTGTTGCCTGGAGAATCCCGAGGATGGAGGAGCCTGGCGGGCTGCGGTCCGTGGGGTCGCACAGAGTGGGACACGACTGAGCCAGTTCACTTACGCACACTGCGCTGTGCTGTGCGTAGTCGCTCAGTTTCCCCTGCCCTGCTTGACAACATCTTACTTCATTTCTCAGGTCTAAGACCTCCCGAGAAGGCGATGGCACCCCACTCCAGTACTCTTGCCTGGAAAATCCCAAGAACGGAGGAGCCTGGTGGGCTGCAGTCCATGGGGTCGCGGAGAGTCGCACACGACTGAGCGACTTCGCTTTGACTTTTCGCTTTCATGCATTGGAGAAGGAAATGGCAACCCACTCCAGTGTTCTTGCCTGGAGAATCCCAGGGACGGGGGAGCCTGGTGGGCTGCCGTCTCTGGGGCCGCATTTTTTTTTTTTTTTTTTTGGAATATAGTTGCTTCACAATGTTGTGTTAGTGAATCAGCCATATGTGTACATATCTCCTCTCCCTCCGGAGCCCCCCTCCCTCGCAGCCCACCCCTCCAGGCCAGCGCAGGGCACTGAGCTGAGCGCCCTGCCCTGTGCAGCAGCTTCCCACTAGCTGTCCTTTTCACACGTGGTAGTGTGGTAGTGTGTGTATCTCAGTCCTAATCTCCCAATTCGTGCCCCTCTCCCCTCTCCTCACTGTGCCCTCTGTCTGTATCTCTATTCCTGCCCTGCAAATAGGTTCCTCTGTGCCGTTTTTATAGATTCCGTATGTATGAGAAACACCACCGTTTCCATGAGGGGTCCCCAGGCGGTGATGAATCTGGCGCCACTAGAGGGCTCCAGAGACTGCTGGCAGGGGATCCCCTCAAGCTGGGTCCTGGGGAGCTGGACACCGGCCGGGGTGTGTCTGGCTCCTAGGAGGGCAGGGTCGGTCCCCCTCAGGTAGTCCCTGAGCGCTTGCTTCCCGGAGCTTCCAGCAGGAATCACCCTGTGAGATTAACTACTTGTGCTTCGCCTTCTTTCCCCAGAGCAGCTGAATCCTCACTCAGCTTCGGCGCACAGGCTCCCCACGGGAGAACTCATGGGCCCACTTCCATGTCCTTTCCCCGTTCTCTCCCCATAGAGACGCCCCAGACCCTTTACAGCCCCCCAGCAGCCTCGTGAGCCGGATGGGTGCCGGTGTGCGCGGCGCCGTGGGGCCCGAGCCGCCGCCCGCTCCGCGCGCTCTGCCACGGGGAGGGGCCTGGAGCCATTCCCCCTGCCCGCAGCTGCCCGGCGGCACCGCCACCAAAGCGAGCCTCTGCAGGGCTGCCCCGCTCCGGTGCCGCCTGAGGGCCCCCGTCCGTCAGGGTGGGGCCGCAGCTGAGGACGCCAGCACGGGAGCACCGGCTGGAAACTGGCAGGCCGTCCACAGCCGGCTAAGTGAGCGGGTCTCCGCTGGCCTGCTTCCTCAGTTGCTTAAAAAAGGAAAAGAGCAGGATATACACGCTGCTATTGGAGAAGGGAATGGCAGCCCCAGAACTGTTGCCTGGAGAATCCCGAGGATGGAGGAGCCTGGCGGGCTGCGGTCCGTGGGGTCGCACAGAGTGGGACACGACTGAGCCAGTTCACTTACGCACACTGCGCTGTGCTGTGCGTAGTCGCTCAGTTTCCCCTGCCCTGCTTGACAACATCTTACTTCATTTCTCAGGTCTAAGACCTCCCGAGAAGGCGATGGCACCCCACTCCAGTACTCTTGCCTGGAAAATCCCAAGAACGGAGGAGCCTGGTGGGCTGCAGTCCATGGGGTCGCGGAGAGTCGCACACGACTGAGCGACTTCGCTTTGACTTTTCGCTTTCATGCATTGGAGAAGGAAATGGCAACCCACTCCAGTGTTCTTGCCTGGAGAATCCCAGGGACGGGGGAGCCTGGTGGGCTGCCGTCTCTGGGGTCGCACAGAGTCGGACACGACTGGAGCGACTTAGCAGCAGCAGCAGCAGCAACGTCAGCTGGATAAATGACAGCAGACTCACCTTGCGGATATAGGCCTGCAGTCCCTTGACTCCGTACATCCTGAAAACAAACCACATCTTCAAAGAGCGGAACCTCCGGCCCAGCGGCAGCTGCCAGTGCTGAAATCAGACACAAGACGGCAGCTCGGTGAGGACTGTGCCAAGGGCTGGCTTCCTTTTCGACTCATGGACTGGCTTGTTTCTCCTGAAGGCAGTTAGTTCCCTGGAGACCAACCCTTCTGGCTGCCACAAGGGCAAAGCTGACAGCAGGGGAGTGGGCGGTGCAGCCAGAAGCTCCGAGATGCCTGCGAAGTGTGCACAGGGACCAGACCAGCGGCAGGCTCAGATGCCACTGTGAGCGGATGGGGGAGTGTGGCCCCGCCCCTCGGACCTACAACCCAGGAGGGGTGGGAGGGGAAAGTGCACTGATTTCTTTGCCTACAGGAAACAAGAAGGGCGCTGCAGACCCCCACGCCCGCTGCTGCACATGCCCCGTGACGCCCATTCTCTAGAGCAATGGGTGCCCCGCAGACCACCATGGAACACGCGGGACGTCGCGCAAGCTTTCCTGAGTTTCCCTGCATTTGTCAGCTGCCCGGGTGTGAACTCTCCAATGGTTGTCAAGGTACCAAAGCGAGCAGGAGTGGACACAGAGGGGACAGGGTGCAGCGACATTTGGGAAGATAAAGATAAAACCATCCTGATTTTACATGGCCACTTCCTATTGGAGCTTCTAAAGGAGATGGGGGCACAGGGGGTTTCTCTCCATCTTCATTCTCTGCTGGCTGCCCACAGAGCCCAGAGACGAACTTCCTGCTGGGCATGGGGCAGTGCCACTCAGGGGGTTGGGGTGCAGCGTGGCTGCACGAGGGGCACAGCAGGCTTGGGGGGCACTGCTGCCCTAGGGAATGCACCCCTGGCCATGGCACCCCACTTCTGAACTGCAATGAAAGCACCAGGGGCTCTGCAGAAGCTTCTCAAGTTGCAAAGAGAAACACGGGTCCAAGATTGAGGTTCAGAAGCATCCAGCACAGGGTCACTGCTGTTTACAGCGAGCACTGTGTGGATGCACAGGCCATCTCACTTTACCTTCCTAACCGCGCTGGGAACAGGGGTTAGGAGCTCTGTTTTATCCGTGAGAAAGCAGGCATACGGGGGCTAATGATGCACCAGGCCAGAGAGCCCCAGTCGTGCCCCCTGACGCCCGCTGTCCTCTATGTAGCTGTGCGTTTGCAAGCTGCTGGGGAGTCTTAGTAAAAATTAACCTTACGTGCCTTTTTAGAAAACCCACTGTCACCCCACTGAGTAACTAACTAACTAGACACTAACTAACTAGTGGTCCCTTGTTTACAGGTCGCTGCACTCCCCAGCAGCCTCCGAGAAACTAAAATGTGAATGAAATCGAACACTGGGAAGGATAGCAAGGGGAAATTAATTTCTGTGGCACGAGAGTAAACATGCACGCAGTTTAACTGTGCTCATTCCAGCGTCACCCTAAAATGCTGTCACTGCCTCTCTGGGGCCTGAGGCAGGACTGGGCCAGCTTCCCCGGGAGCAGGGCCTGTGCACCCAGTCTTTCCCCCCAGCCCTGACCAGACGAGAGTCTGGGGAAGAGAGGGCTGCTCTTGTTAGCCACTTTACTCCCAGTTTCGCTCCCGGCTCAGAGCAGTGCCACAGCGGCACAGTGCTCCTGCCTGGGGAAGGAGGCTCGACACGAGGGCTGCCATCTGCGGACTTCTGATGTCCCCTGACCCTTGTTCTCCCACTGCCCTGGGAACGGTGGCTCAGGCACACAGCCTGAGCGTGGGACAGAGGGCCCACATGATCTGAGGATACTTCTCTACCTCACAGAGGAATATGGGCACGGGCAGCATCATTCCATCCAAAGCTCAGATCTGCTGTCAGTAGGCTCAGGCTCAGTGCAGCTGCCCCCGGCCTGGGCAGACTGCTAGTTAGGACCCAGTTGGAGGGTGTCCTCTTGCGGGACCCTAGTTCCAAGAGGACCAGGAGGCAGCAGGAGTGACAGCCCGGGATGGCCCCCACACGGCACTCACAGTTTAGATGACCTCGGACCTGGACTTGGGAAGATAAATCTCCCACTTACCCTGTAGTCAGTGATAAGCCCTGCAAAGGAGGAAGAAAAAAGGAACCATTAGACACATTGGTCGATTACCTGCCTCTATCCTTTCCATCACCTCTTGAACCAGAACAAAGACCACTGAGGGCAGGGGCTGGGTGTTCTTTGAGGTGATTCCCCAAGGTATCAAATTCAAGGAGGGGTTCCAGAGAGCACAGCACAAGAGGAAATGCGGAATTAGCAGTGGATTCCCACTCATTTCACTTTCTGCAGTTACACAACCAGGGAAATCTGAGATTTCTTCTGTGCCCTGGAGTAAATTGGCATTCAGATTCTGTGAAGTCTTCATCATCCATTCATTCATGTCTGGGAGGTGAATTTGTGATATAGAAGTGATTTAAATGTAAAAAAATCAAACTTTTAATGGGAGTTTATCTTTGTGTTCTCATTTCTTAGTCCAGATTCTGGAGCTGAATAAATACCCAGTGAGTATTCTTCCGAGTCGGATTCAAATGGCTTCACAGGGGTTATGAACAAGGCCTGGTTTGCATTTAGGTCTCCTCTTGTGCCAAAAGCAGTAAAGTCAAAGCTGGTGTATAGGGAAGAACACCGGATGAGAAATCTCGCAGTCGGGAGTCTCCACGTGGGAATCTTGGGCACGGCGTTAGGTGGGAATTAGAAAGCTGTGTGTTGGAATCTGATCCTCCAGTGTCGTCCTGGCTGTCCACCTGCCAATCCTCCACCCACCCTGGTAAAATGTGCGTGGTCCACTGGGCGCACGCACAGGTCTCCCTTACATTTACGGGAAAATCTAAAATCACAGCTTGTTAGGACTCTCCAACTGACAGCTGGAGAGACCAGGTGGATTAGGATCATACCAGTTAGGATCATAGTACGGTTATAGTAATGGGGGAATAAGCAGGGCCATTTTGCAGGGCTCAACCTCCTCATTTCATCTGGTACCCCGAGCAGAAGCCACAAGTCATGCAGCCTAAGTCAACTCCCAAATGATGCTTTTCTTCTCTTCATGCCCCTTGGAACAGACTCATTAACAAACGCCAACAGCAGTCATTAGAGGTAACAGCACCCAAGAGTGTACTTGGCAGGTAATAAACACCCAGTAAGAAGGTGATGTTGTAAAGGAGGATGAATGAAACTCCTCCAGGTTCAGGTCCCTGCCCCATCCTGATAGTCACTAGTCAGTTTACACTGAATTACAATTCAGAAAACTAAAACAACTGTTCAGTCACATCAGCCACATTGCCAGTGCTCAAAAGCCACCTGTGGCTAGTATCTGCCACATAGGACAACACAGAATTACAGGACACATCCGTCATTGCAGAAAATTCTATTGGACTGTGTGACAAAAGCTTTAACGAAGAGGAGTCAGATCAGAAGCTTCTATAGCTGAATGACATGTTTAGAGATGGAGTCTGTGTCTCAAAGAACCTGCTTCCCCAAGGACTGGCTGAAGACCTGGTCCAGTTAGGTGCTGCCCAGTAAAAGTGTTTCCTGTTAACATAGAGAATGCTAAAGCCCTCTCCAGCAGCAAGTCCCAGTGATGGTGTTACTTACATGTGGACTACTTACTGCATCCCACATGCCTCAGTTCAGTTCAGTTGCTTAGTCATGTCAGACTCTTTGAGACCCCATGGACTGCAGCACGCCAGGCTTCCCTGTTCATCACTAACTCCTGGAGCTTACTCAAACTCATGTCCATCTAGTTGGTGATGCCATCCAACCATCTCATCCTCTGTCGTCCCCTTCTCCTCCTGCCTTCAATCTTTCCCAGCATCAGGGTCTTTTCTAATGAGTCAGTTCTTTGCACCAGGTGGCCAAAGTACTGGAGTTTCAGCTTCAGCATCAATGAATATCCAGGACTGATTTCCTTTAGGATGGACTGGTTGGATCTCCTTGCAGTCCAAGGGACTCTCAAGAGTCTTCTCCAACACAACAGTTCAAAAGCATCAGTTCATCAGCGCTCAGCTTTCTTTATAGTCCAGCTCTCACATCCATACATGACGACTGGAAAAACCATAGCCTTGACTAGATGGATCTTGGTTGGCAAAGTAATGTCTGTGCTTTTTAATATGCTGTCGAGGTTGGTCATAGCTTTTCTTCCGGAGCAAGTGTCCTTTAATTTCATGGCTGCAGTCACCACCTGCAGTGATTTTGGAGCTCTCCAAAATAAAGTCTGTCACCGTTTCCCCCATCTATTTGCCATGAAGTGATGAGACTAGATGCCATGAACTTAGTTTTCTGAATGTTGAGCTTTAAGCCAACTTTTTCACTCTCCTCTTTCACTTTCATCAAGAGGCTCTTTAGTTCTTCGCTTTCTGCCATAAGGGTGATGTCATCTGCATATCTGAGGTTATTGATATTTTTCCCAGCAATCTTGATTCCAGCTTGTGCTTCTTCCAGCCCAGCGTTTCTCATGATGTACTCTGCATAGAAGTTAAATAAGCATGATGACGATATACAGCCTTGACATACTCCTTTCCTGATTAGGAACCAGTCTGTTGTTCCATGTCCAGTTCTGATTGTTGCTTCTTGATCTGCTTAAAGATTTCTCAGGAGGCAGGTCAGGTGGTCTGGTATTCCCATCTCTTTGAGAATTTTCCACAGTTTATTGTGATCCACACAGTCAAAGGCTTTAGCATAGTCAATAAAGCAGATGTAGATGTTTTTCTGGAACTCTCTTGCTTTTTCAATGATCCAACGGATGTTGGCAATTTGACCTCTGGTTCCTCTGCCTTTTCTAAATCTAGCTTGAACATCTAGAAGTTCACAGTTCACGTACTGTTGAAGCCTGGTTTGGAGAATTTGGGGCATTATTTTGCTAGCGTGTGATGAGTGCAATTGTGCGGTAGTTTGAACATTCTTTGGCATTGCCTTTCCTAGTATGTCTTTAAACTACATAAGATGTAAGTGGGGTGAGCAGCTTCTAAATCTACATATAGTAAAAACAATAAAACCAAACAATGCATATAAAAGACTGGTGAGAAACAGCTACATATTAACAGGATCAACATCTGGATGGAGGGTTAAGTTCGGGGTTATGTTTCTGGCCCACCTCTTTTCTATTGTCCAGATGTACAGTTTTTATAATGAAAGAATTCATTTGAAAAGTCTATATACCAGGTATGACTACTATTTTCCTATTATCTGTTTTGTGACAGGAATTTCTGTCCTCAAAATAAAAAATCCCTTGTTTTTGGGTCGCTCTCTAGCACAAGTCCAATGAAACGACGTCTATAAAAGCGAAAAGCAAATGTGGGAACACGTGGGAGCCACAGTCACCCCTAGCGCTGTTGCCAGGGCTCTGAGCGGTCGAGGAGCAGCAGGGCGAGTCCCCCCACTCCAGGGTGAGTCCCCCCACTCCAGGGATCGTTGTTTCTAGTGGCAGACAAGTGAACAGTGAGGGAGCTGTGGGGAGATGTGGGGGGGAGATGGCTGAGCAGAGGGGCCTGGCTCACAGGGAGAGGTCTGGGAGGACCCCCTGCCCAGCGAGACATTTGCCCCAGACCCAAGTGGTGAGGGGAGGAGCCCCCCAAACCCGCAGGAGGACGTGGCCACAGCCTCGGGGGCTGCAGCGTGAGGGGCGAAGAGCAGGGCCACGTGCACAGACCTGAGCGGTCTTGTTTTTGACAGTTAAGCAATGAAGAGATTTCTTTTTTGAGTAGAAAGGCTCTTAAAGAAACACTTTAAACATATTTCACTTAAAATTTCAAGAAGGTTAGCAGGAGAGTGATATACTATATCAGATAAAATACCCCCTTACATCCACTAGCCATAGAAGTTTAAAGCTGATTTTGGGTGGTTTACCTGCTAAACACAAAATAGGTCATTGCTTTCATTGATTCATAGTTTTTTAGGGGGAAAAACACAAATAACTAAGACTGTTCATCTCTAACAGGCATAGCTGTTTTGTCAGTCAGAAACTGCCTTTTCTTAAACATGGAATAAAATTACTTTAAAGAAATTCCTGGAGTAATAAACTTTGCTCAGTTGCCTTTGGCTTAAACGCTTTCTGTGGCTTGCAGGATTTTAGTTTCCTGACCAGGGATGGAACCCAGGGCTCTGGCAGTGAAAGCACTGGGTCCTAACCACTGGACCACCAGGGGATTCCTGAGAATTCCTTCATTGCTGAAGAGCAACATTTTGCAAGGTGTCATGATTACTGAGGTTTTCATTATTGAAACATGAAATGCACTTTTAAATAGAAGAGCTTTGATAGTTGGTTCATAATTCCAGTTGGTTCATGGCTTCATGCCAATTCCATTACAAAAAACTAGAGTTTATTTTTTAGAGCAGTTTTAAGTTCTGAGCAAACCTGATCAGAGGGTGAGTGTTTGCATCTGATGTGCTGCATGAGATGGTGGGGAATATTAGGAAGGTGAGCGCAGGTCTGGTCTTCCCGTGGAGACAGCACAGGCTGGGGTCTGGGCAGGAGGGAACGGGCTGTGCCCTGACTTCCGTCCCTGCTGCTCAGTGTTCCTGCCACTGTCACCGAAACTGCCTCAGTTTCCAACCCGTCCATTCCTCCTCTCTAGGTGGAGGGTGGGGTCGAGCGATCCCTGATGTCCCTCCCATCAGCCACGTCCTCTCGTCCGAGGAAACTTGAGAAGCTGGCCCGAGTTCCCAGACTCGGCCTGTCCTTCGTTCCCTGGGCCTCACAGTGGTCAGCGTGGCACCAGCTGGGGACTCAGTGGGTTTGGGGAATGAGTGAGCCCCCTCCCACCTGGAGGCTGAGTCTTGCGGGGACAGACAGCAAGTATTAATAAATAAGCTCCCCAGAACGTGTATTACCCTGAACGGGCACGGCGGACAGGGTGTCTGTGCAGGTCGCCTCAGGCATTTTATCTTGTCTGGATCTCAAGCAATCATGACTTTGTTTAACTGAGAGACTTAATTTTTAGAGAGCACATTCACGTGTCGACCCTGCCCCAGCCTCGTCCGCACCCTCTTCCCTGGCCCCTGGCCCGCCGTCTTCCTCTCCTTTCCTGCCCTGGTGCTATCAGCGGGTGTTGCTCAGTCACTGTGTTGTTCCTGACTCTTTGCACCTTCATAGACGGCAGCATGCCAGGCTTCCCAGCCCCTCACCATCTCCCAGAGCTCGCTCAAACCCGTGTCCAGCCTTCCCGGCTCTGTCCCGGGCCCCCAGGGGGCTGTGATGCTTGAGGCTCCCGGACACTGCGGCCGCGGCCGTGATGGGAACAGACTGGGGGAAGCTGGGCCCGGCTCACCTGAGTCCTGGTGGCTGTGCCTCAGGTAGACTGGGTCCAGCCTGAAGGCTCCGGTCAGGTCTGTCCTCTTTTTCACCCTGGTTCGAGACAATAAACAAGAGGACTTAATGAGGGGGCATCTCAGGGTCCTCTCCTGCACCTTCTCCTGCCCAGCTCAGTTGGGGCCTACTGCTCCCTGACACCCTTCCTAACAGCCCCACCCAGCACGTGCACGCCCCTTCCCTGGCCTGCAACACAACATGAACCTCCAGAGCCCTGGGCCCCTGCAGTGGGGGAGACATGGTATAATTTAAAAAAAAAAAGTGCTTGGCCTTTGTCCCTGGTTCCAGCACCCAGCTCCTGAAACCCTCGGGACAACGGCTGGATGGGATGAAGCCTGGGCAATTGCGTGGCTTCAGGGTCCAGGCCGGCCGCCAGGAAACTAAGTCTTGATTGGAGGGGCATAAGTTTGAATCCTACCCCCTGATCTCCGAGGAAGGACTTGAGATAGATCATCACCAATGGCCAGCGATTTAGTCAGTCATACCTGTACGGGGAAGCCTCCTTAAACCCCTACACGGTGGGGTGCAAAGAGCTTTGGGGCAGCTGAACCACATGGGCAGGCTGGCAGGGACCCACACTAGCCAGGTACAGGGGCTCTGTGCCCCCCAATCCCACCCTTGCCTTGTCGTAGCCGTTCATTTGGGTCCTTACAATACACAATTAAATATAAATGAGTTGTTCTAGCCAACTGTCAAACCTGAAGGAGCAGAGAAAGGAGTTGTAGGAACCCCCAACTTTACCACCAAGGTGGATGCAAGCGTGGATTGTTGGGACCTGGGACATGTGACTGTTTTGCCAGGTCTGTGCTTACTCCAGTTTCGGAGCTGCACCGGGTTCAGGGACATCCCTCTGGTGTCTGGAGAGCAGGGGAACCAGGGTCTGGAAGAGGAACCCAACAGGTTGGAGACCGTCCCTCTCTGTCCTTCCAGGCCTGGCACAGCCCCAGCCTTGATGGGCATCACAGGCAGGTGTGGGATGAACAGGGACTGTCAGTCAGGAGGTGCCGCCTGAGCCATCCCAGACCTGCCCTTCATGCCTCTGGGCACCTCAAAGAAACTGTGTGCAAATGCAATCCTGGAGGCAAACTAGAGAAAGAGCCAAGTCTGAGGGCACTGAGGCTGGTAGTAAATGAGAGTCCCTGGAAGGTGAAACCCACGGGCATGAAGTAGGAAGCCAGGATGCAGCTCACAGAGGAGGATCAGGGAGCAAGGGGCTCGAGCTTATTTGAAGTGACTGCTTCAAAGGCTTAGAAGACAGTGAATTCCAGTAGTGTGAGCTTGTGTGCCATGTTGCATCCTGCAACGTCCTGAGACCAAAGACTTTGTCCCTTCCCAGAAGCAGCAGCAGAGGTTGGGAAAGGCAGGAAAGGAAACTGAAGACATGAAATTGACAGCCAGGGTATGGGATCTGAGATAATGGAGATGAGAATGTCTTCCACCCAGATGGAATCATGTTTATTATTTCAGCTGTACCTTTTTATCATCATTCACTATCCTCCTCCCTCAATTTTTGTGAAGTTGAAAATAGTTGCAATTTATTTTTTTCCAAGAGACCATGTTTTTAAAAAGTGTCTTTTGCAGAGTGAAAAAAAGAAACCCAAAACAAAAAACTGCAGTGAGCAGTCACAAGCTGTTTGGGGCTGACCTGGGGGAGAACCCTAAGCAGGGGCTATGTGTGAATAGTGTGTACACGGGCCAGGCTGCCTCCCTGGCCTTGGGGGACCATTTCCTCTGGCCTCTCTATGCTGGGGAAGGTCGTGCCAAGCCACAGAGAGACAGGAGAGAAAGGGGGTAGAAACAGTATTGCTCTCAGCAGACCTCTGCCCTCTGCATGTAAAGTCACAATGCCCTCTCCATTGACACTGGCAATGATTTTGTAGCTGCTTTTTTTAAATTAAAAATACTATATGCCATGTTAAAGCAATCCTGCTGCTGCTGCTGCTAAGTCGCTTCAGTCGTGTCCGACTCTGTGCGACCCCATAGACAGGAGCCCAACAGGCTCCCCTGTCCCTGGGATTCTCCAGGCAAGAACACTGGAGTGGGTTGCCATTTCCTTCTCCATTGTGTGAAAGCGAAAAGTGAAAGTGAAGTCGTCGCATCCGACTTCTAGCGACCCCATGGACTGCAACCTACCAGGCTCCTCCATCCACGGGATTTTCTAGGCAAGAGTACTGGAGTGGCTTGCTATTGCCTTCTCCGTAAAGCAATGCAGAAAGGTATAAATAATAATAGATCCACCTCATCACGTGTGAAACAAAAGTTGCCCACAGGTTAGATCTCCCCTACATGTCCCTCCCCTCACTGCCCGCCCCTCAGGAGGCCATGAGGCAGCATGGGCGTTTATCACACCAGAATTTTCTGTGCAAATCACTAAGTAATCTAAGGTATTGTTTCACACATTGCTAAGTAAAACACAATGCAAACATAAGTTGTTTAAAGGTAAACGGCACCTTTCTCTGTGTAATTTTTAGAATTTTCTTTTTCTCTTAAAACTACCCCCGTGAGCTTCTGACCTGATCATCCACAAGGTCTGTGCTCGGTTATCCACTTTTGCCAGCTCCCCGCAGGGCACTGTAGCAGTAGATCCCAATCTGCCCCTTCTCTTACTGTGCTCCCCACGTCCTTGGACGGACGGCACTGTGTGGATGCTCCTGGTGTGTCAGGGACAAGCTGGGGACACCGGCCTAGTCGTGGGCCAGCAGGAAAGGTGCGGTCCTGCAGCCTCGTGGGGCAGTGACAAGTGCTCCTAAAGGCCCGCCGCCCACAAGCCCCTGATGATCCGCGTCCCAGCCAACATCTAGCCAGGGAGACTGTTTTCCACCATTGGCAGTGCTTCCTATGTCTGAAGGTGCATTTCTAATCACTAACAAGGTTGAGTAACTCTGCCTCTATGAAGAGGCCACTCCGATTTCCTGTTTGGTAAGGACATGTTACTTATCAGGCTGTGTGCCTCTGAGTGGTAGACAGGATCGTAAAATGCGGTAAATATTAGGAATGCTGATCCAAAGGCTTGCTTGTGGCCCCGCTCTGGCCTCTGCCTGGCTGTGTCCCTCCAGTGAGCGTGGCTCGGTCACTGTGGGGTGGGGAGTGGTCCTCACCAGTCCTGTCTTCACACTTCTCTTGGTCTCCTGAGCCACTGCAAATATTAGGCTCCACTTTCTCCAGCCCCACAGAAACAGCCAGCCGGAATACTTACTAGAATCACACTGAGACCTGACATTGAGTCCACATCTCCATTTAGTTAGGTCTCCTGGAATGACTTCCAAAAAACTGTGTCCTTTTCTTCATAAAAATCTACACAGATTGCAACCTATTTATTCACAGTAGCTTTTCTTGCTATTATAAAAATATTTTCTAAAAATTTTGACAGCAAACAGTAAAATTCTATAAAGCAATTATCCTTCAATAAAAAATAATTTTAAAAAGACATAGAAAAAAAATTTACACATGCTGTTTATCATACATGTAACTAAATGCAACCTTAACAGGGTTGTGTATCTAGAAACCTTGCTGTGTTCTCTCATTAATACCTTCTTAGAAGATTCTGCTTTCCCTGGCAGACACTCACCCCATCTGGGAGCTGCGAGTTCTGTGGCTTGCACTCTAATCCTTACACTGTCGCTTCTCCGTTGGGTCCAACTGTGTAGGTTGGGAAAGCACAGTGCAGCTAAGGGTGGGCATTATGGCAACTGCGATTTTCTTTCTTTAAAGGCACTTCTAATATTTTGCCATTAAGAATATGTTTGCTGTAGTTTTTTTTGGTAGATTTTCTCTTTTTTTTATCAGATTAAGAAAGCTCTCTTCAGTTCCTCTTTTACTAAGAGCTTTTCTTTTGTGTATTTTAGAATTTTTATCTATTGCTTTTTCCATATTTAATGTGATGATAACCTTTTTTCTCGTTTACTGTTAAACATGATCAATGACATTTCAAAATCTGATATTTTTAAACCACCCTGGGGTATCTGGAATGAATACATTTTGGTCATAATACACCAGCTTTTGTTTTCCTTTAAACATCATTGAACTTTGTTTGCTATAATTTCCACATGTTATTTGATGAGCTTATCCTGCAGCTTTTCTTTCTTACCTTCTCATGTTTTTTTCAGAGATTTTTTTTGATGTGGACCATTTTAAAGTCTTTATTGAATTTGTTACAATATTGCCTCTGTTTTATATTTTGGTTTTTTGGTATGCAGATCCTAGCTCCCCAACCAGGAATCAAATCTGCACCCCCCACATTGGAAGGCGAAGTCTTTCAGTATGGTTGATAAAGGCTTGAGAAAGAGCATCAAGAAAAGAAGAGATGGAGAAATTGGAAAACATTAACTAAATGAAATAGGATCACTGAATGTGAAACAGAAAAAGTGAAACAAACTAGATAAAAGATCATCAAATAGTCCAGTTGTTTTAAAACATGGCTGCTCATTAAAAACATATCTGGCGTTTTGGAGAAAATTTTAAAATCCAGATGCATAGCAGAATTATCTTGGAATTTTTTGAAAAATCCAAATGCCCAGGTATTGCTTTTTTTTCTTGGAAGGCTGTCTTAGCCACTGAACCACCAGGGAAATCCTTTTATCTGGTTTTGGAATCAAAGTGACACTAACTTCATGATAAGTCTATGAATCACATTTGTAATTAGACCTGTGGCTGCCTTGACAGCTTGGTAGGACTTGCTGTTAGAAGAATCTGGATGCTTCTGTTGTGTACACTGTCCCTATTGACACATTTTCCTTAGGGCTGTGAGGTGTTGCGGGTTTCCTATGCTTCTGATAACGTGTGTTGTAGTTATTGCATGTGCGCATGGTAGGCAGTTCTGGCGTGCTGTTGCTCACATGCTCCCTGTTGTCTAAGACCCTGCTGTGTCCGTGGTGTGTCCTTCTTGTGTTTCCAGCGCAGCGGACTGCGCCCTCTCCGCTCTCCTGGCCCCTCTTTCTGCAGATCGTCTGTTTTATGAGGCAGGGCGAGGGCCAGCACGTGGCTGTCGACCTCGGCTCCTGTTGCCTCACTCCCTGTTTCATGGACGTTTCTCGTCTCCAGTACTTCCCTCCTTCCAGTCTGGGAGTGTTTGCTCTGCTGCTGTTTTCTGCTTCCTTTGGGCTCTCAGCTCATTACTTCTTGGCTCTGGTCTCTTCTGTTTAAGTCTGTTCTCCAAGCCCTGCTTTACTGTGGGACCAGGACTTCTGTCTCATCTTCACATTCATTCAGGTCTTGGGATTTCCAACGACCTGTTTCCCTTTGTCCATTGGCCCGTGGCTCCAGTGGTCTGTGGTGGTCTGCCCTTCAAAATGTACGTACCAGCCTTGCTTTTCCTTGTGAAGTTTCATGATACTGTAATGAGGAAGATTTTATTTAAACCAGCAAATGGGCATGTGCATGCATGTGTGCAGACACGCACACTCACACACACACATGAACAGAAACGCCCTTTATAGGTACGAAAGTCGCCCCACCTCGGATGGGCCTGATGGTGAGGAAAACCTGTCCCTGTCCCACATTCCTAAGGGAGGATCCTGAGGAGGAGGGGCAGGGGCTCCTGTTTGGTGCAGAAAGTATGGCTTCTTATGTTTTTAAAAAAAATCTACACCACCTTATGTGTGGGGCTCCCTGAATGAGGGCTCATGTTAGCTCTTCATGCCAGTAACGCCATCAAGGATCCAAGATGCCAAAAGCACCAAGGCCACAATGCAAAGACACCAAGGAGATTCATAGAAAACTGTGCCGCCCTGCACAGCATCTAGAATCACATCTTACCAGAACCAGAGCGATTAAAAGTCTTCCCAAGTAACTGAACTTTTAAAAAGTCCACTGTGGCAGGAGTATACAAAAGCTATAAAACTAAAGAAATTGATTTTATTTGGAAAAAATCAAGCTTATTTTTAAAGGCAGAGTAAAACATGCCCTTGGTGAAATTTGAGACTTTCTTTGGAGAAAATCTGCTTTTAGGAGACAGTAAGGTCAGAGCACACTGGTTCATATTTACATAGAAAATATTCAAAATACCCAAATGAGCAATAAAGAGCTTATGAACAGAATAATGAAATCGTTATAAAACATATTTCCTATGCTTATTATGAGGGCAAGTTTAGAAACTTCAATTATCTGATCCATTTCAATATTTAGAGATTATAGCCAACAAGTTTGTTTTAAATTACAGATTAACCATTGGTAAAATTTCACTAAACCAAAAAGAGATGCTTCTGATTTTGAGGTACAAAAAAGCCAGAGCAATTAAAAAAAAATCCATTTTTATCTGATGTGTTGTGTTAGCAAAATCTTTAAACATATCTATAAAAGAAAAAGTCAAGGGCTTCCCTGGCGGCTCAGCAGTGAAGAATCCTTCTGCCAATGCAGGAGACTTGGGTTCGATCCTTGGGTCAGGAAGGTCCCCTGGAGGAGGATATGGCAACCTACCCCAGTATTCTTGCCTGGAGAATCCCATGGACAGAGGAGGCTGTCGGGCTACAGTCCATGGGGTCACAAAGAATCAGACATGACTCAGCAGCTAAACAACAATATAAAAAAATGTACAACATAAGGCTGTGTGTTTGCTTGTTTTCATCTCTGAGGTGTTGAAGGATACCTGGCCTTTCCCAAAATCCAATTCTCACAAGCATCCTTATTGTCTGTGTCCTATTGTGTTAGGATAGCTCATTTTTACTGCAATACCTCTTAGAATAGCAAAATATCTTAACGTGATTCCCTGGATATACAGCACAGGGCAAAAAAGCCTCTGAATAGACTCTTAGCCCCGCTCCCTGTCACCAGGCTGCAAGACGCGCTCACATCCTCTGAAAACACTCAGGGGTCCCTGATTTGGGATCTGCTCAGTGGATTTACCGCTCAGGTGGGTGAAGGGGCTGGAGAAGGCAATGACACCCCACTCCAGTACTCTTGCCTGGAAAATCCCATGGATGGGGGAGTCTGGTGGGCTGCAGTCCATGGGTCGCTAAGAGTCGGACACGACTGAGCTACATCCCTTTCACTTTTCACTTTCATGGATTGGAGAAGGAAATAGCAACCCACTCCAGTGCTCTTGCCTGGAGAATCCCAGGGACAGGGGAGCCTGGTGGGCTGTCGTATAGGGGGTTGCACAGAGTCAGACAAGACTGAAGCGATTTAGCAGCAGCACGGTGAAGGGGCAACTGCCTTGAAACAGGAGAGAGATGCTGTGGTCCATCTACTCTCCTTTACCTCTAGGCTGTACATGCCAGGGCTAAAGTCCAGGACTGTTTTTAGTATACAGAGAGAAAGTGGAATCAGAGTCAGCTTGAACAAAAGTGGGCATAGACTCTAGGCTCTATTTTGCCTCATTCACCCCAAAAAAGCTCTTTTCTATACCCAATTGGAACAATTCCAATGTATTCGCTATGTATCCTTTTGTGTGTGTTTGTGAAATATGTATTGCTTTGTGTGCCTGTAATCAGTTGTATCCTGGGAGATACATAATTCTGTCTCTGACTCTTTTTACTCAGTTATAGTTTTAGAAACTTTACCCCTATTGTATCAAACCTGTGGCTCTAGCACGGATGGTTGTCTGCCGTTAGTGATCCCATGCATGTCTCAGAACCCCAGCACCCTCAACTAAGAAACCAGGATAATTCCTGTACCAATAAGGCTGCAATAGGATTAGACGAGGTGACATATGAAGAAGAAAAGGGGACCTAATAGCAGATAATATCTTGAATGTAAAATTTGTACTCAAGCATCTTTATTGCCATAAAGATACTTGATGGGCACCCCTGGATGAGGGTTTAGGTATGCCCCCCTCTGCTGCCAGTGAGGGCAGGGGAATTCTCTCCAGACAGCCCAAGAACTTAGGTTTATATGTCACTTCTTGATAGAATCCAGTGCTGTAATTTAAGTTGGCACATCATTTCTTCAAGCTAGAAGTTTCTGGAAAGCATCACTCATGTATGCATGTTCCAGAAGCCTGGTGCCCACAGGAGCACAGGGCCAGGCTGTGTGTGGTGCCACTGGATTGTGCCAGGTGGGAAGGACACCCTAGCAACCAAGACCCATGGAAATGACTCTTTAAAGGCTCTCAGTAATTGATGAAACTTTGAAAAATTGCAAGCATATGGAAAAACACCAACTTTAAAATGTAAACAGCTTATTTTAAAGAAATTCAAAATCCATGTGGACTACAGAAAACAGCACCTGTGACCTATTCTGAGTTCTCTGCTGTGCACATATGTGTCTCAGGGCCTTTGCACTGGCTACCTCTCACTCTGGCCCTCAGGATGCTCATTGCCTGGACCCTCCTCATGAGCCCTCTTTCAGATACCACATCACCAAACATAGACAGGCATGGAGAACAGATCATATGAAAACCCAGGGAGAAAACATCTATCTCTACACCAAGGAGAGAGGTCTCAGGGGGAACCAGCCCTTCTCACACCTTGACTTTGGACTTCCAGCCTCCAGAAATTAGGTTTCTATTGTTTAAACTGCCCAATATATGGTTCTTTGTTATGGCAGCCCTAGAAAGGTAATGTAAGCACAGGGCCAAAAAATAGTAGATGTTAGTAATTACTATGATAAAACAAAAATCCTTCCAGATCAAATTCCATCAATAAATGTTCATATTATCATTATGATATCGTGGGATGAACCTCTGGGTTTAGGAGAGACCCAGTTCTCCCGGATGGATGAAATCACCTCAAAACCCTTGACAATCATTCGGTTCAGGACTGCACTGACTCAGGAGAGAGGAAGCTTATCCTCTATTATAATTTAAATCTGTACTCATTTGTTTATTTAGCCTTTCAAACTAGCTGGTAGGAAGCTCCTGCAACTTCACCCAGCATCCATGGCAGCCTCAACCGTCACACCAGGCTCTGAGAAAAGCCCCTGATGAAGCACGTCTTCTCTTATCCTTTACTCACTCCCTGGCTTTCTGGACCCAGGGGTGCAATGCTGCTTTCATCATATTCATCCTTATCACGTCTCAACATCTGGGTCATACATGAGTGGTCCCCGACAGCTGCAGTCTCCACATCTGGAAGACAGGGCGACAAAGTCAGAGTCCCCCTTGCAGGGCCGCTGGCAGGGCCACTGACTTCGGCTAATTAGTGTGTTGATGGAGGTGCATCTACCGGGACTCACTGAACATCCATTTCTGATATTATTTTACCCAGGAAATGAGTAAAATACCACAGCTTACCACGAGACCATCTGGAGTCATCTCATTCCTTCCCCCACCAGCCATCAGATAGTCTGTCCAGGCTGATTTTGTGGCTTTTCTGTCAAATGGCTCATTGGCCACTGAGGACCCCTTAGCTGCTAGTTAATCTGCTCTGAGGCCAGCCCTTCTCCCAGAACAGAGGCCTCTGGGATACACATGGGGACTCACATTGACTCCATGCCAGTTGGGTACTCTGGAGCCACAATCCATCCACCAACTACTTCAGATAGCATCTGTGTCTATGTGTTAGTCTCTAAATAGCATCCGACCCCATGGACTGTAACCCACCAGGCTCCTCTGTCCATGGAATTCTCCAGGCAAGACTACTGGACTCAGCCATTTTTACTTAGGGGTGTGATTACTGGTTTGATTGCTGTCTCCCCTTTCGACACTCCCTTTTCTCCCCCAGGTCACCTCTATCTCCTCCCTCCCTCTTCTCTTCTCTACTTAACTCTGTGAAACTCTCTGAGTGTTCCAGGCTGTGGAGAACACTTAGGGAATTGATTACTGGCTAGATTGCTCTCTCCCCCTTTGACATCCCCTCTTCTCCTCCTGGTCACCTCTATCTCCCTCTTCTCTTCTCCATGTAACTCTGTGAACCTCTCTGGGTGTCCCTCACTGTGGAGAATCTTTTCACCATTAACCNGGAATTGATTACTGGCTAGATTGCTCTCTCCCCCTTTGACATCCCCTCTTCTCCTCCTGGTCACCTCTATCTCCCTCTTCTCTTCTCCATGTAACTCTGTGAACCTCTCTGGGTGTCCCTCACTGTGGAGAATCTTTTCACCATTAACCTAGAAGTTTTATCATCAGTGCTGTATGGATGGAGAAATCTAGAGGCTATTGTAAGAATAAAACTGAGAGCCAGAGGCAGGAGGCTTAAATCCAAAACTTGAGAACACCAGAAAACTCCTGACTCCAGGGAACATTAATTGACAAGAACTCATCAAAAGCCTCCATACCTACACTGAAACCAAGCTCCACCCAAGAGCCAGCAAGTTCCAGAGCAAGACATACCAAGCTAATTCTCCAACAATGCAGGAACATAATGCTGAGCATTAAAATACAGGCAACCAAAAATCACACCAAACCCAAAGACACCTCAAAACTCACTACTGGACACTTCATTGCACTCCAGAGAGAAGAGATCCAGCTCTACCCACCAGAATACTGATGCAAGCTTCCCTAACCAGGAAACCTTGACAAGCCACTAGTCCAACCCCACCCACAGGGAGGAACCTCCACAATAAAGAGGAACCACTAACTTCCAGGATACAGAAAGGCCACCCCAAACACAGCGATCTAAACAAATGAAAAGGAAGAGAAATTTTCAGCAGGTAAAGGAACATGATAAATGCCCACCAAATAAGACAAAAGAGGAGATAGGGAGTCGACCTGACAAAGAATTATAGAGGAACCACTAACTTCCAGGATACAGAAAGGCCACCCCAAACACAGCGATCTAAACAAATGAAAAGGAAGAGAAATTTTCAGCAGGTAAAGGAACATGATAAATGCCCACCAAATAAGACAAAAGAGGAGATAGGGAGTCGACCTGACAAAGAATTAAGAATAATGATAGTAAAGATGATCCAAAATCTTGAAAACAAAATGGAGTTACAGATAAACAGACTAGAGACAAGGATTGAGAAGATGCAAGAAATGTTTAACAAGGATTAGAAGAAATAAAAAAGAGTCAATCAATAATGAATAATGCAATAACTGAGATCAAAAGCATGCTGGAGGGAACCAACAGTAGAATAACTGAGGCAGAAGATAGGATAAGTGAGGTGGAAGTTAGAATGGTGGAAATAAATGAAGCAGAGAGGAAAAAAGAGTTAAAAGAAATGAGGAAAAACTCAAAGACTTCTGGTGGGACAATGTTAAATGCCCCAACATTCAAATCATGGGAGTCCCAGAAGAAGAAGACAAAAAGAAGGGCCATGAGAAAATACTTGCGGAGATAATAGTTGAAAACTTCCCTAAAATGGAGAAAGACATATGCACTCAAGTCCAAGAAACCCAGAGGGTTCCAAACAGGAATAACCCAAGGCAAAACACCCCAAGACACATATTAATCAAATTAATGAAGATCAAACACAAAGAGCAAATATTAAAAGCAGCAAGGGAAAAGCAACAAATAACACACAAGGGGATTTCCATAAGGATAACAGCTGATCTTTCAATTGAAACTCCTCAGGCCAAAAGAGAATGGTAGGACATACTTAAAGTAATGAATGAGAAAAACCTACAAGCCAGATTACTGTACCCAGCAAGAATTTCATTCATGAAGTTTGAATGAAACATTCAAACACAATCTACTCTAAGGAAAACCTCCACAAACTAGAAAGGGTTTGAAGGCCCCAAAGTGCATGCAGGAGATAACCATGGATGGGGACCAGGTCGTACACCTTTGCAGCTTCTGGAACCCCCACCCGTGTCCAGCATTCCAAGTCTCTGGAGACTGGGACACCGTATCTAGTAACATCAGTGAGAGTTTCCAAAACGTTGCCACATAGCCCTGAGTTGAGGGGTTGGGCTTCGGGCTGTGGACGCATCATGGATCACCCTCCAGAAAATGGAACAGTGTCCATCTTGGTGAGCTGCCATCTACCCTCGCAAAGCTGCCCATCCTGTTGTCAAGCAAGCTCCATGATACAGCTTCACATGTGGACAAAGCAGAGCAAAAGTTTCGCTGTGGGTGAGCTGTCTCTTATACACATCTCATCAGGGTCTTTTCCAATGATTCAACTCTTCACATGAGGTGGCCAGAGTACTGGAGTTTCAGCTTTAGCATCATTCCTACCAAAGAACACCCAGGACTGATCTCCTTTAGAATGGACTGGTTGGATCTCCTTGCAGTCCAAGGGACTCTCAAGAGTCTTCTCCAACACCACAGTTCAAAAGCATCAAACTTCAGCACTCAGCTTTCTTCATAGTCCAACTCTCACATCCATACATGACTACTGGAAAAACCATAGCCTTGACTAGACGAACCTTTGTTGGCAAAGTAATGTCTCTGCTTTTGAATATGCTGTTGAGGTTGGTCATAGCTTTTCTTCCAAGGAGTAAGCGTCTTTTAATTTCATGGCTGAAATCACCATCTCCAGTGATTTTGGAGCCCCCAAAAATAAAGTCAGCCACTGTTTCTCCATCTATTTCCTATGAAGTGATGGGACCAGATGCCATGATTTTCGTTTTCTGAATGTTGAGCTTTAAGCCAACATTTTCACTCTCCTCTTTCACTTTCATCAAAAGGCTTTTTAGTTCCTCTTCACTTTCTGCCATAAGGGTGGTAAGGTTTACAGACAAGCAAAAACAGAGAATTCAGCACCAACAAACCAGCTCTTAAAAAACGCTAAAGGATCTTCTCTAGACAGGAAACACAGAAAAAGTTTACAAACTCGAACCCAAAACAACAAAGTAAATGGCAACAGGATCATGCTTATCAATAATTACCTGAAATGTAAATGGATTGAATGCCCTAACCAAAAGACAAAGACTGGCTGAATGGATACAAAAACAAGACTGCTATATATGCTGCTTACAAGAGATCCACCTCAAATCTAGGGACACATACAGACAGAAAGTGAAGGGCTGGAAAAAGATATTTCATGCAAATGGAGACCAAAAGAAAGCAGGAGTAGCAATACTCATATTAGATAAAATAGACTTTGAAATAAAGGCCATAAAAAGAGACAAAGAAGGACACTACATAATGATCAAAGGATCAATCCAAAAAGAATATATATCAATTATAAATATATACGCACCCAACATAGGAGCACTGCAGTATGTAAGGCAAATGCTAACAAATATGAAAGGGGAAGTTAACAGTAACACAATAATAGTGGGAGACTTTAATACCCCACTCACACCTATGGATAGATCAACTAAACAGAAAATTAACAAGGAAACACAAACTTTAAATGATATAATGGGCCAGTTAGACCTAATTGATATCTATAGGACATTTCACCCCAATGAATTTCACCTTTTTTTCAAGTGCACACGGAACCTTCTCCAGGATAGATCATATCCTGGGCCATAAATCTAGCCTTGGTAAATTCAAAAACATTGAAATCATCTCAAGCATCTTGTCTGATAACAATGAAGTGAGATTAGATGTCAACTACAAGAAAAAAAACTATTAAAAATACAGACATATGGAGGCTAAATAACACACTTCTGAATAACCAACAAATCACAGAAGAAATAAAAACAATAATAAGAATATGCATAGAAACGAATGAAGATGAAAACACAGCAACCCAAAACCTATGGGATTCAGTAAAAGCAGTGCTAAGGGGAAGGTTCATAGCAATACAAACCTACCTCAAAAAACAGGAGAAAAATCAAATAAATAACCTAACTTTACACCTAAAGCAACAAGAAAAAGAAGAACCTCAGGGTTAGTAGAAGGAAAGAAATCATAAAAATTAGGGCAGAAATAAATGAAAGAGAAACAAAGGAGACTATAGCAAAAAACAGCAAAACTAAAAGCTGGTTCTTTGAGAAGATAAAGAAAATAGACAAACCATTAGCCAGACTCATCAAGAAAAAAGGAGAAGAATCAAATCAACAAAATTAGAAATTAAAATGTAGAAATCACAACAGACAACACAGAAATACAAAGGATCTTAAGAGACTACTATCTACCAATGAAATGGACAACTTGGAAGAAATGGAAGAATTCTTAGAAAAGTATAACCTTCCAAAACTGAACCAGGAAGAAATAGAAAATCTTAACAGACCCATCACAAGCACAAAAAATCAAAACTGTAATAAAAAATCTTCCAACAAACAAATACCCAGGATCAGATGGCTTCACAGAGGAATTCTACCAAAAATTTAGAGAAGAGTTAACACCTATCCTACTCAAACTCTTCCAGAAAATTGCAGAGGAAAGTAAACTGTCAAACTCATTCTATGAAGCCATCATCACCCTAATAACCAAAACCAGACAAAGATGCCATAAATAAAGAAAACTACAGGCCAATATCACTGATGAACATAGATGCAAAAGTCCTCAACAAAATTCTAGCAGACAGAATCCAACAACATATTATAAAGATCATACATCCTAGCCAAGTGGGCTTTATCCCAGGGATGCAAGGATTCTTCAATATTTGCAAATTAATCAATGTGATACACTGCATTAACAATTTGAATGATAAATATCATATGATCATCTCAACAGATGCAGAGAAAGCCTTTGACAAAATTCAACATCCATTTATAATATATATATATATAAAACCTTCAGAAAGCAGGTATAGAAGGAACATACCTCAACGTAATAAAAACCATCTATGATAAACCCACAGCAAACAATATCTTCAATGGTGAAAAATTGAAAGCATTTCCCCTAATGTCTGGAACAAGACAAACTTGGCCACTCTCACCACTACTATTCAACATAGTTTTGGAAGTTTTAGCCACAGCAGAGAAGAAAAAGAAATAAAAGGAATCCAGATTGGAAAAGAAGAAGTAAAACTTTCACTGTTTGCAGATGGCATGATCCTCTACACAGAAAACCCTAAAGACACCACCAGAAAATTACTAGAGCTAATCAATGAATATAGTAAAGTTGCAGGATATAAAATTAATGCACAGAAATCCTTTGCATTCCTATACAGTAACAATGAGAAAACAGAAAGAGAAATTAAGGAAGCAATTCCCTTTACCATTGCAACAAAAAGAATAAAATACTTAGGAATAAATCTACCTAAAGAAACAAAAGACTTATATATAGAAAACTATAAAACACTGATGAAAGAAATCAAAGATGACACAAATGGAGAAATACACCACGTTCATGGATCAGAAGAATCAGTATAGTGAAAATGAGTATACTACCCAAAGCAATCTATAGATTCAATGCAATCCCTATCAAACTACCAATGGTATTTTTCAGAGAATTAGAACAAATAATTTCACAATTTGTATGGAAATACAAAAAAAAAAACTCAAATAGCCAAAGCAATCTTGGGAAAGAAGAATGGAACTGGAGGAATCAACCTGCTGGACTTCAGACTATACTACAAAGCTATAGTCATCAAGACAGTATGGTACTGGCACAAAGACAAAAATATAGATCAATGGAACAAAATAGAAAGCCCAGAGATAAATCCACACACCTATGGACACCTTATCTTTGACAAAGGAGGCAAGAATATACAATGGAGAAAAGACAATCTCCTTAACAAGTGGTGCTGAGAAAACTGGTCAACCACTTGCAAAAGAATGAAACTAGAACACTTTCTAACACCATACACAAAAATAAACTCAAAATGGATTAAAGAGCTAAACATAAGACCAGAAACTATAAAACTCCTAGAGGAAAACATAGGCAAAACACTCTCTGACATAAATCACAGCAGGATCCTCTATGACCCACCTCCCAGAATATTGGAAATAAAAGCAAAAGTAAACAAATGGGACCTAATTAAAATTAAAAGCTTTTGCACAACAAGGAAACTATAATCAAGGTAAAAAGACAGCCTTCTGAATGGGAGAAAATAATAGCAAATGAAACAACTGACAAAGAATTAATCTCAAAAATATACAGGCAGCTCCTGTAGCTCAATTCCAGAAAAATAAGTGACCGCTTCCCTGGTGGCTCAGAGATTAAAGTGTCTGCCTCCAATGCAGGAGACCCGGGTTCGATCCCTGGGTCAGGAAGATCCCCTGGAGAAGGAAATGGTAACCCACTCCAGTATTCTTGCCTGGAGAATCCCATGGACAGAGAAGCCTAGTAGGCTACAGTCCACGGGGTCGCAAAGAGTCGGACACGACTGAGCGACTTCACCTTCACCTTCACCTTCAATCAAAAAATGGGCCAAAGAACTGAACAGACATTTCTCCAAAGAAGACATCCAGATGGCTAACAAACGCATGAAAAGATGCTCAGCATCACTCATTATCAGAGAAATGCAAATCAAAACCACAAATAGGTACCATCTCATGCCGGTCAGGATGGCTGCTATCCAAAAGTCTACAAATAACAAATGCTGGAGAGGGTGTGGAGAAAGGGGAACCCTGTTACACTGTTAGTGGGAATACAAACTAGTACAGCCACTATGGAGAACAGTGTGGAGATTCCTTAAAATATTGGAAATAGAACTGCCATATGACCCAGCAATCCCACTGCTGGGCATACACACCGAGGCATACAAACCAGAATTGAAAGAGACACGTGTACCCCAGTGTTCATTGCAGCGCTGTTTACAATAGCTAGGACATGGAAGCCACCTAGATGCCTATCGGCATAAGAATGGATAAGAAAGCTGTGGTACATATACACATGGAATATTACTCAGCTATTAAAAAGAAAGCATTTGCATCAGTTCTAATGAGGTAGATGAAACTGGAGCCTATTATACAGAGTGAGGTAAGTCAGAAAGAAAAATACCAATACAGTATATTAATGCATATATATGGAATTTAGAAAGATGATAACAATGACCCTGTATGTGAGACAGCAAAAGAGACAGAGATATAAAGAACAGACTTTTGGACTCTGTGGGAGAAGGCGAGGGTGGGATGATTTGAGAGAATAACATTGAAACATGTATATTACTAAATATGAAATAGATCACCAGTCCAGATTTGATGCATAAGGCAGGGTGCTCAGGGCTGGTGCACTGGGATGACCCTGAGGGATGGGATGGGGAGGGAAGAGGATGGGGGCTTCAGGATGGGGAACACATGTACACCCATGGCTGATTCATGTCAGTGTATGGCAAAACACTACAATACTGTAAAGTAATTAGCCTCCAATTAAAATAAATTAATTAATTTAAAAAAATACTGGAGATGGTAGCCATTCTCTTCTCCAGGGGATCTTCCTGACCCAGGGATTGAACCCAGGTCTGCTGCATTGCAGGCAGATTCTTTACTGTCTGAGCCACCAGGGAAGCCCTCAGACATTGTCTGCACCTGATCAAATACCCCAGCAGAAAAGAATTCCATCTCAACCCAATTTAAAGTTAGAGCAAAGGCAGTTTTGACACGCTATACAAACTATCCTCAAAGCATTCTCCTTCAGGTAAAATAGGCAAGCACAACCACAAGAATACTAACAGTCATAAAAGCTACAGCTTTTCTAAGTTCTCATTAGCATTTCTGACAAACTTTAACCCAAATACAAATGGGTTTTAAAATCATGTATCAGAGTTTGTGGCTAACACTGACCAAAAAGGACCTAAACCAGTGGTGAAGAACTTGCCTGCCAAAGCAGGAGAGGCAGGTTCAGTTCCCAGACTGGGAAGATCCTGCGGAGAAGGAAAAGGCAACGCACTCCAACATTCTTGGCTTAGAAATCCCATGAACAGAGGAGCCTGGTGGGCTGCAGTCCGTGGGCTCACAAGTGAAGTCACTCAGTCGTGTCCGACTCTTTGCGACCCCATGGACGGTAACCTACCAGGCTCCGTGGTCCATGGGATTTTCCAGGCAAGAATACTGGAGTGGGCTGCCATTTCCTTCTCCAGAGGATCTTCCCAACCCAGGGATCGAACCCGGGTCTCCTGCATTGTAGACAGACGCTTTACCATCTGAGCCACTGAGTTAGACATGATTTAGTGGATAAACAATAACAACAAAGCACCGAGTGCAGCCTATCTTTAGATAAATTAAGGTGAACTTGGAGAACTGACTTCAGTTGCTTTCCTCAGCTTTTTAATGTGGAAATCCATTCCCTTAACTACACAATAAACAATTTTGCACAAAATTCATGAGAAACTCCTAGATCTAAGGATTCATTAACCAACTTCTTACTCTAATAAACTAAGAAGCAACATTTTCTAGTGATCCCATTCTACTCTGGTCTTCATTATTTCTTCAAACATCATCAGTGCAGTGAAATGTCATCCCCTTTAATTTCTGAATTCTTTTTTCTTGCTCTAAATATAAGCAATGTGCTGACGGTATGGCTATTAAGAATTTCCAGGGAACTTCTTAGAAAATAGAATTACTTTTCTTTTTGCTTAGCAAATGCTTTTAAGCTTTTAGACTTAGATTTATTAAACATTTAAAAATAAATACATAGTAGCAAATGAATTCGGAGAAGGCAGTGGCACCCCACTCCAGTACTCTTGCCTGGAAAATCCCATGGACGGAGGAGCCCGGTAGGTTGCAAGTCCATGGGGTCGCTAGAAGTCAGATACGGCTTAGCGACTTCACTTCCACTTTTCACTTTCATGCATTGGAGAAGGAAATGGCAACCCACTCCAGTGTTCTTGCCTGGAGAATCCCAGGAACGGGGGAGCCTGGTGGCCTGTCGTCTCTGGGGTCGCAAAGAGTCGGACACGACTGAAGCGACTTAGCAGCAGTAGCAGCAGCAGCAAATGAATTACAAATAAGTACTAAGGTTAATTTGTATTATTTTGTTGTTATTGTTAATACTAGGTAAATTAGATCAGATTTTTCTCTGTTAAACTTCTCTTGTGCCAATATGTTCTAGACGACAGCATACTACAGGGTAAGATTTAGTAAGAACTCTACTTATTGTGCAGAAATGCAGGCAGGTACTGTTTTGTGTGTTTCCCCAGCAATGTCACTTCACCTGCCAGGTTGCTTTCATATAAACTTGTCTAAGAAGCAGCGTAATTGCAGGGTAATTGACATCTAGTGAACAGAGAAACTTACCACATGGCAGAGCAGTCAAAATTCACCAAGAGCCATTTGTGGGGATTAAAGTTAAATGAATCTGCAAACTGCCAAGAAAGAAGAACAACAAAAAGAAAACACTTCAATTATTAATGCTTAGCTAAAAATAAGACCTCATGCAGAGTAATTAACAGTTTGTATTCTCAAATAAAAATAGCCTGATCAGTCAGACAGAATGGGAATCAGGTGAAACTGTGGAGTCTGGGGCTCATTGGCACTTGGGCAGCTATCCCACCTATCTGAGCCTCATTTCATCCATTCCAAATCCTAACTCATGAAACATGAAGCTAATATATCTGATTCTGGGCTGAGGCACAAAGGGAGGAAAAGAGCTTTGGAGCCAGAGAATCTGGGTTGGCATCTGGGCACAACTGCTTCTCCGTGTGCCTGGATGGGAGTCCTACTTTGTGGAAAAGTCATGAGATAACAGCCGGGAACGCCTCAGCGCGGGTCCTGAGGGTGATGCAGAAACCGTCTGGTGCAAACCCTGTAACTGCTCTGCGGTTGTAGGGCCATACATGTCGGGGAGCCATGTGATGGAAAGGCGGCTGTGCTCTCTCCAGCAGCTCTGCTTAGGTCCAGAGAACTGGTGAGAGCAGTCATTGGGCGGGGCTTATAAAATGACGTCACAGGCGGCCCTAAGCCAGGCTCTGCTCATAGAGGGCGAGGGGAAGGACTCGCTGAGCTGGTAGGGCTATACCCTGCAGGGCACACCCACAGAACCAGAGCGAGACTCTGGCCCACCGGGCATAAAAGGTATCAGGTTGTTGGCTGAAAAAAAAAGCACAAGCTAAAAGCTGAGAGTTGTGCTTTATTTGACAGACTTTCCCAGGACTCCAAGCCCAGAAGATAGCAATTTCAGGTCACTCCGAGGGATGACCCTGAAGAGCGAAAGAGGAGGCCAAGCTATATAGTGGTTTTTGCAGCAGAGATCAGGTAGTTGGAACATCAAAACATTACTGTCAATTAAAGGAAACGAAAGGCTTCCCTGGTGGCTCAGTGGTAAAGAATCTGCCTGTAATGCAGGAGATGCAGGGGACCAGGGTTCGATCCCTGGGTCAGGAAGGTCCCCTGGAGGAGGGCATGGCAGCCCACTACGGTATTCTTGCCTGGAGAACCCCATGGACAGAGGAGCCTGGCAGGGTACAGTCTATACGGTTGCAAAGAGTCAGACACTACTAAAGTGACTTATCACACAGGCCAAGGAAACCAAACATGTCAAGTTAAGGAATTTAGGGCTTTTCTTTGTGTGGGAAGATGCATGAGTCTGGGCTCAATGAAATCATTACCTTGATGGGCATCTCAGCTACCTGAGGCCAGTGTGCTGGGCATTCCTATCCTGAGTCCCCACAAGGCTCACCTTCGGGGGCGGCTGTGAGGTGAAGTCTGGATGGCTGCAACACCCTTTATATACTGATGTGGCAGCAGCATTTTTCTATGGAAATTTATGTAAGGGATTAGAATTAGATAATATCTAAGGCCTTCCTAAAAATATATGCAAAAATTAATGTGTTAATCCTAACTTGGTGTAGGGCTATCACATTTGGATCAAGGGATGCATTTCAAAGACCTTGGATCACATAAAACATGCAGAATTTCAAAACATATGAAAGGTCATGGGACATTTCTATCATCCATGAGGATGCCCACCCCCAAGAAGCAACACAGACACACTTTATAGTTCAGTGGGTTCTCCTGCTTTGACACTGGTGAATCCCAATTCATTTTTGAGGAAAGCCATAGTTCTACTTTTCCACATAAAATGAGATGTTATTCATATTTTATGCTGTGTACTTTCAATTTTGCATAGTCTGAAGTCACATAAAATTTATCCACACTTCAAACTACTCGACTATTTGACAATTGGAATTTTAATTCACAGGTGCTATGGCAGAAAATTGGACTGATTCAGCTTAGAAAATACTTTATGCATGTTTCCCAAACTTTATGAACTAGCAAAGTTCTCAGAGTATACGTACCATGATCAACAATGGGAAATGAAAATATCGTAACTAATATACAGCAATCAGGATCAGCCCATTTTTCATTGAATTGGATGGTTTTTGTTTTTTTTTTTTTTACCAATATGGATGTAATAGAGCAACAACTGTTCTTGTTTCTCTAAATATTTTCTTCTTTGTTCCAAAGACACCATCCACATTCATTACACTCAAAACAGTGAGAGGGTCTCTGGACACCAGTGGTAACAATTGCCAACAACTGGCTCTAGGGTCACTCGTCAAGTTCAAGTGTCAACCTATTTTCAAGTAGGACAAATAAGAGATTTCAGCCAGCAAGACTGACTAGAGCAGTCTGTGTTTTCACTGACTTGTCAGAGCGCGTGCCCCTGGCTCGTGCTCTGGCTGAGTAACAGGACCTGATTCCACCTGAGGCCATGTGCCTGCATCTAAAATTGAAGTGGATGATGACTGTGGCCCTGCCGAGACCCCAGTTGGGGGGAATCTCCTGGGGGGGAGCTTCAAAGTCTCCCAGAGGCTTTGGGACACCTCCCCTCCATCCCGATGACGGAGGAGCAGGAGGAGGCAGGAACACAAAGGGCCAGGAGGGGCTGGAGGGCCGACACTGGATCTGCTGATGGCCACCTCACCCCCTCCGCCCACTCTAGGGGCGCTGATTCATTTCCGTCCAGGTTCCAATAAAAAGCAAAGTTAAGAAAGAGGCAGGAAATGACAACGAGTTTCATTTGTTGATAATGAGAAACAAAAGGTGAAAGAAGGGCTTTGTTTGCTAGGAATTTCATTAGTTTCCTCCTGGGGGCTGATCTCTTTAAACCTCCCTGTCTTTCATTACCCACAGGGATGTTTCTTCCTGCTGAAGGAGAGGAAGGCGCTTATCAGCAGGGCTGGGCTGGGTAGACAGGATATTACAGTCCCTTATCTACCAGCTGAGCAGCCGGCCTTCCCAGCCCAGGGACCATAGGAGGTTGGATGGCGTTACTCATTGCTGGGTATGAAACCCTATCTGATACTGATATGAACTCACTGCAGAGAGACGGGTGGAGTGCTGCCCCACCACTGCGGTGGTCTGACAATTAGACACCACCTCATGAGAGTGAAACTTTGAGTTGTTGGTTCATAGGGAAGAGAAGAGTGTAGTGGGAACAGATCATGAAATTCTACACTAGACACTCAGAAAAGACCAGGCCTTGGGAGGGGCACATACATCCTGATGGATGCTTTGCCCTTGGTCTCTTGAGGTCCCAGTGGAGGAAGACATTCCCAGTGATATGTGTCATCACACATAGGACCACAACAAAAGGTATTTATTTACATGGCAGAGAGATTTCCTCTTCATTTCCCAGCACCAAACACCCACTTAATTAACTATCAGCCATAAACTACAGGAGTCAATGTGAGCACCCTGTTACCAGAACTTCTCATGTATTTTCACCCCTTCCCAAGATTTTCAGAGGCCTCCATTTACCCCCGAGGATTGATCTAAGCCCTGCACACATTCAGAGATCAATAAGTAATTACTGAATGAATGAGTGAATGGATGGATGGATGTGATGGAGGCATAAACCAGAATGCATCTTCATTCATTAGTGACAAAAGGATAACTCATTTCAAAGATGAGAATTTTGTATTATATACCACTGATACCTACTTTTCTAGTATTATGGTGTTATGAGAATTCAAATCAGTCATTAGAAAATTGATTGGCAGCAGACAACAGATCAGAGAGAGGCTTGGAAGGACAGTCTCTCCAGGTTGTAGTGGGAAATGAGAATAACATGTACTGTGTGCACAGCTTGCTGTGTGTGGGTGCTGCTTCTCAGCCCTTTAAATATGATTAATGCTTCTGATTTTTATAATAACCCCTCAAAGGAAGCTTGATTATGAAATCCATTTTGTGAGGTGTGGAGAGGTTACTAGCCTGCCCAAGGGAACAAGGCTGGTCTTAGTGCAAAGCCAGTATTCAAACCAGCTGTTCAATCCCAAAACAACACCCTTGATTCCTGCACCACGTGAGGCCATGGTCTCAAGAAACCCCTGTCTCTGAGCATGAAGTCATTACTGACAAAGCCCGCTGCTCTGGGCCCTTTGCTGCATGTACATCTGAGTCCCTGGCAAGAAGGAACCTCCTGCCCTGTGAGCTGCTGACAGTGAATACCTGCTTGGGTCTGAAATAATTTATTAGGATGTGTCCCTAAGATCATCTCTGTGTGTTAAATCTGCACCCTGGAGAAGTCAACCATTTTGATCGCAGCTTCTCAAAAGAATCAGATGTTTTAGGCAGCATTACAGGCCATATATTCCAAATTCTGAGCATGTGCGGGACATTTAAATACACTGATGGCTGCTCGTTCCATCTCTATGAATGTGAACATCATGCTCAGTTGCGTGATCAGAACACGACTGTGACATTGACTTAGACTGAATAGAATGGTGGGCTGGTTTTTAAAAACAACCATTGATCTGAAATGCATTAAGATTTTATTTTCTTCCTCAATAGTTCCCCATCATCTTATGAACTAAAAATCTATCCTATCATGACAGCTCTGCCCAGGATCTGCAGGCTGAAAAATAGTATAAACATCAGGTGTGTCTTCTTTGAGAAGACAGTTTTTGGAACCAGGAAGGTTCTCACCCCCTGTCACAGAGAGGTGTAACTTCTAATCATCACCGAAATGGGTATGGAAATCACTGGCTGAAACGAACCACAGTAGCGAAAAATAAAAGTATCACATCCTTATAAAGTCAAATCACTGATCACAGGATATATACCTTTTAAAAATGGTCTTGTTGATTTCCTGCCCATTGAGCTCGTCGCAGAGAACTATGTATAACTGATTCACTTTGCTATACGGCAGAAACTAACACAACAGTGTAAAGCAACTACCCTCCAATAAAAACTTCAATAAGTAAATAAATAGAAGTGATCTTGTTGAAGAGCACACTCACCTCCACGCCATTCAGAAGATGCCGGAACTCAGGGCAGATGAAGGCACTGCCCGCGTAGGCGGCGTCCACGTGCAGCCACAAGCCCTCCTCATGACCTGAAGCCCAGAAACGACCTGTGAGTTCTTGGAGGGATGTCCCCGTGCTGGAGTCGAGCACCTGTCCCATCCCGGCACCTTTTGAACATCGTCTGTCAATAGCGTTTGTTGGTGTGATGTCTGCATCCCTGACAGGCGGTGATGCTGAGGCAGCAGCCCTTCACTGTTGCTGGCCCGACAGCGCCGGGCACGGGGACCAGTCCGCAGCACGTGCATGGAGGCGAGGGGAGCACCTAGACTTTCGGAGTTGATCCTCAGGCCCAGCAGAGCTCCATGAGACCAGCATACCCCACTCGCATCCCGCTGTCCACATCCACTCCAGGTATGCAGTCTGCTCCGCTCGCCCCGCCTCACTCACTGCGAACTTTCTTTCCAATTCTCTGGGCTCTGAAGCCCTTCCCACAAGCATCTTTTGAGGTGGGGACCACCCACAGGCCCCACTGGTCTCTGTCCCCCTCCATCTCTGCAGGAAGTTCAGGCACCTATTTTATGCTTCCTGAATCTTCTCAGCTCCTTTCATGAGTGTGAATTTTGTGTTCCAGCCATGCTAGAAGGGCCTCACAGGAAGGAACCTTCTAGCGTTGAGCTGGGAGAGAGTCCTGTCTGAACGTGCTCCTTGATTCGGGTGCATCTGGGTTCAAATCCCTCCCCCAGGTGCCCACTGCCGTGTGGCCATACTGCCATGCCACAAGCTCACTCTGCTCTCAGCAAATGGAGATAAAACAGCACTCAGACCCCGAGGGATAAACCAGATGACACTCATACTGTATCCATCACGAAACTAGGACAGACTCAGTGAGGAACGACACGATCACGGTGATTATTCCCAGCCTCAGTGCTGGGTGCTTCCCATGGCTGTGAAATACCCAAGCAGGAGAGGTGGTGGGTCTAGATCGAGGGGTGGGCTCCTTCCCTTATGGGGGCAGATGCTGCCCCGGGAGACCTGGATCAGGGCCCCCTTTAGGGGCCAGCCAGGACCTGCCAATGCATCTGCGCAGGTGAATAGATTCACAGTTCACTTTTGCCTGCCTGATGCTGGTTCATCACACACGGTGCTATGAGGAGTGAGGAGCAGTTCTGAATTCTGCTGATAAAAGATGGAAGACACATTTCAAAGTCGCGATTCAGTTTGAACTTCAGGATGGAAGGAACGAAAGCCCTCGATCAAATGTGTCCTGGGACAATGATAATTAACACAGAGGGTCACACTGGGTGCGGCCTACAGTGCCTGCCCCCGGGTGCCTTCAGAGCCCCCCACAGATGTGGCTGTGTGCCAGAAAGGGCACGAAGCCTTAGGAGAAATGGGATCAGGAAAGGACACGATGGCCAGGACCGCTGCAGCAACGTTGTCCTCTGTTGCTGCTATAGTTCACCTCTGCTGAGGGAGGGAGAAGCTTCAGACACGCGTACAGGAGGACACACACTCTAAGGGCAAGTTTGGGTTCTCCGTGGGGCTGCGGAGGCCGCTGTCAGAGAACTGCATTTTCTGTTAGAGGCACTTGGGTAGAGTCTGACAGATGCCAGGGTCTGTGCCCAGCTCAGGCAGACAAGGCAGGAAGGAATACAGCCGTGAGGGCAGGAGGAGGGGCGTGGAGTTCTGGGGACCCCTCAGCCCTCACCCCGTGAGAAAGACGCTTGTCACACAGTAAAATCACAACCCCTTTCCTTAGCTGGGCCTCACCTGGGAAGACGAGGAGAGATCTGACCTCAGCCCCCAAGGCTGTGTCACTCCAGAGGGTACAGGAGATCTCGTAGGGGGCAGTAGGTGGGGAAAGACAGAGGGCCCTCGGGTGGGAAGGGGGTCCCCAGAAAGATGGCTGCAGAGAGAACAAGCCTCACCCCAAGGAGCTCTGGCCTTTGCCCATGGTTCTGGGGAGGGGAAGGCCGTGTCTGCTAGGACTCATCCCCCAGAGAGTGCAACAGCAGGGTTTACAATGGGGGCTTTGGGTCATTTCATATCAGTTCTGAGTCCTGGAGGACTGGGAACTAGAAGTATTCACTGGATCTCCCGGAGGGGCCAGGAAAGTAGGCAGCCTCCCAGCCAGCCCAAGGACACACCCCGACTGACACCCCAGGCTGAGCGAGCATCCCTGGCAGGGAGGGTGACCCTGTGCCTACTGTCTTGCTGTGGGACTGGGGGACCTCACAGGCGAGGACGACCAGAAGCCCCCAGGCTGGACCACACCCCACTCTGGCCCAGGCACCTCCTCTCTGCTCCCAGGTGTGGAGTGTCAAACCTGCAAACCCGAGGGAGGTTTTTGGAAGCCCTGACCTGGGAACTGGTGTCAGGATCAAGAGCAGCTCTGGGGGACTCGCTTCCCTCCAACCACGAACTTGGCCTAAAACTCCTGCAGACAAGTGAAAAATCATAAACGACAGAGGATTCTTGTGGCAAAGGAACCATTCAGTACCTTGACTGGGGTGACATATACATATACCTACACTAGTGATGATGAAATTGTCCCAGGCTTAATAAACACCCCCCACACACAAATGAAGACAGATGTAATTGGGGAAATCTGAATAAGATGACCTCCCAGATTGCACTATGTCATTTTTCTGGTTGTGACATGTATTGCAGTTTTGCAAAATGTTACCATCAGAACAAACTGGGAAAAGTACACAGAGGCTATTATTTCTGATAACTGCACGTGGTTTTGTTGTTCATTTGCTAAGTCATGTCTGATTCTTTGTGATCTCATGGACTGCAGCATGCCAGGCTTCCCTGTCCATCACCAACTCCTGGCATTTGCTCAAACTCATGTCCATCGAGTCGGTGATGCCATCCAACCATCTCATCCTCTGTCATCCCCTTCTCCTCCCACTTTCAATCTTTCCCAGCATCATGGTCTTTTCCAACAAGTTGACTCTTCGCATCAGGTGGCCAAAGTATTGGAGCTTCAACTTCAGCAACAGTCCTTCCAATGAATATTCAGGGTTGATTTCCTTTAGGATGGACTGGTTGGATCTCCTTGCAGTCTAAGGAACTCTCACGAGTCTTCTCCAGCACCACAATTCAAAAGCATCAATTCTTCAGCACTCAGCCTTTTCAATGGTCCAGCTCTCACATCTATAGATGACTACTGGCAAAACCACAGCTTTGGCTAGATGGACCTTTGTTGGCAAAGTGATATCTCTGCTTTTTAATATGTTTGTCTAGGTTTGTCATAGTTTTGCCTCCAAGGAGCAAGCATCTTTTAATTTCGTGGCTGCAGTCACCATCTACAGTGATTTTGGAGCCCAAGAAAATAAAATCTGTCACTGTTCCCACTTTATCCCTTTCTATATGTGATGAAGTGATTGGACCAGATGCATGTGGCTCTATCATTATCCCAATAAATATTTCAATTGAAAAAGGAAAAGACTAAACATAAACTCCTGCAGAAGGAACTTCCAGATACCCTTGCTGAGTGGATTCCCCAAGGGGTTCTCCTCTCTCCATGAGGAAAGGGAGAGCCAAGGGCCACATCCTGAGTCTTGTATATGATTATCTGACAGCACAACCTGCCTTCCAGCCTCTTCAAGTACTGAGGGTATCTGTAGGAGTCAGGGGTTCCGGAGACCCCATGGTTGGAACACAGGAGTCACACGCCTCAGGACCAGGCCCACCCAGCACCCAGGTGAGGCTGCCTGGACAGGGCACTGTCTGCTCCGCCCACAAGGGAGGAGGCAGCCTCTGTCCCTCTCGAGCCCCTGCTGCCTGCATGTTCCCTTGCAAGGCCCCCATGGCCCCATGCACAGAAGCGGCAGACCTCTGGAACTGTCTGCTGCATGCTCACCAGCCATTCCATCCTGCCTGCCCTGTATCCCCTTCCACACTCCTGGGACCTCCACCTCAGCTTCTCACCTTCATACCTCTGTCTGTCTGTCTTCAACTCTCTGCTTTCTGTTTCTTACCCTTTTCTCAATAAAATCTGCCAGGAATTTCCACTGATCACTCCAAGGTGACCAACTGAAACAGTCTCACTGGCAAATTGTTTCGAAAGAAACTAAACAGAAAGTGTCTTTCCTGGGACTTCCCTAGTGATCCGGTGCCTAAGACTCTGTGCTCCCAATGCAGGGGACTATCCCTGGTTAGGGAACTAGGTCCCATATGCAGTAAATAGAGAGTTCACACGGGACTTCCCTGACCATCCAGTGGTCAAGAATCCACCTCCCAATGCAGGGAACATGGGTTCAACCCCTGGTCCAGGAAGACCCCACGTGCTGTGGAACAAGAAAGCCCGTGTACCACAGCTCCTGAGGCCCAAGGCCCCGAGAGCCTGTGCTCTGCAACAAGAGAGGCCCCCACCAGGAGAAGCAGGTGCACAGCAGTGGAAGAGCAGGCCCTGCCGGCAGCAACTGGAGCAAGTCCGTGCACGGCGGCGAAGATCCAGCGCAGCCATAGAGAAATAATCAATTTTTAAAAAGAGTCTGTATGCTGAAACCAAAGATCCCACACGCCTCAATGAGGACTGAAGATCCCATGTGATATAGCCAAGACTTGGAGCAGCCAAACACATACATAAATAATAAACATTGCTTTTTAAAAAAGCATCTTTCCTAAAGCAGTAGTTGGGAGAAGACCAGGTTCTGATGAGCCTCTTGGTCAAATACTGGCCAAGATAACTAATCTGAATTATTTTAGTGGTTTTCTCTGATCGCACTATAGAACCAGCTTGACCTGGTCTTGTCCAAAGTTGAAGAATGCTAAATATTTGGTGGTGACAAGCAAGAAAATGACACTCAGAGGGCAAGCAGGTAAAAGGTGCTCATGCACTGTGAGGACACCACCCATGGTTCATAAGAGCCTTGCCAATAATAAGTAGAATCGTCCAAATTGCCCTCATGGGTAAGCCTAGGCAGTAAGTGGAGGGTAGCGGTGCTCACTGGATCCCTCAGCCCCCAGGGAACAGCCTCTATGTTTGGCACCAAAAGCCCCTCAATGATCCAGCTCTTCCCACAGCCCCCAGCCCCGGGAGGCATGGGAGCCCCAGGGTAGGAGAGCAGCCAGTGCTGGGGGGCAGGGTCCTGTGCCCCGTGGGGCTCTCAGCCCCCTAATCTAACAGCCGTGGGCTGCCATCAGCCGGCCAGGGCCCGGACGTCCAGTTCCCAGCCTGACATCTGCATCCAGTGGCCCAGCCCCTTGGCCCAGGATCAGGGTCTGCAGGCCGTGAAGCCACGCCTATGGCCACAGCCAGCTTGTCCCTCCTCCCTGGCCTCCAACCCCGGCCTCACACTTCTGACTCCAGCCAGCGAGTGGGACAGCCGTCTGCCATGGTCACGGCTAGGGAGCTAGAGCCCCCGGCCACAGGCCGGGAACGCCCGCGGCCACCTGGTGGGCCAGCCAACAGCCTCACAGCTCCTGGATCCCAAGGGCTCCCCCACCCTCCTGCCTCACGCCCTCTCTGTGTGTTAACTCAGTCACTCAGAATCCCATCAGTTCACAATGACAGGTGCTTCTGACGGCACTTTGCAGGTAGGGACAGAGCTCAGAACTGAAGCCACAAGGGCGGCTGGGCTGAAGCACAGCTGCTGTGACTGTGGCCGGCTCGACACACGCCACCCAGCCATCACTCATGGTAGGGGGGAGATGGCCCACTCCTGTATCCCCTGAGTTTGGTCCACAGGTGGACCCAGGTGAGGAGAGCTGAGAAACCCCTGGAGTTTCACAAATGGGCAGTGAGCCAGGCCCGGCAGCCGGCTGGATGCCTGGCACAAGCCACAGCGTGGCCAGGAAACATCTAGGCCCTCCAGGAGGCTCCTGCTACCTGCCTCCCCCCACCCTGGGCAGCGGCTCTGCCTGCAGCTAAGGAGCTGGTTCTCCTGCCCCGAGGACAGAGAGGATACTCATAAGCCAGGCCCTTGCCTAAGGAGAGGCCTTCCAGCAACAGAAAGCCCTGCTGTGTTCTGAGAGCAGGTCCAAGCCACTTATTCCCGGCTCACCTTTGAATTCTCTGAATTCTGTCTAAGAAAACCTCAATGCTCCACTGAGGGAGGAGGGAAGTTAAGTGAACTGTTAGCCGCTCAGTCGCGTCCGATTTTTGGGACCCCATGGACTGTAGCCTGCCAGGCTCCCCTGTTCACGGGATTCTCCAAGCAAGAATACTCGAGTGGGTTGCCATGTCCTCCTCCAGGGAGGCTCCCAGTAAACACACAAAGCTTACTTTCTTCTTTCGAGGAATCTAGTTGTTTGTTTTTTTTTTTTTTAATTGATTTGCTTAATTGCTTTATTTGCTCACCTATATTCAGGAATTCCAAGAAGGCAAAAAAAAAAGATGCTGGAAGACTTACTCCAAGGACAAGAAATTCTCCTGCCATCCCACACACAACCCTCTGAGAATCTGGAAAGTTGGTTCTCTTCAATGGGACAACACAGCCTTTGCAATCCGATATCACTGTGGTATTTTACTTACTAACAGTGTTGGTACAGCTAAGGTCAATTGTTGTCCAATTAGCCCAAATTCTGAGTGTTTGGAGTTCAAGCTTAAGGAGATGTGTGCCACTTGAGAAGAGTTTGGCAGACTATCCCACAATAAGTTTCATGATGTTAATATTATCATATGGTGTATTACTATATATTACATTTATATAATATATTATCAGTCAGTCAGTTCAGTTGCTCAGTCACGTCCAACTCTTTGCAACTCCATCACCAACTCCCGGAACTTGCTCAAACTCATGTCCATCAAGTCTGTGATGCCATCCAACCATCTCCTCCTCTGTCATCCCCTTTTCCTCCTGCCTTCAATCTTTCCTAGCATCAGGGTCTTTTCTAATGAGTCAGTTATATGTTATTATATAATGGTATAATATAATATTAAGTTAATATTATGAAGGAGAGCCCAAAGAGGCAGCCCACTAAAGTCTTTGGCTATCAGGAAAATTTTTTCCAAATAAAATTTAATCAGATACTTACAAATGGGCCCCACTTCTAAGAGGTTGTCAAAGGAGCAGCAGGACGTGGTCCCCAGTGTAGCCACCACCTGGAGGGTAAGAAGCAAATGTGCTTTGTTCAGTCCTACATCATAGTCCCTGCTGTAACCTCCACACACACAGCCACACCGCCAGGCCTAGCCCTGGCAACCCACGAAGCTCTTGAGACCAGGGTCTGCATCTTATTTGTTCGTGTTGCTAGGAACTCACACTTTGCTGGCACAGATGGGGTGCTGAAACATTCACTGCCTGCAAACACCCTCCAAACGATCAAAAAGCATCTGATGTTTTCAAAACCAAACAGCCTAATTGATCTATGGTGGCGGGTGCTGTCTAAATAATGAAATTTCTCTTTCAATGTGACAAGACTGACATTTCATTCAATCTGTGTAGCCTTTTTGGAGCCTCCAGCAATTATCTGTGCCCCGAGAATAGAGATGGAAGGATCAGAAAAACAAAGCTAGTAAACTTGAGAACCGGGCTGGAGGCCTCCCTGGTTGCATTTCACCTACGACCACCCGTGTTTAATCTGAAAACTGAATGTGTCTCAGAGTCAAAGCGGTCTGACCAGGGAGGTGTGGGGCTCTGCCCTGGGATGGCTCAGCTGACATAGTCACCTGAGCTGGAGAGAGTGATGCTTTGTGATTCAGGTCAGGGAAGGGCAACAGTGTGGGAGGCTATGGTCACTGAAGAGATAGCTTGTGATACCCATGGGGTATCACATGGCCGTGCCATGCAGGGTCACACAGGGAAACACCAGTGCTGATCAGGAGGTAGAGGAAGGGATGGAGAGAGGGGAAAGGGTGGGCACGCACTCCAGGTTCCAGCAGAAAGGAACAGGCGAGGCAGGCTTAATATTGACAAGCGTGAGTTATTTCAGATTTCTGCAATGGGCTGCGGGCACAAGAGCTGCTCTGGTTGTCTGGTCCCTGGTTCAGGGGGGATCAGGGCAGGAGAATAGCAGCCTGGAGTGTGAGAGCCCCGTAGGGGATGTGGCAAGGTGTGTGGGCTCTGAGAGCGCTGGTTTGCTTAGGAAAGGGTCACTTTCCTTCCAGGTCCCTAGGAGCTGGCTAGACCTCCAGGGTCAGCAAGCTTCCTGAGACATCCAGTTACCAGCAACACAGAAAATAAAAAGGCAAGAGGGATACACAGACGCTGAAGCCAAGCATGTGGGACAAAGAGGCCAGATGGGAGGCCCAGCTCTGCATCGTGTGGACGCCTGCTGGGTGTTTGTTTTCTCGTTTGCAACACAAATGCCCTGGGCCAGGGTATGCCCAGAACCTGAGGTCTGTGAGTGGAGACCCTGCAGCTTTGACCTTTTGCACGGCTTCTCAGCCCCTCCCCTCCCACCTCCTGTCTCTTATACACATCTAGATGTGTATAAGAGACAGGCTTTCTGTTTCTTACCCTTTTCTCAATAAAATCTGCCAGGAATTTCCACTGATCACTCCAAGGTGACCAACTGAAACAGTCTCACTGGCAAATTGTTTCGAAAGAAACTAAACAGAAAGTGTCTTTCCTGGGACTTCCCTAGTGATCCGGTGCCTAAGACTCTGTGCTCCCAATGCAGGGGACTATCCCTGGTTAGGGAACTAGGTCCCATATGCAGTAAATAGAGAGTTCACACGGGACTTCCCTGACCATCCAGTGGTCAAGAATCCACCTCCCAATGCAGGGAACATGGGTTCAACCCCTGGTCCAGGAAGATGCCACTCTCCAAGCCTGCTCAAGCCTGGCCAGATGAGTCACTGAGTGGGAATCTGAGTCAGTGAGCCGTTTTCCTCTGGTGTTTGCAATTCCTTCCAAAAATGTAACTGAATATTAAAACGCTTTGTCTAAGAGTACTGGTTTGGTAGGTAGAATGAGACCCATAAAATGCTTTGTCTATGTCATAAAGCTTGCGTAGCTTTTAAGAAAAAAAACCCACAGGATGATTCAACCATCTTAATATCACTTGCAAATTATTTTCTTTAAGAAGAGTCTCTTAGGAATGACACTTCTGACATCCAGGAATTCCTTTCATTTCATCTCATTTTCCTCAGTTAAATCCTAATGGAAATAAATGCCATACCATCTGTTTTTAAAATGCAACCTGAATATCCTCTTGTTAAAATTATTTTCTATTAATGTGTATATGGCAGTGAGTCTAGAATAATTTCACCAAATATTAGTACTGTTTGTCTCTTATGATGAGATTTGGTTAATATTACATCTTTTATTCTGAGATTTTTATGTTAGTATTGATATTTTCATTCTGCCGTGGAGCATTTTGTAAAATCAAGAAAACGCTGCCCAGTCCTGGGAGTGGCCTCAGCTGAGAACATGTCTCAGCTTTGCAGATATTATATTCACTCGTCAGGACCCTCCTGATTTGTATGTCTTCGGGACCCCCTACTCTACTGTTAGCTTAAGTGAGACACTCAGGGTGGGGTCTGAGGACAAACAGGCATGACCAGACCAAGAAGAGAGCCCAGGCATGCTTAACTCTGGTTCTGCCAGTTAAAGAACCCCACACACTGGCCATGCCTGAGGCCATTCCAACCAAGTTCATCCCTGGGCAGCTCCCTGCACAGCATGTGGGCAGCATGGGACCCAGGGTCCCAGGAGGATGTGCCAGGCTGGTGACGGCAGGGCCCACGTGTTCTGTGGTTCCGTGTTTTGAGGGCTGTGAGTCAGCTTGTCCTCATTCTCAGAAGCCGCTTTAACCCCAGCACCTGCTCTGCTCCAGGCTCTGATTACTCCGCTCGGCTCAGAGATGCTAACCTGATTTCAGCTGCTCTGCAGAGACCTAATCACATTTGCAAAGGGGGAGGCAGGCTAGGCGCCTCACCTCTGAGAGCCTGGGGCTGTCCTGCTACCCCACGCTGCCCCCCGCCCCGTCTGCCAGTCTCACCACCACCCGCTAGGCTCTGCCCTCTGCCTTGGGCCTGATCTTATCAGGTCAGGAAAGCAAACCACCAAGGGGAAGAAACCGGTGAATTCCTGGAGGGCTCCCAGTTCAGATCTGCCCAATGTGCCCCCTGCTTTCCACAGCAGGTCACACTTTGAAGGGGCTGTAGCCCCTTTGTGAACCATGAAGGAGGTGGGCAGGGCTCGTGGGCTCCAGGGGGCTAGCTTGCTTAGGAAAGCCTCATGTGGCCTTCAGGTCTCCAGCACTGGCTAGACTCCAGGGTCAGCAAGCCCCCTGAGACACCCAGGCGTCAGGGTCTGCATCTCACGATCGGACACAGAGTCACACATGGGAAGGATGATAACCACCAGGCATTCGTTTCAGTGGAACCAGCAAACATGTCAAAGCTCAAGCAACACTCCTGGCTGGTCCAGGCAGCCTCTCCTTCCAGCTTCATGGGCCCTTGGCTGCCACTTTAAGACAGCGGAGAAGGAAATTCCATGGACTGAGGCGCCTGGTAGGCTACAGTCCATAGGGTTGCAAAGAGTCAGACATGACTGAGTGACTTCACCTTCACTTTAAGACAACAGCCAGCTGCATCGCCTCATGCATCCAGTGATCCTCCCCATCTCTGTGCCATTGCAGTATTGTTTTCTTCCACAAGACAGGCTCGTGATGCATGTCCTCCAGGACGGGGGGCTTATATGTTAACTCTCAGCAAAGACCTCACTGACACCCCCCTGCTGAGCTCATCATACCCTCTACCCCTTGTCCACGTGCATGTGTGTGCGTTAGTTGCTTCAGTCGTGTCCAGCTCTTTGCGACCCCATGGACTATAACCCTCCAGGCTCCTCTGTCCATGCAGTTCTCCAGGCAAGAATACTGGAGTGGGTCGCCATTTCTTTCTCCATGGGATCTTCCTGAACCAAGGATCAAACCAGGGGTCTCCTGCCTTGCAGACAGATTCCGTACCATCTGAGCCACCAGGGAAGCCCTGTCCACATGCACAGTCCTCACCAAATGAAACAAAGATCCGTGGGCATGTCTATCTGCCACCAGTGACATTGCAAGAGGAAAGCGACCACGCCTACCCACGGATCCCCGGGGCTGGCATAGGGAGCGCTCTAAGGAAGCAGGCGTTTCATACAGGTCGAACTAAGAGCTCTGATGAAACCCTCTGCTCCAAATCACTGGACCTCTAATGCAGATTACACTGCACCCTGGTGCAGACTGTTACCTTAATATCTCCACTCCAGCCAGTAGGATGCTTGAGGGCCCTCCTTGACCTCAGTCCCACAGGCCCAGTATGTCATGGGCGTTCATTTGTCAAACAAGTGAGTGACTTAGTGAATTAGCATGGAATTGTTACTTATTCCATCATGATAGGCTTTGAAGTGCAATGAGTGTGAGTATTTGGCCCTTGCTCCAAAGACTGTGAACTTGTCACCTTTGGCTTGAGAGCCCACCATGAGGACAGTGAAATGTAATTGATGGAGGTGGAGATGCCTCTTAAGTGGTGCATATAAAATGCCTCGACAGAGGTCCTGGCCCCCCTGAAGAGCACATAGATGATGCTTATTTCAAAGTCTTCTTCAACACAAAGACATAGAGTAGCAGCCAAAATGGAACACCGTGCTGCCTCTGAGTTTCCACCACCAGATTATGAGGGTATAAACAAGAATGTTGCCTGCCACATCAGTAAGCAAACAAGGTTGTGGCCACCAAGCCATCGGCCACTGCAGCTGCCCCAGACTGTGCACCCCGAGTGGATTCAGGATGGAGAAAAGCCAGATGCTGACCACGGATGGTTAAGGTATGTATCAAAGGAGTGATTTCCGTGAACCCAGACTCTTGCTTCTTCCCATGTATAGAACAGTGCTAAATTCAAAACAAGATGTTTAAAGTAGAATTAGCATCAATTCTACAGAATCTCTTCTAGAAAATAGAAGAGGAAAGAACTGCTTCTCAAGTCTTTTTATGAAGTCAGTATTACCCTAACATCAAAATAAGACTATAGAAAGGGAAAACTACAAACCAATATTACTCATGCATATAGAAGCAAAAGTCCTTAAATGTTAGTAATTAGAATCTAGCAATAGGAATTACATTATGAACAAATGAGATTTACTCCAGGAATGCAAGGCTGGTTTAATATTTGAAATCCACTGTAATACACCTTGTTAACAGACTTAATAAAACCACTCAACCACATCGATCAGTGTAGAAAAATAATTTGACAAAATTCAACACTGCTGCTGCTGCTGCTAAGTCGCTTCAGTCATGTCTGACTCTGTGTGACCCCATAGATGGCAGCCCACCAGGCTCCCCTGTCCCTGGGATTCTCCAGGCAAGAACACTGGAGTGGGTTGCCATTTCCTTCTCCAATTCATGAAAGTGAAAAGTGAAAGTGAAGTCACTCAGTCGTGTCCGACTCTTAGTGACCCCATGGACTGCAGCCTACCAGGCTCCTCCATCCATGGGATTTTCCAGGCAAGAGTACTAGAGTGGGGTGCCATTGTCTTCTCTGAATTCAACACTAATTCATGAAAAAAATTCTCAGAACTTCAGGAATGGAGAAAACTTTCTCAATTTGATAATGAACATCTACAAAGCCTAAAGATAACATCACACTTAATGGTGAAAACTACATTCATTTCACTTTAACATTGGAAACCAGATAAGAATGCCTACCTTCATCACTGCCAAACAAATAGTACTTGAAATTCTATCCAGGAGCAAAAAGGCATGAAAAATAAATAAAAGTCAAACAGGTCAGAAGGGAAGAAATACAGTTGTACCTGTTTGCATATGACGTGGTTATCTAGACAGAAAAATCCATAAAATTCATTTTTTTAAAACCCTCCTAGAAACAAGTGAGTTCAGCAGCAATACAGGATACAAAGTCAACGTAAAAAATTAATTGTGTTTCTGTAAGCTACAATAAACACACGGACACCTAGATTAAACATACAATGCCATTTATAACTGTTCAAAAAAGAATTATGTAGGTATAAATCTAGCAAAGCAAGTATAGGTTTATATGACGAAAGAAATTAAAGAAGATTTAAATAAACAGAGAGACATATCATGTTTATGGCTTGACAACATAGTAAAGATTTTAATTAACATATAAAGCAAAGGGAAAGTCTCAAGAGAAATTTTCAAAATATTTTTAACTCAATGAAAATGAAAATACAACTTACCAAAATGTGTGGAATGCAGTGAAAATAATGTTTAGGGGGAACTCTATAGCATTAAATGAATATGTACACTAGAAAAGAAAGAAAATTTTCAACCCAGAATGTAAGCTTCCACCTTAGGAAACTAGAAAACAAAAAGCAAATTAAATCCAAAGGGTCTAAAAGAAAAGAAATAATAAAAATTAGAGTAGACATCAATGAAATTAGAAACAGGAAATCAATAGTGAGAATCAACAAACCCAAATGCTGGTACTTTGAAAAGATCGATAAAATTGATAAACATCTAACTAGGTTAACTAAGAAAAAAGAGAGGACACAAATTTCTAGTATTAGAAATAAAAGGACCATCACTACTGATTCCCTGGGTGGGAAAAGGATAATATTTAAATAATATTATGAATAACTCTATGCCCACAAATTTGAAAACCTGAATGAAATGGATCAATTCTTTGAAAGACATAGTTTTACGAAAACTCACATAAAGAAAAATCGATGCTCTCAACAGGTCTGTGCAAAACCTCTGAAATCCAAGTGGCTGGTATTAAGAGGCAGGGCCTTTGGGGGATCGTGAGGACGAGGCCCTTGAGAATGGGATTAGTGCTTCTATAAAAGGGCCCCCACAGAGCTCCTGAGCCCCTTCCTCCATATGAGGACACGCAAGAAGTCAGCTGTCTGCACCCAGAAGAGGACCCTGAGTAGCACCCACTCTGGCACCCTGATCTCAGACTTCCCGCCTCCAGGACTGGGGGAAATAGTTTTGTTGTTCATAAGGCACCTGGTCTGTGGTAGCTTACTGTAGCAACCTGAACAGACTAAGATGACCTGTATCTATCAAAAAATAAAATCAATAAATTAATAGCCCCCCAAAACAGGCAGCAACCAGCCCAGGTGGGTTCACTCGTAAAATCTACACAACGTTTAAGAAAGGAATTAAACTAGATAAAGAAAACAAGTTCGTGATTACCAGTGGGGAGAGGGAAGTGGTGGGAGAAATGGTAAGGGCAGGGGATTAAGAGGTACAAACTACTATGGATAAACCAGATAAGCAAGTATCAGGACAGGATAAGGATGCACTGTACAGGGCGAGGAAATATAGCATTATATGATAATAAATGTCAATGGTGTACAACCTGTAAAAATGCTGAACCGCATGCTGTATCCCTGAAACTAACAGAATATTGTAAACCAGCTACATTGCAGTTTAAAAAAGAGACAAAACAAATTCTCTATAATCTCTTCCAGAAAATGGAGGAAAACAGAACGTTTCCTAACTTATTCTGTGAGGTCAGTCTCACCCAAGTTCCAAAATCAGACAAAGACATTAAAAGAAAGAACCACAGACAAATATCTCTTATGGATAGATGTGAAAGTTCTCAACAAAACACAAGCAAATTGGATTCAGTAATATATACAAAATAACAACCAAGTGGGACTTACTATAGGTATGCAAGACTGATTCAGCACTGAAAATCAATTAATATAATCTATCATGTCAAAAGGCTAAAGAAGAAAAAAATCATATGATCATATCAATAGATAAAAAATATTTGACAAACTCCAGCAAAATTTTAAAAATCCTAGCCAATAGGATAGAGCAGATGTTTTAAAAGATGTTCTACCTCAACTTGATAAAGAACAACTGATAAAAACTCGACATCAGAGTTAACAGTGAGAAACTAGAGGTTTTCCTGATAAGAACAGAAACGAGGCAAGCATATTTGCTTTCATCATGCCTATTCAACATGATGTTGGAAATTCTAGATATTACAAAAAGACAAACAAGGGACTAAAAATACACAGATTGAGAGGGGAAAATGAAACTACCTTTGTTTGAAAATGACACAATTATCTATATAGAAATCCTCCTCCCAAATCAAAATCAAACCCAAACCTCCTGAAACTAGTAAGCAATTATAACAAGACAGAGAATAAAGGAAAATCGACAAAAGTCAGTTGCTTTCTCATACTCCAGCAATGAAAAATTTTGAAATTAGAACACAATACCATGTACACTAACACCAAACTAGAGAGGCAAAGCGCGAGAGGGAGGGAGAAATACTTAGATAAAAATCTAACAAAATATGTATAAGATCTATATGGTGGTAGTTTACTTGTGAAGTCGTGCCTAACTCTTGCAAACCCATGGACTGTAAGCTGCCAGGCTCCTCTGTCCGTGGGATTCTCCAGGCAAAAATACTGGAGTGGGTTGCCATTTCCTTCTCCAGGAGATCTTCCTGATCCAGGAATTGAACCTGGGTCTCCTGCATTGATTCTCTACCAACTGAGCTACAGGGGAAGCCTCAAGATATATATGAGGAAAACTATAAAACTCTGATGAAAGGATTTATTGAAATAAATGGAAAAATATTCTATGTACATGGATAGAAAGACTCAACATTGTCAAGATGTTAGTACTTCCTAATTTGATCTATAAATTCAATGCAATCTCATTCAGATTCTAGCCAATTATGTTATGGCTATTGACAAACCACGTCCAAAGTTTATAGAGAGAAGCAAAAGAAGGCAGAATACACAACACAATATTGAAGGAGAAAAAAAGTCAGAGGACTGACACTACCCAACTTCAAGCCTTAGCAGAAGCTACAGTAATCAGGACAGTGTTGTACTGGGGAAGAATAAACAGACAGATCAATGGCTCAAAACAGAGAACTCAAAAATAGACATATACAAATATGGACACCTGATCTTTGACAAAGGAGCAAAGGCCATCTAATGGAAAAAGAAAAGTCTTTTCAACACACAGTGCTGGAACAGACGCTCACATTCAAGAAATGGATTTGGATAGACTCACACCATCTACAAAAACCAGTTCAAAATGAGCCATAGATATAAATGTAAAATGCAAAACTATAAAACTCCTAGAAGCTAACACAGGAGAAGATCTGGAACATATTGGGTTTGCGGATGAGTTTTCAGGTGTTACTGACATAGCCCATGAAAAAAATTGATGAGATGAACTTCATTAAAAATAAAAACTTCTTTGTGACAGATACTTTCTAAGAATGAAACAATATGTCCCCAACTTGGAGAAAACATTAGCAAAACATACCTCTTGATAAAAGACTGGTTTCCAACAATAGTCTAAAATACAGAAAGAAATCTTCAGACTCAACAACCTGACACTTGTTGATGTTTCTGCAATTATTTGTTTATGCTCCTTATTCCCTTGGGAAATCCTTGAATCAAGATTAAATTATGTATAAAATCATGCCTTCCATCCCTCCCCCAGACTACATGTTAGTTATTCAATAAATGGTGGTAAATTTGAATTGATCAAAACAATTTTTGGATTAAAAAACTCATCTCAAAGAGTCACTCTTAAAAAGTAATGGAAGTTATAAACATGTGGCACCTAGAGTCTGTTGAACCTAGCTTGCTCTACAACTCGGAATTTCCCAGATATGGATGGGTGCCTAGGAGCATGGAATCCTGGGTGCACAGCAGAAGCTGGAAGCCACCGGGAAGCGACTCCAATACCTGCCATTGTCCTCAGAGAGGCTGGAGCGGGGCCTGGGCATCGGCATTCTTCTTAGCTTCCCAGGTGACTCCAAAGTGTAGCCAGATGACCCCACAGGGCCAGTGCCACAATCCCACCCGACGTCCCAGTGCAGCCACGCGACGACGCCGTGGCACACCGGGCAGGACAGCTCCCAGGCTCCGGTGGAAGCGACTGCTTTTTCCCACTGGAAAATGCCCAGTCATGTACAGCAAAACTAGCTGATGTTTAGTTAGTTAGATGTTTTAATGATATCCTGTTTAATTGTATTTTAAATTAATCACTGCTGGCTTGCAACACCTCTCTCACAAGTGATGCATCGTAGTATCTCCTGAGGACACCCCTCTAGGTGGAAAGTGTACTTTATTTTTAACTCAGCTAACTCCGATATCTGTCACTCATCTGCCATGTCAAGGGTGTGCCCTATGGTGTCATTTTTAACAGGAAGCAGAAGCAAGACTTTTTGGTTTAGCAGTATCCCCCGGGCTGGGTACTCTGTGTTTCTGAGATTCACGCAAGCAGAAGGGAAAATCATTGGAGTTTTGCTTCAGCCGCCCTGAAGGAGAGGTGTGCCGACCTGAGTATGCCTGGCCCGTGACCACCACGGCAGCCAGGAAATGATCGTGTCACCACAGGCCCGACCCACTGCCCCAGCAGGGCCCAGACACTCCTGTGGGGCCGGGGGAACTTACGAAGAAAGGAATCAGGCCGGCTGCCTTGTCTCTCTCCAGGGCCTCCTGCAGCGCAGAAGCTCGCATGGCAAACTTGCCATCAGAAGGGATGGCTTTTAATCTCACTCCACCAATTAAGCCGGCTTTTTCCACGGAGGAGTGTGCCTGCAAGAGAGCACCAGGTTAGACTCCGCAGCAGCATCCAGCGCTTCTGCATGCCTCCTGACCTCCATGAGGCAGAGCCTCGATCCCGCCCCCAACTCCCTGCACCTCCAGGCCAGGAGCTGTTTCAGGTCCTGAGGACTCTACTTCCGAGTTTCATGATTCTGACTCAGACGGCAGAGTGCTGGGCTGTGCCTGCGGGCGAGTGTGGGGTCGTGCTCAGTCATGTCCGACTCTGCGACCCCATGGAGTGTAGCCCGCCAGGCTCCTCTGTCCATGGGATTTCGCAGGCAAGAGTCCTGGAGTGGGTTGCCATTTCCTCTTCCAGGGGATCTGCATTGCAGGCAGATTCTTTACTTGCTGAGCCATCAGGGCAGTCTTATACGGAGCTATATTGAGGGCTTTTTCGTCCACTGTTTGAATTCGACAGAAGCAGGGGATGCTCATTTGGAAGCACAGCTGGGAAAATGACACCTAGTCATGTCACCTGATGATGATATCACTTTATAAGTGTACTTAGTAAGCTCCTAGTCCCACTCTTATCATCTGAGGCTCTAAAATTGCATGCAAAATAAATGACGATGCTCAAAAGTAGCTCTCCTTGTGGTTTGTGCGTCCTCTTTACCTTCAGATGAGGAGCAAGGTGATAGGGTTATATATTTACAACCAGCACCTTGAGCCCGTGCTCCTGGGGGCTAATGCTCACCTGAAATGTAGATTCCACTCAGGAGGAGCTGATGGGAGGTGACTCTCCCAGAGGGCACATCCTTGCTCATTCCTTCCCTGTGTATGTGGCTTGTCTAACTCCTACAAGCTTCCCCAAAGAGCATCCCTCAATAAATGGTGAACCCCTAAAGCCCCACATTAGACCCTGCTCCTTGGGAACCTGAACCCAAAGTCACAGAATTGAGCCTTAGAGCCCATGGCCGTCCACTCGATGTAACGAACCCACCTGACTCCTGTCATCTAGGATAGTAGTAGCCACAGGGCATCCTTGCGAGAATCTAGAGAACCCCACGGATCACTTCTCTCAGGTGAAATTCCCTCATGAAAACCCTGCTGGGAAAGGCTACCACCTAACATTCATAGCAACTTACTTCAACATAGATACATAGAGACCTACACATGCATTTTTTAAAGTTCTCTCATGTCTGTCTGGGAAGCAAGGGAGAAATAAATAGAAGTGAATAGTTTCCTTCCTCTGTGGGCAGCTCTAGCGCCTGGAGTTAGAGTACACACAGAGACAATCCTCCCGACAAAGCATCAAAGTATGCGTATTATATTGATTTCAGGCTACATATGTTTATCCCCTAGAACAAAGGTGTCACAGTTGAAGTGCCTGGCTTAACAAATTCATTAAAAATATTACATCAGTGATACAGAGAACGAACTTTTGGACATCAAGGGGGGAAAGGGGGGTAGGATAAAGTGGGAGATTGGGACTGAAATATACACACAACTACGCATGAGATAGGTAACTGATGAGAACATACTGTGCAGCACAGGGAAGAGAAGGTACCATCTATCATAGGGTGTGTACTAAGTCACCCCTAAAACACGCTCCAAAGTACAGTCTGAGCAGGCAAAAACTGATCCCACTTGCATGAGGTACCTAGAAGTCAATTTCACAGAGTCAGCAAGTATGTGGATGCCAGGGGCTCCCCCTCCTCCAGGGGTATGGAGGGGAGGGGTAACGGGGGCTGAGTGTTTAATGGGTCAGAGTTTCAGTTTAGGAGGTGACAAATCCGGCAGACGGATGCAGCGAGATTTGCACGACAGTGTGACTGTACTTAGAGCCACTGAACTGTTTAGTGGGTGCGTTAGTCACCCGTCGGGTCCAACTCTTTGCGACCCCATGGGCTGTAGCCCGCCAGGCTCCGCTGTCCATGGAATTCTCCAGGCAAGAACACTGGAGTGGGTAGCCAGTCCCTTCTCTGGGGATCTTCCTGACCCAGGAATAGAACCTGGATCTCCCACACTGCATGCAGATTCTTTACCATCTGAGCCACCAGGGAAGCCCTGAACTGTACGGTTAAATATGGTTGAAATAGCATGTTTTATGTTATGTGACTTTCCCACAATAAAAAATTTTTAAAAATACTATGTGGGCAAAGCTAAATCAGCTATTCCTAGTGGAACCAACGCCTCTTAGCACCATTTTTTGGGTGCCCTCTTGACTCCTGGTTCACTCATGGAGCTACTGCTCAATGCTCTTTCCTTCTGTTCTCTCTCACACAATTGTATTTTGCTTTGTTTTTTAACCTTTTTCAAGATGGCTGTTCATGGGGACTGATCATGGACTAGATGCCCCCACTAGCAGAGATCTAAACCTTACAAAGCACTGCCTCATCCCTCATCTTGGTGCAACCACTAGCTGGCAGAGCAGCAGCACCAGGTGGCAGGCCCTTTTGACCCTGTCTGATGGTTTAAAAAAGGCTTCGAGAACTGACGTGATTGGCCTGAGATCACAGAATTTAAAATAGCAGGGCTGGGACGTGAGCCCAGCCAGGTCTTTGAGCCCTGAGCCCCACATGTGGCTCCTCTGCGCTGTGCTGAAGGCAGCCAGATGGCCTCAACATGAGCTGGGACAGGTGGGGTTGGGATGATCTCATGGCACGTTTATTCTCTTTCCAGCCTGATCTGCTAAGTTCCCACTGGCAGCCTACATCTTTTCTTTAGCAGAGGTCCCTAGCTTAGTGACACCTGGGGGACTGTTTTTGGACTGGAATGGATACTGCACGGTCTGTAGTTTTTTCTTTTTTAATTTTTGGACATACCCTGAGGCATATGGAACCTTAGTTCCCCGACCAGGGACAGAACCCACAGCCCCTGCAATGGGAGACAGAGTCTCAACCACCGGACCACCAGGAAGTCCTCCATGTGATTTTGACTTGACACCATACAAACCATTCCACCCCAGGAGGCTCAAGAAGGCTCTGGGCACTGCACTCACCTGGTCAGACGCGTAGGCCACCAGCTTCTCCATGATGGCAGCCTGCGTCAGCTCCGGGGAGGCGGCCTGCAGGCGTCGCATCACTGTGGTCCGAGCGGCCAGCAGGGCCACCAGGGTAGCTTCACTGGCAGTTCCCTAAATCAAAGAAAAGGTCAACAGGACCTTCCAACTGCAGCCAGGGAATCATCTCTAAATGTGAGAGATGTGATGTGGGATCTTCCTCTTATCTTAGAAGATGCACCTGAAATTGTCAAGTCCATTCTCCCATGCATGGGAAAAAGCCTGTACACCTGTGACCGACACTTCAGCTCTTATTACCAATTCAGCATTGCTTTGCCTGTTTCATAAAATACCCACCAGCACTCACTGGCACTTACTAGGCATCACTGTTGCCAGACTTGGCAGACACGCTCCCATGGACACTTCCCAGTCTGGACAGGAGGCGCTGGTCCATTTCCCCCAGAGGAGGAAATGGGACCCAGGACACAGCTCCCGGCACAGCTGCACACACAGCAACTTGGACACACACATTTGTCTGTTTTCACAAAGGGGCTACCTCTTCTTTGAGACCCAGAAATTGCCCTGAAGGGTGTTACCCGGTCACTAATGTTACAGACTGAATCCCTCTCCCCCAGATTTCATATGCTGGAGCCCTAACTCCCAATTTCTCAGGATGTGACCACATATGGAGACAAAATCTTTGAAGGGATCACAAAGTCAAAATGAGCCTTTTAGAGGGGCCTGTGGTCCAGCCTGGCTGGTGTCCTCATAGGACGAGGAGCTCAGCACATGTGCCTGCACACACACCCACACACACACACACACACACACACACACATACACACGCAGAGGTGAGGCCACATGAGCACACAGGGAGGAGACGGTTGCCTGCAAGCTGCGGGCAGAGGCCTCAGGGATATCAGCCACGCTGCCACCGTGACCTCAGATGTTTTGGCTCCGGACGATGAGACAACCCTGTCTGCTGCCTGGGTCATCTGGTCTCTGCCTCTTCCTTGTGGCAGCCTTATCAAGCTAACACAATGAATGTCAATAACTTATTTTGCAAAGGAATCAAGGATGCAAAATTCACTCCTCTGAGGGTGGGTGGCGGTGAAAGAGAATATAAATTCAGCACCCACTCTGTCAGCCCATCTAAGCTGCAAACTAAGCTCATTTTTAATTGTATCATCTTCAGTTGGGAAACCTACGTTCAGAGAGTTTAGGTAATTTGCCCCAAATCAAGTGTAAGTGAGCAGTACAGTTAGGAGCAAACCCACATCTGTCTGCAATTACTCCACGTGTGATCACGGACTCTTATGTAAATCCTGGAAAAGACCATGAGCTGAATAGTATTACCATTAGAAAGAAAAAGTGTAAAACGTAGAGTTTTGTTGACTGTGAGAAAGAAATTTATAAAATAAAAACATTAATAGTTCTGTAGAGCTGTGCAGCTCCAATGCATAAATTCCTATATACACATCTGTAATCTTAATTCCAAGAAAACACACTGGTCATAGCAAACACCCTCTTCCAACAACACAAGAGATTACTCTACACATGGACATTACCAGGTGGTCAATATCAAAATCTGATTATATTCTTTGCAGCCAAAGAGGGAGAAGCTCTATACAGTCAGCAAAAACAAGACCAGGAGCTGACTGTGGCTCAGATCATGAACTCCTTATTGACAAGTTCAGACTTAAATTGAAGAAAGTAGGGAAAACCACTGCCTCCTTCATACACACTGACATGGGAAGCTCATTGAAAGGCACGGGCCCAGGGGTGGGTGTCCTTGTCTTTCCCCGACACTCCTGTGGGGAGTGTCGCCCTCACCATCACCCTCTGTCGGAGGCCTTGGAACTCCCACTACCCACCAACGTCCATGCTTCTCTGAACCATATTCTAAGGAAAGGCTTGAATCACCACAGCAGATCACAATGGGTTTTCCTTTAGGCCCTGTCCCCTTCTTCAGGCAACAAAAAGCGATTTTTCAAAAATATGCCCAATGAAAAAGCTGTCAGCCAAGCATCCATAAGGTCAATGGCTGGAGGAGGCATGGATGGCTTCATTGTAGGAAATCTGTTTCTTTTACTTTAACCTTTGCTTTTTTCACTAAATGGTACTGTTTATACATAATGACCTGCCCCAGGGAACCCTGCCCTCCTGCTTGAATATTAAACCAAAGTGCCTTTGTTCAGAACCCTGTCCACCTGTGGATGGGAGTGCTCATTTGCTCACTTGTGTCCAGCTGTTTGCAAGCCCAAGGACTGTAGCCCACCAGGCTCCTCCGTCCATGGGATTCTCCAGGCAAAAATACTAGAGTGGGTTGCCATTTCCTTCTCCAGGGGAATCTTCCCGACCCAGGGATCAAAGCACTGACTCCTGCATCTCCTGTACTGGCAGGCAGATTCTTTTACCACTGAAACTCCTGGGAAGGAAGAAATTAATACATCCCCTGCCCGAGGCTTGCCATTCTAGGAGGCAATTGCAAGATTGTTTTGTTTTATTTTACTTTGCTCCCTCAACTCCTCTCTCTTTCTGTTATATAAAAGAACTTGGCATCCAGACCCCCGACAAGAAGGCTGAGACATTACTCTTCCATTTTCTTGGCCAGCCAGCTTTCCCGATAAAGACATATTCCTTCCTCAACACCACATCTCTCAGTTAATTGGCCTGTGGTGCAGCAAGCAGAGCGGGCTTGGACTGGGTAACAGCTTGGGGACAGGGGCAGCAGACAAGTGGGTCTCTGGCCTCTGCTGGAAGCAGGTTTGGGCCAAGGAAGGGACGGGACGCCTGCTCTTGCACAGAGAGCAGTAAGGATACCTCTGCTTTCCTGCTGCAGACAAAGGTTGCCATGGTGAGCCTGCGGCAAGGCAGCAGAAAGAACCGCGGTGAACATTGCCACTGGCTGCTGGAGCAGGAACATCCTTTCATTTTCTTGGTTTTCAAGTGTCACCCCACACACGGCACGAAATTGTCTTTTCTTCCAATTACGAGACTATTTCCATGGCCCTGTTTGTCCAGCTCAAAGGATGGTTTGCCATTTGACGCAGATACCCATCACAGGGCTGACGCCTGGCAGCTGTGATTATGGCTCTGAGGGGCCAGCATCCCCCCTGGCTGTCACCAGGCTGAGGCACTCCGAGCCCTTGCAAATTAGAGACAATTAGCCTTGTCAGAGGGAAGGGTGGGCTTCCTGCCTCAAACACAGACATGATCGACTGCTTTCCTTGAGCAAACTGGGTGGACAGGACTTCAAGGGGGGTTGTATTGAGTCTTGGGCTGAGGGATGTCAGAATTAGTCCCAAACAAACGTCTGAGTTTCTGCTGTTTCTAGAAAATGGAAGTGCCTTTAAAGGAAAAGGCTATTTAAAGATGAAGCCCATGGCAGCGTGCCCATCTCTGGACACTCACACCCCAGCGAAGGGCCAGGGGCAGGCTGGGGGGACACCCTGGCCTCCAGCTCACATGTGCACCAGCTTTGCCTTGAACTAGCTCAAGCCCTGGGGCCCCATGCACTATGTTTCTGAACCTTGGGTTGTTGATAACCCAATCCTCATAAATACTTGGAGGTTGAGAAATGAACACAGAAAACAGAAGAAATAAAGCTAAACACAGCCTAACTCAGAGTGGGTGTTCAACACAAAGTTGGTATTATTATGATATACACGCCTTGGATGATGAGGGATCTGTAAGATTTTTGAGTAGTATCAAATGAGAGAAATCATCTGATTTCGGGCTGCTGAAAAGAATTAAACATGAAACTGTTTTCGTCCTGATCTCCAGTGACCCAGAAAAACTCTTTTTTTAAATTGTTGTTTGTTTTTGATTTTTGGTGGAGCTGGAGCATTCGTGCTGAATATGGACTCAACCAGGCGAGCCTCAGTAGAAAGCTGAGGATCCTCTTAGGAGATTGTTGACCTTCATTCTAAAGAGTATCCTTTGAAATATGACTCACGAGTGAAAGATGTGATACTATACATATTTATATATATATTCTATTTATATAAATTGTGACACCATAGAAAGTCATGCAAATGGAAGGAGATCACACATGTTAAACATACCATACTTAAAAAAAAAGAGAGAAAATCATGCAATAATAATATTCTCAAAGACTAAAAAATGGGAGGACTTGCCAGGTGATCCAGGGGTTAAGAATTCACCTGCCAGTGCAGGGAACACAGGTTCAGTCCCTGGTCTGGAAAGACTCCACATGCAGGACAGTTGAGCCTGTTTGCTACCGCTACTAAGCCTGCTCCGTAGAGCCCAGGCTCTGCAACAAGAGAAGCCACCGCCGTGAGAAGCCTTCACACAGCGACTAGAGAGGAGCCGCTGCTCACCGCAGCCCGCGGGCAACAGCGGAGATCAGGCACGGCCAAAACTGTTTACAGATAAAATAAATAGACACTGGGAAAAGCCCACAACAAAATAGTAAGCAAAACACCACACAGGAAATCTACATGATGTATTGTGTTATCCCAGTTTTGTTTCTATTATGTACATATGTATGTGTACACACACACAGGTCTTGAAATAACACTGGGAGGAAGCTGCCCCAAAGTGTTTCTGCATCTCTTCCATTTATCTAACGGATGTCTAGTTTTTGTTAGTGGAAAGGAGATGATGCTTTTAAGTTGAATAGCAGAGCCAAAATTGACGCTGAAGGTAATCAATCGACACTGTGAAAAATGGAGATGGTGATATAAAGAAAACCACGAGAAATTCCCCCAAAATACAGAGGAGAGAATGACAAAAAAAAGGTGGGGGGGAATGCCAAATAAAAGTGGAAAAATTATGGAAGAGATACCCAAACCGTGGAAAGCTGAAGTTCCTCAAAAACAGAGTATAAGGGACCGAGAGACAATGATTAAATTATAGCGGGAGGAAAACGTCCCCAGGTGAGGGAAGAGCTGACTCTCAGATTAACTGCGCTTCCCAGATGCTGGGACATGGGGTTAAAATGAATAGCACAAAGGGAGAAAGTGTGTCTTGACACAAATTGTGGCATCAGAAAGAAAAAGTTAGCTTCCCTGGTGGCTCAGAGATTAAAGCGTCTGCCTGCAATGCGGGAGACCCGGGTTCGATCCCTGGGTCGGGAAGTTCCCCTGGAGAAGGAAATGGTAACCCACTCCACTATTCTTGCCTGGAGAATCCCAAGGACGGAGGAGCCTGGTGGGCTTCAGTTCACTAACACAGGTTCAGTCCCTGGTCTGGAAAGACTCCACATGCAGGACAGTTGAGCCTGTTTGCTACCGCTACTAAGCCTGCTCCGTAGAGCCCAGGCTCTGCAACAAGAGAAGCCACCGCCGTGAGAAGCCTTCACACAGCGACTAGAGAGGAGCCGCTGCTCACCGCAGCCCGCGGGCAACAGCGGAGATCAGGCACGGCCAAAACTGTTTACAGATAAAATAAATAGACACTGGGAAAAGCCCACAACAAAATAGTAAGCAAAACACCACACAGGAAATCTACATGATGTATTGTGTTATCCCAGTTTTGTTTCTATTATGTACATATGTATGTGTACACACACACAGGTCTTGAAATAACACTGGGAGGAAGCTGCCCCAAAGTGTTTCTGCATCTCTTCCATTTATCTAACGGATGTCTAGTTTTTGTTAGTGGAAAGGAGATGATGCTTTTAAGTTGAATAGCAGAGCCAAAATTGACGCTGAAGGTAATCAATCGACACTGTGAAAAATGGAGATGGTGATATAAAGAAAACCACGAGAAATTCCCCCAAAATACAGAGGAGAGAATGACAAAAAAAAGGTGGGGGGGAATGCCAAATAAAAGTGGAAAAATTATGGAAGAGATACCCAAACCGTGGAAAGCTGAAGTTCCTCAAAAACAGAGTATAAGGGACCGAGAGACAATGATTAAATTATAGCGGGAGGAAAACGTCCCCAGGTGAGGGAAGAGCTGACTCTCAGATTAACTGCGCTTCCCAGATGCTGGGACATGGGGTTAAAATGAATAGCACAAAGGGAGAAAGTGTGTCTTGACACAAATTGTGGCATCAGAAAGAAAAAGTTAGCTTCCCTGGTGGCTCAGAGATTAAAGCGTCTGCCTGCAATGCGGGAGACCCGGGTTCGATCCCTGGGTCGGGAAGTTCCCCTGGAGAAGGAAATGGTAACCCACTCCACTATTCTTGCCTGGAGAATCCCAAGGACGGAGGAGCCTGGTGGGCTTCAGTTCACGGGGTCACAAAGAGTCGGACACGACTGAGCGACATCAGTTTCACTATCACTTTCACCATGAGGGTCCATCTTGTCGTGAAGTGTCAGATCACCCGCAGGGCTGGAATTCAGTCGGACAGAACTCACCACCAAGCTCCCCACGGCAGCCTGCCTCTCTCAGGCCCTGCTTCTTGTTGGCAGTGGAGCCCCAGAGAGTCAGGGACCTGAAAGCCACCCGACCCCCAGCAAGGGGAGATGCAGCTGAAGGGGCATGGGCTGGGGCTGTGGGTAGCAGCCCCTTTCCCAGGCTGGAAGCAGCTTGGAGCTCAGACCTCTGTGTGTGGTTTTTCCCGGGTTACCCCAGGCTGCATCACCTTGACCAACAGAAAGCTGTCCAAGGTGGCCGAAATGTTTGCCATTGTGAGAAAAGTCACTGTTGCCGCTGTGTCTAAGCCCCGTTCACAGCACCGTATTGAAGCTTTGCATACTCAGAGTGAAGGATTCATTTCCATCAGGCAGTACTCAGAAATGCTCTTGCAGGAGGGAACGTGCTATAAGCAGAGAGGTGAGACAGGAGGGGATGAGGGAGTGTGGTTAAGCCTGGCCAGGCTGGGCAGGAGACAGACGGTTTCATACAGAGTGACCCAGCAATTCTCTTATCAGTCCTGCTAATAAATGGTTCGGTGACGCTCTCAACCATAATCCTTTTACAAGAGCATCTGTGACTGATTTTCTCATCCTGACCCTGAGCCAGGATATGATTTATCTCCGTACTGGCAGAAATCGCAGGGCCCCAGTTGAGCTGACAGAAGGAAAATTCTCCTCTGGCTTTAGCGGGGGCCGTGCAGCAGGTCCGTTAGTCCTGTTTTTCCCTAGCAGAATCTGCCAATATCATCACCGCAAACATTTTCACGACCATCCTAATCTTGGGAGCATTCCATAATCCCAACCTGCTGGAACGATGCACAGTCAACTTCATTATCAAAACTCTCATCCTGTCCATCTCCTTTTGGTGACTCTGAGCATCACAGCCAGGACTCCAGTACAATCAGCCTATATCATATCTCCGTCTGCCACTAACTCCAGTCCTGTGATGTCTCACTGCCCATCATCACATCAGCCATCCCATCGCAACCATCAGAAAGAGATCTGGCAAAAGAGTTACTCTGAGAGAGTAAGCAGGCTGTAGGTCACAGGAAAGTCAGCCCTGGGTCATGCCACAAGGCTTGTTTATCGAAGAGTATTTCAACATCTCTGAATGAGATGACATGAAAGCAGCATCAGGATGACCTGACATGCAGGTTAGAATGCTTATTCCTGGGCCCACCAAAGACTTGTTGACCCAAATCTGTGAGGGTAGAAGTGAAACTCCCTCTGTGGGTCCCTCCCTCCGTGACGCTGACCCGCATTGGTTTTATTTGGGAGAATAAAAGATGCCACGCTTTCATCCTGGAAGCTGAGAATCCCCACTGCATTTGGAAGAGGGACCCTGCTAGTGTGATTAAGTTAAGAACCTTGACAGGAGGGGGAGGGGGTTATCTTGGATTATCTGGATGGACTCTGTCTAATCTCTTGGGTCCTGAAAGTGAAGACGCTTTCTCGCTTGTGGTCAGAGGAGAGGAGACCTGTAAGAAGGGTCAGAGAGACGGGACTTTGCAGCCACTTTGCAGATAGACAAGGTGACATGGCACAGGAATGTGGGAAACTTCTAGAAACTAGAAGAGGCAAGGACAGAGTCTTGCTTGGGACTTACAAGGGGTCAACCCTGATTTTAGCTGTGAGTTCCGTCAGGCTCCCACCAGAAAGAACTGTAAAATAATAGAGTTAGTCAGCTGATTAATACTCTAGCATTTAAGAACCCTGGTGAGTCGAGCAGTCTCGAGCCTGGAGATGGGCTTGCCCCCCATCTCATCCGGCCACGCCAGCAGGTGACCTCACACTGTGGCATCCGGGCCTCAGCTCCCGTCAGCCAAGTGAACACAAACACAGCTGCTGGGACTGACTCTCAGAACCTTTGAGAAGATGATATCTGAAAAAGGAAATTCTTTATTTCCCCAAAGCAGAAGGGGCGTTCCCTGTGAGGGTGGTGGGTAGATTAGTGTCCCTCTTCGCTGCTAGGAAAGAAAACAGCCGGACAGTCCTAGTTTCCTGAGTGGCATTTGTGCCATAGATGTCCCGCTGTGCCTGTCATTGTGTGTCCCGTCCCCTGACGCACCGTCTGGCCTGTAGACATTCTCAAAGGCACGTGCTAGATGAAGCATACATTTAATCATCACATCGCAAAGGCAGCATCTTTAGGTGGGTGGTGGGTCCCCATGGGTGCAGCTCTTTCTAGAAGGCTCTGCAGCACTGGGTCACGGCTGCCACTGCGGACGGCGCTACGTGGTGGTCAGACTGTGGCTCTGTGGTCAGATGGGTGTGGACTCAGACCCTAGCTGTAGAACTTACCTGCTGGGCATCGATGGGCAAGCTACCTGACTGCTCTGAGCCCTAGCTTCCTCGCCTGTAAAACGGAGGTTGAGAATTGGTCCCTAATCAGAATGCTATTGTGAAAATTAAGTTTGGGCCTGGGAAGCACTCTGGTACATGGGCAAGCAATGGGGAACCACACATGCCTCCACTGTTGTGTGTTTACTTCTATGCACCAGCCGAGCGACAGCCACCATGCTGCCCACCATCACTGGCGGCCTGGGAGTGAGAGATGGCTGGGGAGCCAAACCAGATGCAGAGCTCTCCTAGGGCTCGGCCCTGCTCCTTCTCCAGAAGAAACGACGCTTGCGGGCCTCTTGCCCACCTGCACTCCAGAATCCAGACCCCGCCCTCTCCGTCTTACCTGGATCACCCCGCCGCCCTCTCCAGCTTCTCCAGCCAGAAACGCCTCGGGCAGCTGCAGCATCTTCCCCAGCCAGTCCATCATCACCGTCTCGAGCTCCGTGCACGCCGGGCTGGCAGCCTGTGAGCAGGAGGAAAGGATGAGCCACAGGCAGCTGCCCTCAGCTTCCCACCAGCTTGGCATCCAGTGGTGTGACGAGCAGGGGAAACTTCCTTACTGCCCCTTGATCAGTTGAGCAAAAGGTTTCAAACATTTTCAAAAGGCCTATCCCTGGAGGGGACTCACTTTGAAGGTGCGCTTACACATGGTGGAGCTTCTGGAGCAGCAGAGGCTGGACCGTTCCCCCCAGTAGCCCCAGGTCGCCGCAAGGACCACTGGCAGGACTTGGTGCTGAGAGCTGGCGCCTATAAGCTTCTGCTCCGTCTGGCCTCTGGAGAGCCAGGAAGGAGCCAGGCTCCCTGGGGCCCAGGCTGGCTGCTGGAGTCCATGTTCTCTGCATGGGGTTTCCAAGTCTCTACCTGCCTCACCCACAGGCTCAGGTCCTCTGCCCTCCAGGGCTTCTCCATCAAAAACCTTTAGGGGCTGGTGCCAGAACAAGGGCCTAGATGTGGCTGAATTTCAGAAGCAACAGCAGGCTTTATTCATTCACTGACCTCTAGATTAAAATCACCTGATCCCAGGTGCTATTCAAACATCTCCCAAAGTTTCAAACATGGTCTCCAGCCATGATTTGGGAGGGTAGCAGGGCAGGAAGGCACCGACCTCTGCGATGATCTGCCCCACAGCTGCACTGTTCCCAGGCCAGCTTCCTCATTCAGCCGTCTGTTTGTTTATAGAAGGACCCAGTAAGGCTCTCTGGTGGACCCCGGTCCACAGTCAGTGCGAGGAATGAGATGGGCTGAGTGGAGGAGGTGAAGCCCCGGGAACCCCCCAGTCTCTGATCTTGCCTTCCAAGCTTTGGGATGGTTCTCCTTGTGCTCGGGACGGGGTGAGCTGGCCACAGGCCCCACCTGCAGATGAACCAGCCTCTCTAACCATGTGGGTCTCACTGTGGTGCTCGGGGTGCCCTTGACCCTCACACGTGCCCCAATTCCCCACATACTATGGGTAGCAACATCTAGAGGGCTCCCCCATCCCACCCTGGCCAAGGCCCACTCCAGGTGTGGGAACCTGCCTCACTGCTCAGAGCCCAGGGCTCGGCCAGTGCCTCTTAGAGACAGTGAGGCAGCCCTCCAAGGCCCCAGGGCACCAGACCATCCCCAGAACAGACCCGGAAGGACAGGGCCATCACCCTGAGGGACAGGGGGCTCTGGGTTGGAGTCCGAGTGGAGTCCACTATCCTGTCCGATGTAAAGAATGTGCTTTAGGGGACATGTGCTCTGAGGGTCCCCGAGGCCACATGGGCAGCGCCTAGGCTGCTCTTCCAGAGAGAAATCCCTGGAACTAAGGCAAGAGCTGAGGGCTGACCCTCCAAGTCTGCTTCTGGGACGCTGAGGCCCCCTCCCCCAGCAACTCTGGGCCCCAGGCTAGAGAGGAGCAATGAGGGAAGGGGCCGGAGCCGGGGTCAGGGGGTGACAGGGGCGCTGAAGCTCGGGCGTTTAGGAGCTCACAACTTCTTAGTGCCTGAGGCCGTTATTCAGCACGAGTCAGGAGTTATGAGTCTGCTCAGCTACTTAGCACAGGCAAGCAGGCACCCTGGGCCCAGAAGGCCGAGCGCAGACCCTGGCCTGGAAAGAGGCCCTCAGACACGGGCAGCCTTGGGGTCCCTCACACAGTCAGCAGGCAGCCCTTCTCTGGAGCGATCTGCATGGAGGAAGCCAGGAATCTTTCTTGTGGTGTTGGGCTGGGATGTTTCTAGGCCTTTTTACAAAAAGGTTTTTATTGGAGCATAGTTGGTTTAGAATGTGGTGTTAGTTTCTGCTGTACAGCAAGAGAATCAGTTATATGTATACCTATATCCCCTTTTCTTTAGATTTTATTCCCGTATGGGTCATTACAGAATATTAAAGAGTTCCCTGTGTTATACAGCAGGTTCTTATTAGTTACCCACTTTATATGTAGTAGTGTATACATGTTAATCCCCAGCTCCTAATTTATTCCTTTCCCCCCTTACCCCCTGGTAAACACAAGTTTGTTTTCTATGTTTGTGATTCTGGTTCTGTTTTGTAGATACGATCATTTGTACCATGTTTAAGACCCCGCCTGTAAGCGATGTCATATGATGCCTGGCTTTGTCTGTCTGCCTTCCTTCATTTAGTATGATCACCTCTAGGGCCATCCACAGTGCTGCGAATGGCTTCACTGCGTTCTTTTTCACAGCTGAGTAATATTCCATTGTACATAAAGACGCCCCGGGGTTGGTGTGGAGGCAGGGCTGATCCCCAGCTCTCGGCAGCGGCACTTCTGCTGGGCTGGGGTCCCTCCTGGGACAGCATCCATAGGAAAGAACAGAGTGGGTGGGACCAGGGCAGTCATGTTTCTCAAGCTGCAGATGGTCTAGAAACCCCTGGTTCTGCTTGGGAGACACACAGGTTCCCAGGCTTGGGCTGCAGAAACTCCAGGGCCTCTACTGTGGTTTGAATTCAAACCAAGCACCTCTAAACACACCGCTGTGCAGAACCAGCTTTTGCATGTAGACAGACGCCCCCTCTGCTTCCCTGAACTCCAAATTCCCATGCGAGTCCCCCTCTGCCCAGACCCAAGTCCCTCTCTTCCCACAGGGGTGGCACCACCTGCTCACTGCCTGAGTCCTGGCTGCATGTCCCGTGTGGGAATCCCAGGACACACCCCCCACCCCCACCAACACTCACTCACCCAGGAGAAGCCGATGCAGCCGATGGCCCCACATAGCATGTCTGCGAGCATGGCGGGGTATGAGCTGGCCGTGGGGAAGTAGGCGAAGAAGTAGGGACTGTGCCAGTGGGTCACCTGTGGGGGACACGGGCAGTCACCTGGGGCCGGGGGGCAGCCCTGCAGGCAGGGTGCTTGGGTTTGCCACAGAGAGCCAAGTCTCTATTAACAGAAAAACCTTGTTTTAAATTCTGGCCAGAAGTGTCAGCCAGGGGGCTGCCCCTGAGATCCCATCTCTTTGTGTTGAGATTGCTTTTCCTAAAACTGCTCCAAAAAATAGTCTATATCAGAAAAGGAAAGAAAAAGAGAGAGATTTGCTCTTTGAGGTTTCCTCAACCACCTACTCGAAGGCAATGGCACCCCACTCCAATACTCTTGCCTGGAAAATCCCGTGAGCCTGAGACGGAGGAGCCTGGTGGGCTGCAGTCCATGGGGTCGCTGAGGGTCGGACACAACTGAGCGACTTCCCTTTCACTTTTCACTTTCATGCACTGGAGAAGGAAATGGCAACCCACTTCAGTGTTCTTGCCTGGAGAATCCCAGGGACGGGGGAGCCTGGTGGGCTGCCATCTATGGCGTCACACAGAGTCGGACACGACTGAAGTGACTTAGCAGCAGCAGCCGGCTACTGCAGCTTCCTCACTCTCCTGTCCAATCCATTCCCAACTAATGGAGCAGAAACTTCTGGGTTTGGCAATCTCATGGAAACCCCGTGAGATGGTACCTGGAAGTGGGGCCTTTGGGAGGTAAGGGGTTGGATGCGATGGAAAGGGTGGACCCTCTGCACAAAAGAAGGGCCGGGATGAGAACCTCCCAGGATCCGAATCTGCGGGAACCTTGACCTTGGATGCCCAGGCTTCACCCCATGAGAAGAGGATGCACCTGTCCAAGCTGCCACTGGTGGGATCTGCCACTGCAGAGAGGCTGGAACAGCCCCGGGTCTGACATTTAACTGCACTCCCGGGAGGGATTTCGTGCTGAGCGGCTTGTCACATTTGCACAATCTCTGGGCCGGTGAGAACCAGAATCCTGCTCTCTGCTCAAAGCGCAAATGTCACAGGAACTCCTGGGAGGAGGAGAGTGGGGAGGTGCCCTGGGCTTAAGGGACCCATCAGGGAACCCCATGGGCGGGGGCGCCTCACCCCAAGGGTCAGGGTCTGAAATTCCAGGCCCTGGGCTCTTGCCTAGAGCTGAGGCGGTGAGGCTGAGGCTCTGAGACCCCTCACCACAGCAGTGACCGCGCCTTTAGGTGAGTCCAAGGAAAATCTCACTATGCAAGCTTGAAGCTGCAGTGGAGTTTCCTTTGAACTTGAGCTGTCTGCTTCCCTGCAAGTGACTCTTGGGAGGTGACTGTCCTGGGTGCTCCCCACGTCTGTCTGCAGCCCTGAGTGTATCCCATACCCAGGCTCACAGACCACAGACTAAGAGGCCCACTTTGGTGGTCCACACTGCACAGTCTCAGATAAAATAAACATTTTTTCCCTGCACTGATCACCCCTCTGCTGATTTAACTTATTTGAAACTAACCATCTCTCTCACATCTCAGGGTCTCAGGGCAGGGGACTGACCTTGTAACCGAGCAGGATCCTATGGGGCTGGGCACAGATCCCTCCCCCATAGCCTCTGAGGTGGCTCCTCTCTGAAGTACCCAGATAATAGTATCTGACGTGCACTTCCTGAGTTGTTTTACAGATGATAAAACCCCCACCACATGGAAGAAGTCAGTTACTTCGTGACCATGAGCACATAGCTCCCAGCCTCTCGGCACCTGAGGATTGATCACATGAAGCCCTGTGATCCTACCCCATGACCTCACCATCAGCCAACAAGAGGAGGAGCTGATCATGACCCTGAGACTTTAACAATGCTTTCCAGAAACTCACCGGGAGTTCGTGTGTTTTGAACATTAGCTGTCCGGGACTCCTTGCTGGATGCTGCAGTAAATACTGCACTATCCTTCACCACAACCTGGTGTCAGTTGATTGGCTTTACTGCACAAGGGCCAGTGGACCCAGGCTGCTCAGTGACAACTGAGGCAGCTGGGGGAAATCATAGTCACCACCTTTGGAGCCCACACGATCTGGACTGCAGTCCTGCTTCCATCACTTACTAGCTGTGTGACCTTAGGCAGATCACTCAACCTCTCTGGGCTTCAGTTGTCTCAGCTATAAAAGAGAAATAACAAAGTTTCTCCCCAAGAAAATGACTGTGAGGATTAGGGGCAATGATCCAAGTGCATGGCCTGATACCCAACAGGTACTAAACGGACAGCTGCCCTCCCCTTCTTCAACCACGGATACAGGCTTACCCCCGGCATGATGATCTTCTCGACGTCCTCAATGATGGCCTCAAATGTCTCTGGCTCCTGCGGGGCGGTGGTGGGGATCAGGGGGCGCAGGTAGCCTGGACACACGTCAGGGAACACCTGGCGCCCCTCGATGCCCTCCAGGTAGTCAGCCATGTAATCCACCATTTCCTTCCCCCGCCTGCGGAACTCGCTTGCATTCATGGTGACTGGACTTCCTCAGACACAAAAGCTGCACAGAGAGAAAAGAAACCAGTTGCAGATGTGACGATGCCTCACCTGTAGTGGAACAGATCCAAGCCAACCGCTGGGGCTGCCTGGGCGGAGAACCAAACACCCCAGAGTCCACCTAGACTCCAAGTCAGGAACACTTCTCCATGTCCAGATGGGGTAGAAGTAACCCTGGATTTGGAGATCGTAGCAAAGTACTTATTCTACTATTCACCAGCTACTCAGCTAGACACAATGCCACATCTCTGTCTCATTTCTCTTTCTGTCTGTATCATGAAATGGACCAGGCACACATTTATTTCCATGGTCCATCGCAACTTTAATAACAAGCCTTGGTTTCCAAATCGTGCCTTATTCTTCATGGGCTGTGGGACAGAGACTCTCTGAGTCTCTCTTTATCTGAGAAAAGCAGATGACCATGCTGATCTTTCCGGAAGGTAGCAAGGCAGTCACATGGCCTGTGTCCAGCATGAGCAGAGCCTGGATAGGATAAGACCCATCAGCAAGTCTTCTTTCTATATCTTGACTTTCTATATCATCACCAGATGGAACCACACCGCTGCATACAACCCGCTTCTTTCCTCATCACATAACATCCAGATGATCCCGGTCCTCTGTGGCGGTAACATTCCATAAAGAGTCCATGAACTCTGAATTAGCAAACACGGGACCTTTCCCAGGGGAAAAGCAAGGTTGCATTTCTGTGCATTTCTAGTCACATTTTTGTCAATCAGTCAATACATAATCTTTTTTCTGTGCCCTTTCGTGTGCTAGTCACTCAGTTGTGTCCAACTCTTTGAGACCCCACAGACTATAGCCCACCAGGTGCCACTGTCCATGGAATCCTACTGGCAAGAGAGGGCAACCATTCCCTTCTCCAGGGGATCTTCCCAACCCAGGGACTGAACCGAGGTATTCCACATTGCAGGCAGATTCTTTACCATCTGAGCCTCCAGGGAAGCCCCAAGAAAGCTGGAATGAGCTTGGATTTGTAACCAGGCCTATTGAATCCTACTACTGTTGTCCAAAGACATTAACATTTGTCATTTGAAATCAGGCATGTATGCATGCTAAGTCACTTCATTTGTGCTGGACGCTTTGCTACCATATGCACTATAGCCCACCAGGCTCCTCTGTTCATGAGATTCTCCTGGCAAGAATATTGGAGTGGATTGCCATTTTCTTCTCTAGGGGATTTTCCCCACCCAGAAGTCAAACCCATGTCTTTATGTCTCCTGCATTGGCAGGCAGGTTCTTTACCACTGGCACCACCTGGGAAGCCCTAGTTCCTTTTAAATACACTTTATTTAATACACCTTGGCCCCACTGACTTTGAACTTCTGGCCAACAACTCTCTAACTCATGGATGTCGCTTATCTAATACATGTGTTTTCTCCCTAAGGCACATCACAGCCTTCTTGCATGTAGGACCGTCAGCACTATATTTGGGGGCCATTTTTAATAGGTAACCAAGAATAACATAAAGATGCAGCAGTAATTAGACCACTTGCTGAAGCAACTAGGCAGAGTGTTGCCTTATTAGATTCTGCTGGCAACAAGCACCTTGGGCAATTTAAATTTTTTATCCTTTTATGTATGTGTGCCCAAGAATGATCATAGAGGCACCATTGTGGCGATTAATAATACAAAGGAATTGTTGAAAACAGTTGCACTTGCATATAGAAAATCTATAGTAAGCATGGACTATATTTTCCAAACTGGAAATGTGAACCACACAAAGAAAGAAAAATATCCATCTAGAATCCCACCACTCAAAAATTCTGGCACACACCCTTTCACGTTGTTTCTTATAAGAGACAATTGTATGCTAAGTCATGGATACATTAATGGTTCAAAGATTCATAAATGCAGATTAGTTTTCCTGTGGGAGTAAGTGTCGGGAGATGGTTCTACAAGCCACTGTATCTAGCTGATGATCCTGAGATCATGTTCTCAGCACTTCTTCCATTGTTTCCCACCATCTGTGTTGCTTTGCTTTTTTTTTTTTTGTGACAATTTTAATCTTAAACATATCAAGACAGGTTTTACTCAAGACTATTACAATAGGAGAGGGAGACTCTCTCCCAAATACAACAGGGGTCAGTGGGGATTTCCAAAGACAGGCAGAGTTAGGAAGCAGATGGTACTTTACTAAGAATAGTTTGGCTGGGTGTCCAGGTGGAGGAAGCAGAGCTGAATTGTATCCCAAGGGTAGAAGCTTTCTTGATAAACCAATTTAGCATGATTTTCTGCTACAGCTGGGCTCAGCTCCCTGAGGTGCAAACCTGCACTCAGAAGTGGGCTCAGAGAAGCCTGGCTGAGTCTGGCTGAGGAGAGTGTCTCTGCAACGAGGAAGCAGCCTGATGGTGCCTCTCCTCTCTTGGCCTTCTCTCCAAAGTTCTCTGTTCAGATATCTTCCTTGAATAATATAAAAGGCACCCATGGAAGGTTCCAGGCTCCATCAAGGCTACTGACTGGGTCAAACCTCCACATCCAAATGATTGCTTGGGGATACATTTTTCACATAGTGAAAACATGAGTCACGGTGACTGGATATGATATAGGATTTGATTCTAAATTTTAGCAACAGCAAAGGCTAAAATAATAGCATGAGAAACACCAAACTGAGTCTTTGAGTTTCCATTGCACCTTTGTGTTTCATAGGCTGCAGGTCAAGGGAGCTTATCCAAAATATCGTGGCTAGAACTTCCAAAGGCTCTTAGTGCAAAGCCATGAAGCCTTCCTTATATGTACACTTTCAGGTTCATAATTCCTTGGACCTGAAGGCTTCTAAATTTATTTTTCACTTGGAACAACTCTGATTGTATCAAATGTCACACATAGAGTAAAACTAGGTTTTACTTCAAATTGACGTATTTTAAATTGACTTGATTCAAATTCAACCAAAATTGCATCAAACAGCTGATCTTTTTTGCTGGCTTGTTTTCTTTCACGAAGTAATTATGAGTACATTTCCCAGGCTGATAAATACTTTTCTATTGCTTGATTTCTCCCAATTGCAGAGTGTTCCACAGGGTGAAAGTGCCGTATTCACAACGTACATTACTATTGTTGAATATCTCCATCATCTCTGGTTATCACCTACGTTAGTGGGGACAGTTGGTGTAACCTAACGGCCAACCCTGCATGATTAAGAACTAAAAGAATCTGCACACCATGACATAGATGCCACTGTGGTTTCATTTTCCTCAACTGAGAACAAACACCATAATAAAGCTCTATCTCAAATAATCTTATGATTATTAGATAAGTACATGGGAACTGCTGAGGAAAAGAGGCACAAAATAAGCATTCCACACATGTTGTTAGATTTTCTATAAAGCACTGAAATATACATCCTCAATCTTTTGTTTCTTCACAGTTTGCTTTGTGTCAAAATTTTCTTAAGCATTTATTCTATAATGTCTTTAGAACAAATTATTGTAGAGATACATATTTTGTGTGCATGCTCAGTCATTCCATCATGAGAGAGTCATTCCACTCTCTCCCACCCCGTGACTGTGGCCCGCCAGGCTCCTCTGTCCATGGGATTTCCCAGGCAAGAATATTGGAGACAGTTGCCATTTCCTCCTCCAGGGGCTCTTCCCAACCCAGGGATGGAACCCACATCTCCCATGTCTCCTGTGTCCATTGCCAAGTGGATTCCTTACCGCTGGGCCACCTGGTTAAAATTATATGGCCAGACTTGTCCCCAGAAAATAATTTTGCCAAATTACTCACTCACAGGGACTGTATAAACACTCTAGATTTGCCACACAATAGCAAACACTGGGCTTGAGATACATTTTAAGCTTTGCCAGTCAGGCAAAGTTTCATGATTTCCTTTTACTTTGATTTATGAAGACAAATAGTTTTCTCACATGACTTTGGATAGTGGTGTGAGATTTCTTTTCTTGGATTTTATTTTTAATGAACTGCTTGTTCATTACATTTTTTTCTACTAGGATGTTAGATGTTTTCTCATTTAATTGCAAGAGCACTAATATAATAAATACTTGCACCCTATAATAAATACTTGTACCCTATGTGTGATATATTTTGCAGACATTTTTCCTCATTTTTATTTGATCTAGTTTTGCTTTTAATTTTATTCTGACCTATAAGAATTCTAATGTATTCAGATCTCAGGATATGTTTCTTTATGATTTGTTACTTGTGCAAGACTATTAAAAAAGGCTTCTTAGAGTAAATATTCGCACAAACTCTATTTGCCGTACTAAGGCTCCAGGGATGCTCTGAGGCTTCAGAAGGACGCTTGGGTTGCTGGAGTTTCAGCCACTCTCTTCTAATGGGAATACATGAGTATGGATGGTCAGATGGGAGGTCTTGGGAAAAATAAACTGACAGACACACCAACTTGCCCTTCCAAAGAAATATTCCCAGTCAAATTGTAAGATAAGACCTGATTATTATTTTCTAATCATTCTGTCCTTTATTTGCCAATTCTTTCCCACAAAGACTTTTCCAGAAGACTTTTAGTACAAAGTCACAGAGAATCTTGTGTTCATTGTGGAGCTGTTTGCTATCTCATGCCCTCAAGCTGAGCAAATATTGGCTGGAAGATGTAGGCGATGATAAAGGTTATGACTGATGCCTTTCCGGGCCTTGGAACGGTGGCTGTTGACATCATCTGGTTGCAGCTGCAGCCCCGTGGTGAGCCCCACCTGCTCGAGGCCGAGCGAACCCCTCTGCAGGCCCCCAGGCCTCCTGACTGACCCGAAGGCCATTTGTTCTTATATTGCATCATTTCACTGACATCCCCTGCTAACTGCAGGCTTCTCTAAGCAGAGTCCTCAACTCTTTATTTTGGTTTCTCAGGACCAATCAGACCCTGCACCACAGTAATTACTGTGACTGTTTTCTGAATGAGGAACGAAAAAAAATGAATGAATGGAAGATCTTTTTGTCCTCCGAACATTTTCTTTCTGACATATTAGATCCTACCCTCTACCTTTAAGACAACCATAAACCAGTTCATCATGTACCTGCCACAAAAACAGGAGATATTTTGCCCTTTCCCCAGGGAATTCTACCCTTCTCCCAGACTCCTGTGTACAGTTCATGCTGAGCCTTTAACCCTGCAGGTTCAGAACTGACCTGGTTTCCCCAGTCTTGCACCCAGAAGTTCATCTTGGATTTGAGCCAGCCTCTGCTCTGGCCCCAGCAGTCCTTGTGGTCCTAGTTGAAAATATTCCCCTTCCTGGACCCCTGGAATTCTACCTTTGCTGCAGGTGTTTGGAGAGAGCTGGGCTCTCCAGCCAATTGTTCCCTGGCAGTGGGGGTTGGGTGGGCCCTGTGCAGAGCTTCCGCGGTGACTGCACAGCCAGCCCTGGACACACAGGGCCAGCCACGCCTACCGCACAGGGGTCTGTGCACGGCTGTGCCTCTGAGCAGGAGACTGGAACCAGGTGCTGTGCATCTGTCCATGGTCCTGCCTGTGGATTCAGACAAACCTTGGTCTTGGTTTCAAACCCTGGGACAGCGGACTCTTCAATCAACCTTTCCTGGCTTTCCTTCTCTATCAGGATAAAAAGAAGTGTTTACCTTTTTTTAAAAAAACACCATTCCAGGAAAAACAAACCATAATTTATGTTTCAAAAAACACTTCTCCCTCTGGAACTGTGAGGCCTTGTCTCTTTTTTAAAACCTCAAGCACATGAGCACTAGGCGCAAAACTAAATTGGCTCATCGCCCCCTAAATTGATTGGTTTCTGGATGATCATCCTCTCTATGGGCACAAAGAGGGTAAACAATCCTGACAGGAGAAAGGCTTCTAGCCAAGACCGTCAGGAAGCCTCCAACAGTGAGACCTATCTAACAATAAGGATCTGTTAACCTGTTTGGAGAAAAAAAAAAATCCTCTAACATCTTTTGTGCCACTTATCACGCTAGTTAACAGTGAGATATTTAGGGGCCTTAAGGCCAGGCGGGGGGTGCAGACTGTGTCCTGGAGCTGGGACTCAGGTCATCAGTGCAAAGCCACAGCTTTGTTAGACTCACCCGGATGGAGCTGGTATTGTGGTGGAGACGGCCAGCATCACAAAGGAGGTGGGTACCTCCGCCCTTCAACCTCCCACCAGCACCCCCCATTGGCAAAATGCTCCCAGGATCCAGGTGTCCTTGTAATTGCGGAAACACAGCCTGTGAGGGCCCCCGGTGGTGGGCAGGGAGAGGCAGAAACAGAGGCCCCCAAAGCCAGTCCTGACTTGCTGCATGCGTTATTACATCTGTACTGCTGCTACCCTCATCATACAGGAGGAAGAGGGTCTTCCCAGGGATGAATGCAGAGCGGAGGCAGAGCCCATGTATCCTGCCAAGCACTCTGTCCTCTCTGTACACTCTTACCACTTTCTTACACTCATACAATTACTTTACCTAAGCTGAGGTGTTCTTGGTGAAATAGGGACTCTTGCTTCAGTTTAAAAATGGTCAACATTACCATGCATGCTGGAGATGGTGTGGAAAAAAGGGAATCCTCTTACATTATTAGTGGGAATGTGATTGGTGCAGCCGCTATGGAGAACAGTTCGGAGGTTCCTTAAACAAACTAAAAATAGAGCTACCATATGACCCTTCAATCCCATTCCTGGGCAAATATCTGGCTTCAAAAAGATACATGCACCCCAACGTTCACTGCAGCACTATTTACAGTAGCCAAGATATGGAGGCGCCTAAATATCCACTGTCAGATGAATGGATAAAGAAGATGTGGTGCATATATAGAATGGAATAGTGAAAAGTGAAAAAGTGAAATTGTGCCTGACTTCTTTGCGACCCCATGGACTGTAGCCTACCAGGATCCTCCATCCATGGGATTTTCCAGGCAAGAGTACGGGAGTGGGTTGCCATTTCCTTTTCCAAGGGATCTTCCCAACCCAGGGATCAAACCTGGGTCTCCTGCACTTTACTGTCTGAGCCACCAGAATGGAATAGTACTCAACCATTAAAAAGAATGAAATCATGTCATTTGCAGCAACATGGATGGACCTGAGATTATCATATTAAGTGAAGCAAGTCAGAAAGAGAAAGACAAACACTACATGATACCACTTATATGTGGAATATAAAATAGGACACAAATGAATTTATCCACAAAACAGAAATAGACTCAGAGAAGATGGACTTGTGGGTGCCAAGGGGGAGGGGCAGTGGGAGAGGGGTGGACTAGAAGCTTGGGGTGAGCAGGCACAAACTATTACATGCAGGATGGATAAACACCAGGGTCTACTGTACAGCACAGGGAACTATAATCAATATCCCGTGATAAAGCATAAAAGAAAAGAGTATTTTAAAAAACGTATGTATGTGTAACAGCATCACTTTACTGCACAACAAAACTTAAAACATTGTAAAGCAAGTACAGTTCAATTCAATTTTTCTTTTAAAAAATGGTCAACATTTACATTAACTTGCATGGACCAAGTACTATGTCAACTTTTTGCATGGGCTCCAGTTAATCTTCAAAACAATCTTATCAAGACTATTATCACCTCTTGAGCAATAAATCCACTGAGGCTCAGAGAGACAGGAGGCAGCACTCTGACCCCTGACCCAGCACATCCTGAATGCACTGGACTCAAACACAGGCACAGTGCATCTCCAACAGCCTGGGGGTTTCCTGGGAAACAGTATGACCAACCCTTTAGATCAGAAACTTGAAAAACCAGTTTTTCCCTGAGCTTCCGGGAATGATTTCCTGGATGCACCCTAGCGACCAGGAGGAGGCAGTCTCCAAGGGCACCTCCCTTCTCTTGATTGCATTCCTGACACAGGGTAACTAGGAGGACAAGCTGCTTGTCACATGTCGCTGCAGGGGGGCCTCTGGCCAGGCCACTGGGCCTCCAAGCCTCCATCTTCAGTCTGTAAAATGGCACAGCGCTAAGCATCACATAGGGTTCTAGGTAAGGCACACCACCGCTTCTGTGGTCCATGCCATGAAAACATTACCAGGAGTCTGCTGTCAGAGGGGAACCCCACAGACGCCTGAGCGATGGGCAGTGGGCTCTCCCTGTCAGGGCTGGACATCCGGGGGCACCTCCTCTCTGGCCTGCTGGGTCTGGATTAGAGAGGTTCCCTGCTGCACTTCATAAAACCAGAGTCTTCTTCTCTGCCATCCCTAGAGCGTGCTCCTCTTCCCAGCAGTCGTGAGAAGTAGAGAGAGCAGGGGTTAAGGTCAGAGCAACAAACACGAGTCCTGGCTCTGCTGTAAGCGGCTGGGCGGCTGCCGGCTGGCTCCACGACCTCTGGAGTCTTGGTTGAGCCCCTTGTAATCAGGCAACGAGATGCTGCAGGCACAGGGCACGGCAATTCTCAGACTCAGAATGCTGGCTGGGTCTGGCATTTATGCATCCTTATGTTAGGAAGGAAGCAGGTCAGATCATCACGGGGTCAGACAGAGCGCCAGGGAAGCAGGAAAGAAATGGAGGGTGAGGAGAGAGCATGCCCGCCCTGCATGCAGATCAAACTTAGAGAGGAAAGCCTCGCTCCTCCAACATGAGAATCTCGCATCTGTTTCTGATTCAGTCCCTGCTTAACGAACAGTCCCCATCTTAGTATTTTCCTGGCCAGAAACTCTTTATGAGAAGGAGCCACAAAGAAACTTACAGCACGATTTTCAATCTTACTCTCATGGGAAGATACTGATTCCACTCACACTCCTGCAGACGGGTTGGGATGGAATAGGAAGCTGGCTGAAAAACTCACAATTTAAGCAACTTCAAAAGTAGAGAATAATTGGTGACGTTTAACCAGTTAATGGTATTCTAATTTATCCCTGAGCTCAGACCGTTCAAACAGCTGTCATCAGCATATGTGTGTCGTTTAGTAGCCTCTTACCACTTACTTTCCCCGTAATAATGACACTGTGTGTAATTACATTAATATTGTGCACATATGCACCTTATCAATACCTGCCGATTTCAAAGTGTCTCATCCCACATTAACTGCAGGCTGCTGGCTGTTGTGAACAGCACTGCGGTGGGGAAAGCGGCCGTGAGCTATCCACCATGGGGCCAAGCACTTCTCCCCTGTTGAATCTGTCCTCAAAGATACTTATTCCCAATGGGATTCAAAGGTGTGAGTGTTACAGTTCTTCGGCATCTTGCCAAATTTCTTTCTAGAAAAACTAGAATAAAAAAAAAATGTCACCCATCAGGCTTGGTAGGCATGAACACGCCATTCCTGCTAGCTTTTCAAATTAAGTTTAAAGTTTTCAAATTTAAGCTTCAAATTAACCTTAAAATTTTTATCGTTTTCACTCCCGCTTACTCTTCTAGGATATTCACATAAGAACCATCAGTCATTTTAATCTGAACTTTCCTCTTCTGTTTCCATTTTAATTTAGTGTCAGACTAGACCTCCTCCCCCTTAACTTTTTTCTTTATTTTTTTCTCAGTCCTTCACCCTGCCCCCTTCTCTTATTCTCTTGGAGTCACATTAATAATTGATGAAAGGTCACAACCTTCTGCCTTTTTTATAGACTTGAGATGATGTTCTAGCTGGCTGCTTATTTTCATAACAGGCAGGTCGCCCTGTGACTACAATATATATTGACTTCCCAGCTAGAATAAACACCTGCCACCTGCCACTGTGCATCTAGGCAGTATCTCTGACACAAGCTTTACGAAGTGCCCACTTTCTTCCACAGATTGGGTCAGGAGTAAACGCTGACTTTCTACATTCACTGTGCACACTCACTCCTTGGGCACGGGGGCAGGTCTGCCACCACATCGCTCAGAAGCCTGCAACTGAGGGTCCCCCAAGTCGAATCCTGGGAATACTTGCCACTTGGTGGCTACATCCTATGTCCCAAGGAAACAAAGGAATCGGTGTTGCCTGGCCTTCTGCTGAGCTCGTGGGATGCCTCACCTCATTCACACTCTCAGCACCCCGGCCAGTACTAACACTGCCACCTTGCTAGGGCTCTGAAGGGCGGATGCTCTTGCCGAGGCCACGGAGCTGGTGACAGGAGCAGCTGGGGAGGCATTTCTGACCCTGAAGCCAGCCTCCTCCTGACCCCCGTGGCCGGACAGCCACACACACACCCGGGCTGTCTGCCGCCTACGTTCTCACGTAGCCTGAGGGGTCAGAGTGCCCATCCCTCGGGGCTCCCACCTGGGCTGGCGAGGCATGCCAGTGTGGTCAGGGTCCTGCCTGGTCACCAGAAGATGCTCCAGGTGAGGGCACTGGCCCCGATCTGCGCTGGTCCCAACACCACAGAAACAGGCAGTGGCTGAACAACCCCGCAGAAGCGCTTCTCCCCCAGCTCCTCCAGACCCTGACAAATGCCCAGTGGTGACCGTCCAAGGCCTGGGGTAGCCCTTCACCTCTGCCCTAAATCTCCACAGCAGCTCTGCAAGGCAGCAAAATTATCCTCTCTCTCGAGATGAGGAGATGGGCTCAGGGAAGCAGGTGGCTGGACTAAGCCCCTCAGCTCATCAGCGGTTTCATGAGCTCAGAAGACCATCCAGTGCCCTGTGGCCTGGGGTCCTCCACACCCCTCACTTACAGGGAACCTCGCTACATGCAGAGCACAGGGGGACGTTAACCTTTCCTCTGAGGCCGTGTGCCCATCACTGTCCTCCTGCACCCCGAGCGTCCTCCTCCAGAAATACCGAAGATCCGACAGATTGAGGACAGCTTTTCTGAAATACGGAGGGAGTCAGATTCTCCTGTAGTCTCTCCCCAAACCTGCTACCAGACTCAGATGAAGAGTCAACTGGGTAAGACCTTCAGAATACACATCATGAAGAGGGGAAAGTGTAAATAAACTGCCCAGCTATTTACTTGAATTTGTGGAGGTTTAAGGAAATGGCAACCCTCTCCAGTACTCTTGCCTGGAGAAGCCCATGGACCGAGGTGCCTGGTGGACTAAAGTCCATGTGGTTGCAAAGAGTCAGACACAGCTGAGTGGCTAACACTTTCACAAAGGGATTTTGTTTTATTTTCATCATTGTAAGCAAACCGCCAGCCCACCTGCCATGGACCTGGGAGAGACAGAGAGGCTGCTGTAAATTTTACAGTTTTTTTCAGGAAACAGCCAGATTCTCCTCATCTTGCCTATGTCTTAACCACTCCAGGGTGACCATTGTCCTGGCTGCTTTTTATGTGGCAACGGTCCCCTCTGTTTTTGGTTCTGTCTCGAAGAAAAACACTGCTATTTAAATAAGAAATCAACTGTAAAGACCCAACTCTTGGAGCCTGTGAGAGAAATAGGATGAAGGGGAAAAGCCAAGTCACCTGCTTGAATTTCCCTTGAAAACGGGAGAAAATAACATACCCTGAGCAGATGGTTCCCTCACCAGCATTAGAATCCCCCCATTTTCCCACCTGCAGTTTACTTACTTGCTTATTAGTAATATAGATCACATTAATGACCACCTACTGTGTACTTAGCCCTTTGTAAACATCGGACCCAATTGATTTTTACAAGCATGGTGCAGGAGGATGCCCTTCACAGCGGAGGACAAGAGGGGTCCATATTCTCCCCGGGTCTCCATCTCCTGGCCTCTGTGTGCTTCAGATGCACCACAAACCAGCCTGAGAAATAATTCCTACTCACTCTGTTCTGTTGCTATTATGGCTCAGAGATCATGGGCTAAAAATTATCAGAAGTTTCTGATTCTTTATCTCACCTGTTGTTTAGACATGCCACACACAAAAGCAGGGAACTTCGATTGGCACCAATCTTCTTAAAAAGTTCCGGTAGCCTGCCACACCTGCACACAGATGATGCACCCCTCCCAGCTGGCCAGGGGAGATCCACCCAGCTGCAATCAACAGGCGAACCTCCCATCCCCAGGGTCCTCAAACTTCAGGGGCCCCGGCACCAGGAACTGGCTTCCCCTCTGAGTCTGGTTCCCCCAGGCTATAAGGACAAAGAGCGGTACTCACAGGCAGCCCGAGGTGCTTGCTCTCTGTCTCTCCCTCTCTCTCTCCTCCTTGGTGACAGTTAAAAGGCACAGAGGATGGAATTGCCATTTATGTAGACAGAGTGTCCGCCTCACCAAAGCCAATCAGAGCAGCTTGCTCTGATTATTTACTCCGCAGCATCTCCCCCCACCCCCCGCCCTCCTGCTCCCCACCCTCTGCAGGATGTGAGGGCCCCGCAGGGCAAAGCAGGGACCAAGGGCAGTGGAGCCTGCAGGGCATGGGAGGGGAGAGGGCAAGAAGACAAGGGAAGGTGCTCAGGGCCCCAGGGCCCTGTATGGGGCCCAGACCAGGGCCAGTTCCCCTGGAGTCTCTCTAGGTAACCTCTGATCAGCAGAAGCCCCTGGCTCTCCCAAGGGGCAAAGAAAGGCCAGCCTGGGCAAGGCAAGTGAGAGAACTTGCCCTGCGTCAGTGCTATGCCTGCTTGGGGCCACCAGGCCAGGCACTGCCCTGGCCACAGGAGGCTGCAAGGGCCGAGCCCAGGAGCCCAGATGGAGAAACAGAGGAAGAGGCAGGCAAGGATTTGAATCCAGGTTCATCAGATTCAACGTCCTGTTCTTTTACCCCTGAAGCTGACCAGCATTCACATCAGGGATTTCTTCAAACTTGGGCTTCCCATCTCATCCACCTCACTGCTCAGGCTGATCCAGGCCTTATGGAGCAGGGCTCCTTCCTCAGTTAAGGCAGGCTTAGGTCCCAAGGGCCTGGGTCACCTAGGCCAGAGCCCACCTTGGCCGGAGCCCATGGAGGCCAGCAGGGCACCAGCTTCCCCTGCTGCCGCCATCCACTCTCTTACGGCACACATGTCAGGCACACATACACACACATATGCTACACACGCCACATACAAATGCCATACACACAGGTACACACAGACACAGCCATGTACACACACACACACCATCACAAACATATACACACGTGGCATGTGGTGCAGCCAGGAGCTGGGAACTCCGCACAGACCACAGACAGCCATTCCCCCTTGGCTTTAATGACACAGCATCTGCTCAAAGGGGCATCTGCTTGCTGGGTTCCAAGCAGGCTGGGGCCAGGGCGGTGGGCGGGGCCAAGGCCGAGCCGGTGGGCGGGGCTTGTGGGCGGGTCGGAGGGCGGGGCCTGCAGGGACCCGGCCCGCTCAGCGCAGCTTCCTCCCTCCCTCTGCCCTGCCCTGAGTGCAGGGATCAGACCTCAGGGTGCTGTGCCGACTGAGCTCGGAACTACCTCGCCAGGAGCCACAGAAGATCTGGTCTCCCGGCCCCGCTCTGTACGATTAGAGGGCGGGAAGGGAGGGGGAAAGCGGGACGGGATGGCTGGAAAGCTTGGCTCCAGCGTGATCTGCACGCGGTGCCGGTTGAGCCGGGAGCCTGGCCCAGCGCAGACGCTTGTGAATCCTGTATCACCGTGGAGGCTGAGTGGAGGGATCCAGATGTGATGACCGACCTCTGCGAGAGGGCGCCGTGAGACCAGAGCGAAACCTCCTGTTTCATAGTGACTGCAATAATACTATATGTAGCATTTTAAAAGTTTCTCATATAGGCGTTTTTTTTTTTACACAGAATCACTCAGTCCCTCACAACTCCCGTAAGAAGGTAAATATGATCATCACCCTCAGTTTATAGATAAGGAAATGGAGGCCCAGAGAGGCTCAGAAATTTGTCCAGGGTCACACAGCTAGCACATGTGACCTAGCAGGGCATCCTTCACCAGGCAGGCTGGGCACTGCCAAATGAGCTTGCTGTGTGGCAGCCCAGGAGTGGATGCAGATGGTGAGTGAAGAAGCCGAGAGAAAGCCACAGAGAACAGTTATGACCAGGGCTAAGAAGCCAAGCCTGTGAGAAGGGAACCGCCCAGAAGGGAGCCCCAGCATGGGGCCTGACTGCTCTTGGAGGGCATTTCCAGTCACTGAAGTCTTTGAGGCTGAGAAATGTTGTTCCTGAGGGTTTAAATGTTCCACCAACTCTTGCTTGGAGAGTAAATTGTAGGGAAGAGAATAAACAGATATGAACTGATTTGGAAGGTAGAAACAAGAATTTTTGACTTAGTGGACATCCGTTTGAGTAAACTCCAGGAGATGGTGAAGGACAGGGAAGCCTGGCGTGCTGCAGTCCATGGGGTCGCGAAGAGTCGGACACAACTGAGCGACTGAACGACAACAACAAGAAACAAGAAGATGTGAAGTTTCCTGAGGATGCAGCGCAGGCTTGCGACATCAGGCCCCAGGTCTGAGCATCTGCTTCTCACCCTGCTGGTAACCTGGGTGGCTTCTTCCCCGTCCCAGGGACAGTGACAAGCTCTGACTCAGTCAGGAGCAGGACACTAGGAATGGCCGTAACAAAATCTTACAAAAGGTGTGCAAGACTTGTATGAAGAGACGAAAAAGCTCAAAGGAGGACACTCAAGAAGACCCAAATAAACGGAAATGGATGGCCGCTCACTGGTGAGAAAACTTCACACTGCAAATATTTCCATTTTACTTAAACTGATTAACAAATTCAATAGCACTTTAATCAAAATCCCACCCAGATATTTGACTCTAAAATATGAATGGAAAAGCATAAGTCTGAGAATGACCAGCATGTTCTTGCTCTGCTCTTATCAAGACAGATGAAGCTGCAGAACTGTAACAGTTTTGATATAAGGATAGGCGTCTGGCAAAGCTAACAGAATAGAGAGCCCAGGAAAAAATGCCACAAAAATTTAGAAAATAAACTTGTGGAATTGCAAATCAATAGAGTAAGGTTAAACTATTAAATGGTTCTAGAACAATTGGTTGGCTGCTTGGGGAAAAAAATGAAACTGAATCCGTTTCTCACTCTATATACAAAAATAAATTCCTGATAGATTAAATTCTTAACCGTTAAGGCAAACTTCTTAGGACAATAGAGAAAAATAGACATATTTTTATGAATGTAGAAGAAAAATATTTCTTAAATGGTTTCCTTAATCAGCTAACCATAAAACCCTGACAAATTTGATTATGCTACTGTTAAAAATATCTGTTCTTCAAACTGCATAAACTAGGAAGACAACCTGTAGAGTGGAGGAAAGGATTTGAAATGCATATTGCTAATGATGGGTTTAGAAATATTCATTTAAAAATAACTTTTCCGTGAAAGAACACAATTCAGTAGAAACACAAGCATTTATCAGAAATGGAAACGAAATATCTCGTAAATATGTGGAAAAGTGATTTTTCTTGTTCATAATCCAAGAAAATAGCTGTTTATTGCCAACATATGGATTTGCAATTGATTTTGTGTTTGACATTTTTTTCTGAATATTCTCAGAATTTTCAATAATTTGTTGATTCGGGTGGATTTCAATGTAATCAGTTGTATCATCTGTGAATCATGAAAATGTTCTTTCTAGTTCTTTTACATATTTGTTTTTCTTGTCTCATTGCACTGTACTGGACTGCACTGTCCCACATCAGAGATATGAACCATATCTGGCTACTGAGCTCTTGAAGTGCAGCCAGTGCTCCTGCAGAAATGAATGCTTAATGTTATTTAATAATTTAAATTTAAATCTAAAAACTGAAGCAATGTGGAAATTTTCCCCACTACACAATTTGAATGCAGGGCTACGTTTCACTTTGTTGTTTTAACTAAAATATTCTACTCTAGTGCACACATATTTTTAATTTTGCTAATGTGATTGCTAGAAAACTTAACTTTTAAAATTCTGTATGTTCCTGTCACTGTTCTAGGTAGAGCCTTTGAGGCAGTATTAATAGAGGCAGTGGTGGTGAACATCTCATCCCATTGACTTTAAAAGGACCACTTCTAATATTGCACTATTCACACCCAGGTTTTATCAGATAGTCTTTTTTAAAAAAATTTTGTTGGCCACACTGCATGGAAGGATATTGTTCCACAACCAGGGATTGAACCCGTTCCCCTGCATTTGAAGTGTGGAGTCTTAACCACTGGACTGCCAGGGAAGTCCCTGGATATTCTTTATTAGATGATTTCTTCTATTCCTATTTTAAAAATAAATAGATGTTTAATTTTATCAAAATATTTTCTGCACCAAAAGTAAAAAATCTTATGGTTTTCCAGCTCTGAATCGTTAAGTGATGAGTCACATTAATAAATTTTCGAATTTTAAATATCTTTTTATTCTTGGGATAAAACTGTGGTGCATTAACGTTTTGTAAAGAATTTTTTCTCTAGTTTTAGTGTCAGATTCTATGGTCTCACAGACTGATCTGAAGTTAATTTCTTCCTTTTTGATTCTCTGAAACAGTCATATAATTTTGAAATTTCGAATTTTGCAGTCACTAAAAGAGTGTAAGAAATCATACATTTCTGAGTGTAAGAAATCATATATTTCTGAGGAAATATTTTTAATGTCAATTTATCTTTATTATAGGACTCTTCAGGATTTCTATTTCTCCATGAACCCAATTTGATATTATTTCATCAGTTTTTTAGTTGTGTATAAGAGACTGACCTGGGGAGTTCCTCTTTCAGTTTCCTATCATTTTGCCTTTTCATACTGTTCATGGGGTTCTCAAGGCAAGAATACTGAAGTGGTTTGCCATTCCCTTCTCCAGTGGACCACATTCTGTCAGACCTCTCCACCATGACCTGTCCAGCTTGGGTGGCCCACATGGCATGGCTTAGTTTCATTGAGTTAGACAAGGCTGTGGTCCGTGTGATCAGATTGGCTAGGTTTCTGTGCTTATGGTTTCAGTGTGTCTGCCCTCTGATGCCCTCTCGCAACACCTACTATCTTACTTGGGTTTCTCTTACCTTGGACAAAGGGTATCTCCTCACAGCTGCCCATCCTGACCTTGAACGTGGAGTAGCTCCTCTTGGATACTTATTTCCAAGCATTATTTAATTTTTGTTACATTTTAAATTTGATTCGTGAGTTAAATAGTAGCTTCCCCCAAATTTTCAGACATGCACAGCAATTTTTACTTACTTTTTCTTCAGTTGTAATTTAATTAACTAAATTGAACTGTGGTTGGAAAACAACTGGTATTTTAGCAATTTTCTGACCGACACTGAAACTCGCCTTACAGCCTGCTATGGATACATCCTGAATTTTTGTAAACATTTCATGTACTCTTGAGAAGAAAGTGTGTTTTCTAATATTGGGTGGAGGGTTATTCTAATCATTGGGTAGACAGTACATCCAATAAGCCAAGACTGTTACTTGCTGACATATTTTAAATCTTTACTAATGTTCTTGTTAGCTTGTTCTATCGTCCAGCTCACTGTCATTGCTGAAGATGTGTTGAAATCTGTTATGGTGGTGAATTGGCTGATTTCTCCCCATAGTTATGCCAAAATTTGCTTAATATATTTAAGGCTTTTCCATTAGGTCTACATGTGTTTAGAACTATATTACTTCTTGGTGGACTGAACCTTTTATCATTTTGTAAAGTCATGCTACTTAATAGATTACTTAATAGATTGATGTTAATGACCTTGTTGTAAAGTGAACTACCCCTGTTCTTCCTCAGTCATTGGAGGCCCAGGTGCAGTGAAACTCAGGGCTTTATTTCTTTACGCATCATTTAGTAATTTTTAAAAGTCTGGAAGTTATGATTTAAATTTTAAGCAGCACCAGCATTTTCCTGGTTTCAGAATGTCATCAATCCACTCTGAGTGAAGTTCTCTGGGGCATGTCTGTCCCAAGCCTTCATACAAGTGAGCCCAAAGGGCAGGGGTGAACTCCTTCAGATCTGTCATCTGGCCCCATCACAAGGGATCGCTAGGCTGACGGAGAGCCTTCTGAGGCCCTCAGAGGATGGCCAGCAGGACCTCTCCTAAGAGACCCTCAAGGACTGGGAGCGCAGGGCCCCCTAGGCCAGGTACAGGGAGACTTCCCAAGAAGACCATGCCCATGTGTCCTCCTCACCCACTCTGGAGCCCGGAGCCTCCCACTTCTTGTTCAGCCCTGCACTTTCCACCTCCAAGCTGTGCCCCCTCCCACTTTTTCCATTCCCACCACAATGCTTCAACAGCCCCGCATCGCCCATCCAGAACCTCCAGACCATGCTCCTTGATCTCCAAGCAGCTCCTATTAACTCTTCCTGGGGTGCTCACTACAAGCCCCAGGCTTTGTAGGTACTTTTAAAAGGCACCACTCTCCCAGAGTAGCAGGACAGAAAGCTTCAGATGGTACAGGAAAGGCCCAGTCCTCGTCCATGAGTTCTGAGGTCTTGGACCATGCCTCTCACTTCCTCTGTCTCAGTTTTCTCCCTTGTGAAATGAGGATATGACTGGGGACCAAGTATGTGACTCTCAGGACACACAAACACCCAGGAGTTCTTGTTTTAACTCCAGCTGGATGGAGAAGCAAAGGTTTCTCCTCCAGAATTGTATCTTCCGATGGGATTATAGTGAGCCTGCTAGGTCGGCAGGGAAGATCCTTCAATTCTCTCAAATCCCACTGCACAGTTAGATTCTGAATTTACATCTGAGGCGACTACACCACATGCCATGGAGGGACAGCCTTGCAGAGTCACAGTTGTTAGAAATGTAAGGGAAGAGTTAATATTTACTTGGCATCTCCGATATGCTGAGTGTTTCCCATGCATTATGAGAATCAGTGCTCCCCCCCGACCTGGCAAGACAGAGACAGTTAAAATCCCCATTTTAGAGAGGAAGAGCCAGGGCTCGGAGCCCCAGACCCCATGGGTGGCACGCAGCAGAGAGCAGAGGAGTCCACGTGTGTCCTGTGCTCGCTGTTAGCGGCCGTCGGGAGGTGGCACACTGCGTCTGCCTCATCACAGGGGTGGGCGCACGCCCCTGTGAGCACCAGCATCGTCAGCTCAGCACCCCCCAGGCTCACGCTGCCCCTGTGAGCTCATTTCCCAAGCCAGTTGAGCTTTACGCCAATGCCCAGCAGTGGGGCGGCCGAGTAAAGCCACAGGGCTTGCCGTTTCCAATGGCTGTAATCAAGTTAGAAAGCAGGACTTACTTGCTGGGAATTCGGGCCCTGTCGGGTCTCCACTCCTGTCTGAGATTTGCCAGCTTTGGGGGTTGGGGAGAACACGCGGAAGCAGTTGGGGAGTTGAGCTGAAGCCCTGCACTCTTCTCACTGCTTCAGATCCACGAGCCCTTGCCTTTTCAGTGTCATACGCTGGTTAAACATTAATTTCTCATAGTGATAAAGGTCAAGGACTCATGAGAAATCTCTGGGGAACTTGGGAAACGATTCTTCACTCAGAATGTATACACATTTACTTCTGTTTCCTTTTAGTATTTTATACTTTTTCCCCCTCCCACTTTTTCCATTCCCACCACAATGCTTCAACAGCCCCGCATCGCCCATCCAGAACCTCCAGACCATGCTCCTTGATCTCCAAGCAGCTCCTATTAACTCTTCCTGGGGTGCTCACTACAAGCCCCAGGCTTTGTAGGTACTTTTAAAAGGCACCACTCTCCCAGAGTAGCAGGACAGAAAGCTTCAGATGGTACAGGAAAGGCCCAGTCCTCGTCCATGAGTTCTGAGGTCTTGGACCATGCCTCTCACTTCCTCTGTCTCAGTTTTCTCCCTTGTGAAATGAGGATATGACTGGGGACCAAGTATGTGACTCTCAGGACACACAAACACCCAGGAGTTCTTGTTTTAACTCCAGCTGGATGGAGAAGCAAAGGTTTCTCCTCCAGAATTGTATCTTCCGATGGGATTATAGTGAGCCTGCTAGGTCGGCAGGGAAGATCCTTCAATTCTCTCAAATCCCACTGCACAGTTAGATTCTGAATTTACATCTGAGGTGACTACACCACATGCCATGGAGGGACAGCCTTGCAGAGTCACAGTTGTTAGAAATGTAAGGGAAGAGTTAATATTTACTTGGCATCTCCGATATGCTGAGTGTTTCCCATGCATTATGAGAATCAGTGCTCCCCCCCGACCTGGCAAGACAGAGACAGTTAAAATCCCCATTTTAGAGAGGAAGAGCCAGGGCTCGGAGCCCCAGACCCCATGGGTGGCACGCAGCAGAGAGCAGAGGAGTCCACGTGTGTCCTGTGCTCGCTGTTAGCGGCCGTCGGGAGGTGGCACACCGCGTCTGCCTCATCACAGGGGTGGGCGCACGCCCCTGTGAGCACCAGCATCGTCAGCTCAGCACCCCCCAGGCTCACGCTGCCCCTGTGAGCTCATTTCCCAAGCCAGTTGAGCTTTACGCCAATGCCCAGCAGTGGGGCGGCCGAGTAAAGCCACAGGGCTTGCCGTTTCCAACGGCTGTAATCAAGTTAGAAAGCAGGACTTACTTGCTGGGAATTCGGGCCCTGTCGGGTCTCCACTCCTGTCTGAGATTTGCCAGCTTTGGGGGTTGGGGAGAACACGCGGAAGCAGTTGGGGAGTTGAGCTGAAGCCCTGCACTCTTCTCACTGCTTCAGATCCACGAGCCCTTGCCTTTTCAGTGTCATACGCTGGTTAAACATTAATTTCTCATAGTGATAAAGGTCAAGGACTCATGAGAAATCTCTGGGGAACTTGGGAAACGATTCTTCACTCAGAATGTATACACATTTACTTCTGTTTCCTTTTAGTATTTTATACTTTTAGATATTTATCTTTAGAACTTTCCTCCATCTGAAATTTATTTTAAGCTAAGTCATAGGATAAAGTTCTGATTTTTTTTTCCCCCATAGAGTAAGCTAATCCTTCCAACATGATTTTTGAAAAATATTTCTGTTTCTTGAGCTTGTTGTTTTGGTCCTGTGAAATTGTTCTTTCATTTCTGTGCCAGGGCTACAGTGTGTAAACTTTGCCTCTTTCCTTTTTAAAATATTTTTATTTTTAATTTCTTAAATTGGAGTATAGTTGATTTACAATGGTGGGTTAATTTCAGGCATACATACAAATGCATCACTTTCTAGTGCATTTGGGTTCTTGGAAGGCAAGAAATCCCTTATCATTTTTCTTAAAAAAGAATCCTTGCTGCTTTCATATATATTTCTTTCAAGAGGAGCTTTAAAATCGTTTGTTCCTACATCCAAATATTTTGCTGAGGTCTGGGTTGCAAGCACACTGATGGAGTTGAATTGTGAGGATCTGACCTTTGGGAAGGGAGTTTTCCCTTCTATAGCCCCATCGTCTCACTCCGGGGACATTCTTGTCTTAGTTTGGGTTCATCCAAAGCTGCCCTAAGACAGACTGGAGTGCAAGTTGTTTATTTCGTTAGTTGTTATTTTGTTAGGAGCACCAGGCACATTTCCAAGCCACTTACCCCTGTGGTGGCCGGGTGGGCAGGCCCCACACCGCGGAGCTGAAGGAGGTAGGACAGACTGCCCGCCCGTCAAGGCTGGTGATTCCCCTGCTCAGCCCTCACTCGGGCACAGCAAGCTCTGGTGCCGAGGGGCAGCCTTGGGCAGAGTCACCGGACCTGTCAGCTGTGTGCGCAAAAGTGATGAGTCATGGACAGCCTCTGCCAAGGCTCCTCAACTAAGTCCTGTGTCCATAGGTCAGTGTTGGAGGCTCACTGACGCTGCAGTGGGAATTCTAGGTACTTTTATTTACCCCGTGGACTGGAACTTTTCTACAGAACACATTTTCAACTGAATGCAGCTTGGAGTTAAAGAATCCCTTCTGGTGTTGTCGTGTGTAGACCTCACTGGGGAGAGGTTTCTGGGTAGATCTTCCAGGCAGACACAGTAAGGCTGCCCCCAATCCATGATCTTAAGAAGACTTTTCCTCTCCCAGTGACAGTCATGCCTTGGTTACACTGAGCAACTCTCTACAGGGTCAAAGCCACGCCATCTGGTCTGGAGACACCTGTGCATGCGTGCTAAGCTGCTTCAGCTGTGTCCAACTCTTTGTGACCCTGTGAACTATAGCCGACCACAATCCCCTGTCCATGGGATTCTTCAGGAAAGAATACTGGAGTGGGTTGCTGTGCCCTCCACCAGGGAATTTCCCGACCCAGAGATCGAACGGGTGTCTCTTATAAGTCTCTTGCGTTGGCAGGTTCTTTACCACTAGCATCACCTGGGAAGCCCTGGAGACACTTGTAGGAACTTCAATATCCCTACTTGGTGGAGACCAGCAAGGGAGCCCTGGAGACCCCAGTGAAGCAGGGGGTGGAAAGCCGAGGGGCCACACTGATGATGACTATGACCCCAACTCTGACCCCCACCCCAACCCTATCACCCTAAACAACCTAAATCCTAACTCTAACCGCAACCCTAAACAGACTTAAACCCTAACCCCTAACCCTCAGCCCCTAAACCCTAGTCCTAATCCTCGCCCGAACCCTGAGACTGAATCTGCAGAGGAGAAATATCCCAGGAATCAAAATTTTCTTGGAAAAGCCACTTTTCTTAGGAGTGGTTGACAATGTCAATTCCGTATTTTCTGCTGAGTGGAAGTTTTTAAATTTAATGAAGTCCAGCTTGCTTTCTACTTCTGTGGATTGTGCCTTTGGCATTAGAGCCCAAATGCCATCACTAACTCCTCTATTCATCTAGGTTGTGTCTCATGCCATATTCTGGGAGTTTTGTAGTTTCGCATCCTACATCCAGGTCTGTGATCCATTTGGAGTTAGTTTTTGTGAAAGTGTGATGTCTGTGTCTAGATTCGTCTTTTGCTTGTGGGTGGCAGTTGTTTCAGCTCTGCTTGTTGGAAAGACTGTCTCTGCTCAGCTGTGTTGCCTTTGGTCTTGTGTCAGAGAGGAGTTGATTGTCTTTGTGCGAGTCCGTTTCCAGGCTCTCTGTTCTGTTCCGTCGATCCACTTCTCTCTGCTTCCAGCAAGTCCGCGCGGCCTTGGATACTGCAGTTTCAGAGGAAGTCTGAGGTTGGGTGTATCAGTCCTTCAACATGGTTCTTCTCCAATTCAGCATTTTCCGATTCACTGGGACTGACCTATCATTGGATCATGAAACCAGTCTGGAGATTCCATGACCAGCATTTTAGAAAAGGAAAGCAAATAGAACAGAACAGAATAGGAAAGAGAGGGCTTTGCACCTAACAAGGGAAACGGTGCTTCCTGAAATTTCTGTTCAATTACGTATGCATGTCTGTGTGTGTGCACGCTGGGCCACTAGATGACAGCGTTTCTTACCATAGGTTATGATCAAAGACGACAGCTGGCATTGAGGGTAATTCTCTCTAGAGAAATAAAGGAGGCTGGGGCTTGTAAAATCTGCAAGTGAGGATTCAAGAGTAACCACAAAAGCTGGAGGAGGCAGCCTTTAAGGGCAAACAGCTATTCCAGTACTTATTGTTCATTTCATTCAAAAAGTGGTGCTCATGTGTTCCTCAGCTATTTGTAGTTTTCTTCTGGGAATTTCAGGCTTCTATCTCCTGTATCATTTCAAGCTCCGAAGGGAGCAGGCCTCAGCCTGGGAGGGGCCAGGCCTCAGCAGGACCTGAGGGCAGCGGGGGAGCCCTGGGTGGGGGCTGGTTGGCCGGGCTGAGCACAGACAGAGCTATACGCTGCTCAGCTACTCAAGCTAATTATAGTTAGGCTAATACATTCCACTGGGCTTCAGCACATTCTTTTTTTCTTTTGGCTACACTGCCATGGCTTGCAAGATCTTACAGGCTCTGAGTTCCCTGACTAGGAATCGAACCCTGGGCCCCAGGAGGGAAAGCACCACGTCCTAACCACTGGACCACTAGGGAATTCCCTATCGCATTGGCTTTTTCACCTCATTTGGGGAGGGGTGTAGATGTAGTGTTAGTGGCCCAATTGCAAAGGCAGGGGGTGGTGGGGGGGGTAAAGGCCAGAAGAGGCTCCTGCTGGGTGCTCAGGCAGGCGGGAGAGAGGACAGTTCCGTCCCTCAGGAGGCCATGATTTTGCCCAGTTACCTGGCCACAGACTCCCGGTGGATTCTGTACCATGACATGCAGGCCGTTGCCAGCCTCTGTGAGTGACTCAGTGCGAAGAGAGTGGTGGGAAGGTGCCAGAGGACCCCTGGTCGAGAGTCAAGAGGCCATGGGCCAGCCTCGGCTGTGCTGGAGCTGGCTGTGTACCCCCGGAACAATCCCCCTGAGCGGCGATCAGGCCACTATGCGGGGGTGGGGAGGGGGTACCGTGGGGGCTGCATGACTTCCACCACGTGGGGCCTGTCAGTGGGCGGAGAGAGTCTGGAGGTGACTGAGTTCCCAGTGGCCTTCCAGTTATGCCAGCCGGGTGCTCACTGGGTGCTTTCCAATACAGCTTCAGGCATTGTTGGATTTAATTCTAAGCCTTTCCCATCACATTCTACGAAGATCACTATCTTAGGAGCTGAAAACTCTGGTGGCTTGGAAGGGATGAAAACACAGTGAGTACGTGGACCCTAAAATCCCGAAGCTCATCGTAAGTTGGGGACGGTCCCACCCCCCTGTGCTGGCCAAATGCTTCTATCACCAAGTCAGAGATTTTAATTCCATAGGTTTAAGAGAGGCCTGAGGGTGTGGAACACACAAGCCTGGCTCTTGGGGCAGCTTCTAGAATTCTCCTTCCCCGTGGGAGCTGCACTGAATCTTGCTGAGCTGGCACAGAGGCATGGCTCTGTGTCCCACCCAGCTTTCTGAGTCAGGCCCCCTGGGAGTAAGACCAGGCATACACTCGCCCTGCATCATCTTGAAGGTATTCATTCTGGGGAGGAGGTGTCAGAAATGCAGGTTTGGTACAGCTGTGTAGCCCACCCTTAAAGCATGGTTCAGCTGTCAACTCAGCAATGCAGCAGAAACCATTCAGAAACCATTGATGTTCTGAATGGCCTTAGACGCTACCTCAGTCCTCTCAGAAAGTTCCATGAAGTCATATTTTATGTACAATAAGTGCAATGACAAAATATTAATATAATTTCAATTTTTGTACAAAATAAAAAAATGTTAGTCTCCTTCCTCCAATAAGAAATACACCAAGATTGCATATTTTTGAACCTGGTTGGCTGGATGAATCCTCCACGATGCTTTAGAAAGTGGAGAATGTGCCCATCCACCGAAACTCCAACCCTTTGTCCAGATTGGTTTTGAACTATTGTCAAAGTGTCAAGAATGATCCCTGTGTTCTGTGTAATCACCCTGGACAAAGCCATCTCCGAGAGGTCCCATGTGGCTCTTTCTTACCCCTGCAGACATGGCTGTCTTTTCAGATGCACAGCAATTACAGCCCTGCTTACATTTAGAGTCATGTGTAAACATATGCACTTTATATTTAGACATTAAAGCTGCACTCAGTCTGGGGAGGTGCTCACAGTAGTGGTGATTATTTTGGGAAATACAAAAGGTAGAGTTTCTACCTCTGGCTCACTCCAGGAGATCTGGTCACTCGATAGGCGGATGTCAAATTGGGAAGCATGCTTTTTCTCAGTGGAGTCATGTTGGTGGGGGGCCAAGTGGACATCACTGAGTTTTGTATACAGTGTATGCCTATGATGTGAAACCATTCAATTATAATTGGAAAGCAAAATGTACCCAAACAAACGGGAGACAGCGGATGGTGTCACCCTGCTCTGGCAAATGAGAAGTTAGTATTGTCTTACCCACGGGGTGAGGCAGAGATGCCCCATGAATGCAGGTGCCGTTAGCCTTGGACCTGGCTTCATTAATTCAGAACATCACCCAGACACAGGGAGACTGACTCTCAAGGGAACTGCCCCCTCCTTCCAACCATCCATTCCCACGTCTCTAATTTAGCCTCTCATTCTGGGTCCCATAAGACCAGCTGTGTCCAACAAAATTTCCTGTGATGGCAACATCCTATCAATGCACTGTCCAGTGTGGTGGCTGCTGGACACCACTACCGTTATCCATACACTATGGGTAGCCACATGTGGCTGTCGAGGACTTGAAATGAGGACGATGCAACCAAGAAACTGAAGTTTTCATTTTATTTTTTATTGCAGTTTATTTTATTCTTTTATTTATTTTAAATTTTACTTTTTTACTTTACAATACTGTATTGGTTTGGCCATACATCAACATGAATCCGCCACAGGTGTACATGAGTTCCCAATCCTGACCCCCCTCCCTCCTCCCTCCCCATATCATCCCTCTGGGTCATCCCAGTGCACCAGCCTCAAACATCCTGTATCCTGCATCGAACCTAGACTGGCGATTCATTTCTTACATGATATTATACATGTTTCAATGCCATTCTCCCAAATCATCCCACCCTCTCCCTCTCCCACCGAGTCCAAAAGTCTGTTCTTTACATCAGTGTCTCTGTTGCTGCCTCGCATACAGGGTCATCATTACCATCTTTCTAAATTCCATATATATGTGTTAATATACTGTATTGGTGTTTTTCTTTCTGGCTTACTTCACTCTGTATAATAGGCTCCAGTTTCATCCACCTCATTAGAACTGATTCAAATGTATTCTTTTTAATGGCTGAGTAATACTCCATTGTGTATATGTACCACAGCTTTCTTATCCATTCATCTGCTGATGGACATCTAGGTTGCTTCCATGTCCTGGCTATTATAAACAGTGCTGCAATGAACATTGGGGTACACGTGTCTCTTTCAATTCTGGTTTCCTCGGTGTGTATGCCCAGCAGTGGGATTGCTGGGTCATAAGGCAGTTCTATTTGCAGTTTTTTAAGGAATCTCCACACTGTTCTCCATAGTGGCTGTACTAGTTTGCATTCCCACCAACAGTGTAAGAGGGTTCCCTTTTCTCCACACCCTCTCCAGCATTTATTGCTTGTAGACTTTTGGATCGCAGCCATTCTGACTGGTGTGAAATGGTACCTCATTGTGGTCTTGATTTGCATTTCTCTGATAATGAGTGATGTTGAGCATCTTTTCATGTGTTTGTTAGCCATCCGTATGTCTTCTTTGGAGAAATGTCTATTTAGTTCTTTGGCCCATTTTTTGATTGGGTCGTTTATTTTTCTGGAATTGAGCTGCAGGAGTTGCTTGAATATTTTTATTGCAGTTTAAATAATGGTCATATGTGCCTAGTGCTATCGAATTGGACAACACACACCTGGATGAGGGCACATTCTCCATCCACTTGTGCTCAGGCCCACCTTTGCCTTCATTCTCCACACGCCTTCCAGATGAGTCCCCCAGCTGGGCCCAGGTCTTCCTTAGGAATCCTGTGCTATAGCCCTCGCAGATATCTATGCTCATGTGTGTGCATGAGTTTGTGTAAGAATGTAGAATTACAAGAGAATCTTTTTTATTTTAAGAGACTTTTTCATAATTTTTATTTCAAATGACAAAACTCCATAATTATCAAAAATGACATTGTGTAATTTGCCATAGAACAACCAAGGGGGAAAAGTTGTTGCATTGCAAAATAATATGAAATCATTTGGGGACATTTGTCTGGAAGGTGTGTGAGGCTGAATGAAAAGGCAGGCGTGACCCGAGGGAGGGAGAAGAGTTAGCTGGAAGATCAATCTTGATGACTAATGTTGTCAAGGTCTTGGAATTCACATCCATGACCCTTTGTGTTTATTGATAAGAAAGCTGAGCATTGAAGAATTGATGCTTTTGAACTGTGGTGTTGGAGAAGACTCTTGAGAGTCCCTTGGACTGCAAGGAGATCCAACCAGTCCATCCTAAAGGAGATTAGTCCTGAGTGTTCATTGGAAAGACTGATGTTGAAGCTGAAACTCCAATACTTTGGCCATCTGATGCAGAGAGCTGATTCATTTGAAAAGACCCTGATGCTGGGAAAGATAGAGGGCAGGAGGAGTAGGGGACGACAGAGGATGAGATGGTTGGATAGCATCACTGACTCAATGGACATGAGTTTGGGTGGACTCCAGGAGTTGGTGATGGAGTGCTGGTGTGCTCCAGTTCATGGGGTCACAAAGAGTCAGACACAACTGAGCAACTGAACTGAACTGAACTGAACTGAAACAGCATTCATATACTTTATCCTGCTAGCATCAGACACAATCCCTGCTTTCTTTCCTACACAAACTTCCTATGAATAACTCAGCCAAGAAGAACCCACATTCTTCAAGGAACCATGAAGATGCCCAAGAGAAAATGAGAAAAGAGTAGGAAAAAAATGGTAGTAAGGAGTATTCAGTAGAAATACATTGACATGGAGATTAAATTGGCAGCCAAGCCTACCATGAAATAAAACAAAACAAAAATCAAAGCAATCAGTTCACCAAAGCTTAAAGCAATGATACAGGAATATATGCAACAGAAGCTAGCATGACTCCAAAGAGAAACGGAGGGAAAAGGAAACATCCTGGTCGTGGTGCAGGTTGGCAGTGGCTCAGGGAGCAAGCAGCCTGCCCAGAGACCGTGCGTGACCTGGGGGACAGACGGGACACGCACACCGATGGGACAGATGGATGTGCACACCAAACGGAGCCAGCAAGCTTGAGAAGAGGTAAATCTTAGGAAAGGCAGGTGAGAGAGCCCCAGCACACATAATATTTGCTGTCTTTAAAAACCAGACCTGCAGTGATGTAACAAAACCAGATTTAGATGTAATGCAAGAAAACTTTCAGAGATCAGAGAAGTCTTGGATCTATTTACAGACTGAGAGTACACATGGCATCCCGGGATGGGGGAGCGGGAAGGACACCTATCCCTCCACATCAAACCCTGCCTGTCCTGCTGCCCTCCAAAAGGGCCTGCAGGGCCCCTACAGGTGGCCCATGCATCCTCGAGCGCCCTCTGCAGGCCTGGCTGAGATATGCGACCATGGAGTCCCTGCCAGCATCTCTTGGCCTGGGGTTCGTCTCCACCCACCTGGCTGAGCAATCCCTCTTGCAAGTTCCCAGTTCTGCCAAGGACGGACTTCTCACTTGTTTTCTGTCCCTGTTACTGTGGTATAACTTCCAAGATGAGGGGGGTTGCTGTGAAATTACCATTCTAAAACTCAATATTGTAGGATATTTTTCTGTTTACATTCCACAGGGGGAAGTTTTTATCACAGAAAATTCATCTTATAATTTTATGAATCCCTCAAAGTGGGTTTTAAAAACCAGTAACACTATGATCAAGGCAGTGAGATCAAGTTTAATGTCGTGTCTTCTTTTAATTATATTGGCTATTGGCTTATCTGTGTGGCCCCTGGTATCACCTTCCTTGGAAGGAACACCATGGTCTACATTTGGGACCCTGGCCCAGTGCTTTGCCCCCCCACCCCACTGGACTCCGGGAACATGGAAACATGAGCCCGCTCATGTCATGCCTTTTGTACACTGTATGCCCCACCACCATGTACGCACTCCCCACACAGACTCACACACACCTCTGCAGTCAGACCATGTACGCACTCCCCACACAGACTCACACACACCTCTGCAGGCGCCCTGCCTGCATCCAGCCTTCCTCACCCCGCCTCCACCTGCCCCCTCCCACCCCCCACAGCATACCTGGTTCTGCTCTCCCACCACATGGACACCCATAACCCTCACCACATACACCCTACACACGTTCGCACACCGGCCCCATCGTAAACACGCCCCCCTCCCCATCTCTGACAAGGAAGAGAGTGTTGTGAATGCTTGCTCTTGCTCTGATGGCAGCTTGCCTTAGTGGGATGAGATTTCCAACCCAGGGTGCAGATTCTGAAAACAAGTGATGGGAGAGTTCAAAATGCCACAGGTGTGCTCTGCTGGGTGGACACAGCTGGCTTATAATACACTCTGCTGGGGCTGGGACAGGAGGAGGTGAGTCAGGTCCAAGGAGAGCTAAGTGACGCTGCCCTCGGGCCCCAGGTGAGGTCCTGTGGGAGCAGAGATGCAGGGCATCCATTCTCTTGTTCTTTCTGCCCATTTCTCATGTGGGCCATTTTGCCCACGTGATGGCAAAATCCAGTCACATTTGAACTGCACAAATGTGAGCTTTTTTGAGTTTCTTGAGGTGTTTGCTACAGCTGAGGGAAGCTCTGCCTCCCTCTGGAGCTTCCATGGGTCTCTGTTCTTGCGGAGGAAGTGGGGGGAGGAGAGGCCCGTGGATCTGTTCCGTGGTCAGCACGGAGCCCACCCAGCAGGGTCACACCAGTCTGCATGTCACACCCACTCGTTTGTAACTGCTGTTTAGCCAGGTTAAGAAGCAAATCACTAAAATATCCCAAATCATCTCCCTAGGTGTTTAGTGCTTGATCAGCTGAACGTTTTTAAAATACAGAAACAGACACCACAGGCAAAATGAAGAACACTGTATTAATGTTTATTTCTAACGACAAACAGAACGTCAGTCCCTTATTTGTACAAAAATACCTGAATGTTTACAGTTAGGTTCGTGAGCCAAGGAGCTATGTACAGAAAAGAGCAAAGCACATGGGACAAAGGTTTTGTCTTTTCGGTTAATCCATTCTGCAGTCCCTGAAAACGGTGGGCAATGCCATGCTCACCACACCAGGCATCAGAGCCCCCGCGAGCCAGCCCAGCCCCGCAGAGGGGCGGCGATTGGTCAGACCCTCAGGTATTCAGTGCAGAAAAGAAGACAAAACATCTAGACTGAGGCACATATTTCTTCAAGGTTTAGCAAACAGAAAAACGTTCTGAAACTCTACACATAAGGTCACAAAGCTCTCCTACTTAGCATTAATCCCCAAAGCATTTGGCGTTTTCTTTCTCAATTCAGTCCAGGTTGCTACATGGAGTTTCTGTTCACAACAGAAAATCACAGGAAGAGATAAAAAGTCAACAGGCTCTGAAACGACCCTGAGCTGTTCCGTTTACATTCATGTCATTTAAATACAAAAATAAAAGTCGAATGTCCTTCAGCCCTTGGCTGGCCCAGCTGGACGCCTGTCTCTTGCAAGGGGCCGCCCGTTGGCGGGGGGGATCCCCCCAGTACAAGGGGCCCTGGGAGGTCACGCTCTGTGACAGCTCACTGTGGCCAGGAGGGTACACACAGAACCGTGCGTCAGAGTCAAGCTTTAGTTCTCTTTTTAAATAGAAGGTGTATTTATAAATACACAATACTGCAGATACTAGCTGTCTATTGAGTGAGTCTCATCTCACTGGTGGAGACTGGTCTATGTAAACAGAAAACAGAAACTGGAGAGGTGGCTTTTTTTTTGCTGGAGTTTTTGTTTTTTAAAGGCTTTACCTTCAACTGGCAAAAAGAAAAATGTCTACTAGTGTAACTAAAGCATCAGTCCCTCCAAGGGAAGCAGGCTGCCAGGCATGACTCGAAAATTACCTAATTGTCAACAGTTGGAAAGATTAACAGGCTAGAAAACAACCACCCCCACCCCAAAACAAACAAAAAAGCCATTGAATGTTCATGGTTAAAAACATGTTTTACTAAAAATTCTTCATTTGTCTAGGTAGACACTTCATGGAAAATAAGTAGAGTGTGTCTTGTCAACTAAAATACAGTGTCTATACCACGAACTGAGGTACAGCGGGTATGCGTCACTGTGTCCTAAGCTGCACGTCTCCCTTGGGAAGTGCTGCATTGGGCAGGCCAGGGGTCTAGCGGCCAGCGCGGCCCAGAGGGGCAGGGAAGCATGGCCGCTGTGACCTGGGGACGGAAGTCATCCTTCAGCAAGCGGCGGGCATACTGTTGGGGAGCCCTTTCTGCTTTGCAGGGATCAAAGGCAGAGGAACGGCTGCCTGCACGCTGAAGACTTGGCCACGGGGCAAGGCGGAGGGTGGGGACATCTCAGGCCAGCATCTGAGTCAGCTCCTGGAGCAGCACGCAGTGCTGCGTTGCTAGCCTGTCCATGGCCAGCCCCACCGTGGGGGCCTCCTGACCCGGGCCAGGGGAGGAACCGCCTGCTGCCTTGCAGGGCCTGGCCACAGGGCTGTCAGCAGGATGGAGGCCGCCAAGCAAGACCATCCTCTGTGGGGCTGCCCTCTCCAAGGTGTCCACCTCTGTCACCATGGAAACCGGCTACATATGGAAGCAGGCCACGCAGGTGCCACCTCCTTTCAGATCCTTGGAGCCCCCAGGGCAGGAAGAGCAGCCTTGGAAGGCTGGCACCGCTGCACAGGGGTAAGGCAGCGATGGTTCTAGAACAGGCTGGAAGGCGGGGCAGGTAGCCTGGCATCCCCTGCAGGCGGGAGACGGGCACTCGCTGTATGTTAGGAAGGCTAGCCTGTGGCCAACGAGGGGCCGCCACTCAGCCCTGTATTGTAGGACAGCGAGTTTTCCAAAGAAACACGCGTCCAGCAGCGGGGAAGACACAACGACATGTGGACGGCAGGTGGGCAGCACGGGTGGAGGATGGGCACAGAGCGGGGGAGGCAGACTGGGTCGCCTCTCCGGCCACAGGGCGCACCACGTGCCCACCACAAGAACACCTTTTATTCGAAAAAGCTTTCAAGTATACTTGGAGGGGGTGGTGGCTGGGGTGCCTGCTGTCTGGGAGAGATGTGCAGAGGGTATGCACCGCCCTCTGCAAACACGGTCAACCTCTGGGGGCGGCCCCTTTTCAAGTGTCTCTACATCTCGTACACACGGAAAAGCCACGGCCCCTCCTGCCATAAGCTGAATACAATATTGAAAACAAGGAGTGCAAAAAAGGGATCGATACAAAAAAGTAAACATATCGGTTTTAATTGTCAAGATTATTCCAGGGCAAGAGTTCACTTCCAATCACTTCTCTCTGGCTTGCGTTCCTCCATGGCCCAGCCAAGACCATCATTCCAGTTTACTCTCGAATCTGCTCTCTCTCGCCCTTCCCGACGAGGCCAGGGAGAGAGGGGCAGCCCTGCTCTATCTGCAGCAGCAAACCACCGTCAAGTCCAACGGACGAGTCGACTGTGGTCAGCCGGCGCCAAATGCACCGTCTTGCTCCAAGCCCCGAGGTGCAGACAGACGTGTGTTCTGAAGGATGCACAGGCCTCTTCACTCCAGTGTCAGCGCCCACCGGCCTGCAGCCAGGCTAGAGCTGAGGTCATAAGGCCACTCGGATGCAGTGGTGCTTCAGTCTGCAAGGCAGGACCCCTTTGTTCAGCTGGTAAAAGTCAACAAGCTGGATCAGGTCAGAGAATTTGGTGTTCCCGTCGTCAAGGCTGAAGAATGTCTGCCCGTCATCCTCGCACTGGAGAGACACAATGAGACCGGCTACGTCAGAGGCCACAGCTCAGGCCCCCCCGTCAGGATGAGTGCTCTCCACCACTGGGCAGGTTCCAGGGTGACACCTGGGGCCAGTGAGGTGAGCTAGAACACGGGGCAGGCGGTTGTGCAGCGAGCTTTTTGTGTGGAGGCAGGTTGGAAGGGGCACTGCCAAGTACCTAAGGCTACAGGGGACAACTGCGCCCCTATTTCTGAGGAGGGTCCCATGCTCCTCCCAGTTTGCTTTGCTCATAAGGGCAAAGTTGGTTAGCCAACCTGTGAGTGTCCATATACTCAGCACACCCTGCGGAGGAGGGTGAGGTTGACCAGTTGACCTGAGCATCCACGCAGACACTACTCACTGTGGAGGAGGCTGATCATTTATCCTGGGAGTGTCCGTGTGAGCACTCGGCCCACTCCATGGAGGAGGATGTGGTTAACGAAACCTGTGCGTGTCCATGCAAATGGTACACCCTATGCATAGAGGGAGCTCCTATAAAGATCTCATTAGCGAGCTTGAACCTGTCCAATGTTTCCTGTTCTCTAGTGTGGTTAGTTCAAAAATTGCATGAGGAACAAAACCAGAACACAAAAGAGTAAGCATGAGTGTGAAAACGTCAATACTTACAGGTAAGATCTGGAAATTTTTAATTTTTTGATGATGACACAGTGTGAGGACGAACGCCTTTGGGTTACTTTGGCTGTCCCGGAGGAGAAAGAGCCTGGGGATGGAAAGAGTCAATTGGCCGTGAATTCCAGACTGAGTATGCATGTTATCTGCATGCGTATGTGAACAGGCAGGCTTCAGGAGGCGAAGTTTCAGGAACCTTTGGGAGCTGCATGAGCTGTAGGGCAAGGCCACCCTCCACACCCAGACTGTGTGGCTGTCACTCCCCATCAGAAGGAACCAGGGGACATGGCTCCGTGGGGACACGGCTGCCTCTAGGGCTGAGACAGGAAAGGTCCAGGGTGAAGCAGGTACACTTTGTGCCAGAAATTAAGGAGGTACTCAAAGAAAGCTAACTTAGGAGGCAGTGTGGCCACACCCGGCATCTAAGTAAATAACACTGGTGATTGATTATGACCTATAGCACGGAACAAGAATCCTGAGTCCACACTGGTGTGATAAATAAATGAACAGATAAACAACAGTGGAGGAAAAAAAACGCTCTTCCTAAGAGCAGAAGGCCAGCTACACAGAGAAAGAAGATGGATTAGAAAATCACCATCTGGCAATGACCAGATATCACTATTGATTAAGCAGATATTCACAGTCTGCTGAAACCAGCATCAAAGTTCGATGAGAATAACAGTATCTCCATAGTCTCAAAGATCTACCCACTAAGGTTTACGACAAAGGGACCAACAGTAACCTTCCGATAGAGAAACCTAGTGGATACCATCTTTAGGTATTCAAGTGACCACCAACAGGAATGAGGCAATCCACCCCAGCACCTCCCGACAGGATGCACTGAAGCTGACTCAGCATCACCTCCTGGGAGTGAGCGGATGAGCCCGCACCTGGTACTTCTGCCTTCACGGCTCCTGCAAGTGTCGAGACACAAAGGAACACAAGGGATCTGCTGCCCAGGCTGGTGCTGGGGCCAACAAGTTCTTTTCCTTGGCAGCAAAGGATGCAAGTCGGACCCCTGGTAAAATCTGGGAAAGTGGCATGGCCGGGGACAGAATCGCATTCGTGTTAATTTCCTAATGTTTATGACGAGCCTGTGGTTGCCTAGGAGAAGCCCACCTTTTTAGAAATTTTATATTGAAATAATTACAACTTACTCCTAAGTGGTTCAGATGAAAAAATGAGAGCGAGAACATGACAAAAGGTGCTCCAACATTCATGACTCAGGGCGCCTGGGTGACATGTATGCAGGAGTCTAACATGAGTCATGCAGGCTTCTACAGCCTGAAATCACATCAGGAAGTCTGCAATTAACAGGTGATGGCCAGGATGTGGAGAGAAGGGAGCACTGCGGGTGGCAATGTAAACTGGCACAGCCACCACAGAGACTACTACGGAGGTTCCTTAAAAACTAAAACTACCATACGATCCTGTAATTCTACTACTGGATATACACAGATGGAAAAACTGAAAACACCAATGTGAAAGATACATGAACGTCAGTGTGCACAGCAGCACTATTTACAACAACCAAGACACGGAGGCAGGCCACGTGCCCGTCAACAGATGACTGGATTAAGAAGTTACGGTGCATATACACGAGGGAAGGTCACTCAGCCGTAGTAAGAGTGAAGTCCTGCCATCTGCAGCAACATGGACGGGCCTGGGGAACATTTCGGCCAGTGAAATAAACCAGACAGACAGAGACAAGTCCTGGATGATAGCACTTATATGTGGAACCTAAAAAATAACACAAATGGATATATAAAACAGGAACAGACTCACAGGTGCAGAGAACAAACTCGTGGTTACCAAAGGGGAGAGGGAAGCGGGGAGGGACGAATCAGGGGCATAGGATCAACAGATCCAAACCACTGTGTATAAAATAAACAAGCGACAAGCATGTACTGTGCAGCATAAAGATGATATCCACTATCTTGTGGATACCTGTGATGGAGAAAAACCTGCAAAAATACTGAGTCACTACGCTATACCCTGGAAACTGACACAATACTGTAAATCAATGACACTTCAACTAAAAATTAGGATAGCATGAAGAAGTGTAAATCATCACTTTTACGTGAACATATCTGGAATCAGATGTTAAGACAGTTATTCTTTATAAAGGAAAAGGCCCTAATTCCAGTGACAAAGAAGAAATGGCCTGATAGGAAACATATTTTAAAGGCATTAGACACCAATCTGTGACAATCAGATAAACCATCAGTGTCTGGATTGTAAATTCAGATGGAAGGCAGTTCAATAAGCCTGGGAACTCCTGTTATAAAGGTGAAAACGTTGTATTTCACCACAAGACATCTCAGAGCCTTCAGAATGTAGATCTTCAGCGTGACTCCCTTAGGGCCCGCGCAGGAGGTTTACTATCTTACCTGACTCTTCACAGCATCTTTTATTATATACCAGCCCCTCTTTGACGGCGTTTTGTAGGACGTGTGTTCTGCAGGACACACTTTGGAGATGCCAACCAGGATGGCACTGCCCCGCAGGGCTGGGAGGACAGGAGGGGCGTGGCTATGAAGCAGATGGGTGTGTGGCGCACTCGGGGCTGGCAGAGCCGGGCTGTGCGCCTGTCCTTCCCGGGCTGTGTTCTCTTCTCCAAGTGCTTCACTAGCAGAAGCCCAGGGACTTGATCTTCCTGGAGGAGAAGCTGGGGCTGGGCAGTCTCAGCTGAGCCCTCAGTGAACCCCAGCTGTTCCTTTTGAGCACCACGGAGCAAGGCAGGTACAGATGCCGTCCGTCTGCTGCCCAGTTCGGGGTGTGACCAGGAGATCCTGAGGCTGCCCCGACGGCCTGTGCCTAATGGTCGTCTACCTGAAATGACCTCCGACCTGGAGGCAGGGGGTAGGGCCAGGAGTCAGCAAGATTCCTGGATCTCACACTTGGGAGCGTCGGATTGCGATCTGCCACCTTCCCTGGCCTCTCCCACAGGACCGTGTACGTGCTGGGAGCTGTGTGTAGACGGTGTGCACACTGGAGGCAGTGGTGACTGCCATCAGCAAACAGCAGGCGCAGGGATTTCTGTTGGAGGTGGAGCACTGCAGAGACAGGCTGCGGGCTGACACCCCCAGAGATGTCTCCGCTTGGGACTCAGCATGGAACGCGGAGCGAAGGTGCTGGCAACCAGGGCATCCTTGTCGCCGTCAGGACTCAAGTCAGGGGGCTCACGCATCTATTCAGGGACAAGCAAAGGGCTGCTCTAGCCCGGGGCTGACGGAGATCAGCACAACTCAGGCATGCGGCCCAGGCCCTGCGCACACCGCCTGGCTCAGGACTCACGGCAACCCTGCCACTGTCCTCATCTTACAGCGAGGCCAGGGGGCCCAGAGAAGTGAGGCAAATTCCCTGAGGTCTCACAGCCAGCAGCAATCGCGGGGGAGCCTTGGCACAGCCGTAGCAAGTGCGCAGGGCTCCTCCACGGCTGGCGAGGTCCCTACACTCTGCTGAGGGTGCCGTGTTAGCCCTGCGACAGCACCCCGCTCTGCCTGTGGGGGGAGGGCCATAAGGAAGGCGAAGTCATGGCCTTCTGCACAGTGGAGGGGCCTGGAGCGTAGACAGAGGGGCCAGCTCACAGAAGGCACAGAGGCCGGGGCTGTAGATGGCAAGGGGGCAGGGGAGCTGGACCCCAGCATGAACACGGTGGGGGCAGGCGGGGGGAGTACAGAGCCTTACACGCTGCAAGTCCTGACAGGAGCCCTGGGCTGAGCCACAGGGGGGCCTGCAGGGCAGGACTGGCCCCTGGGAAGGCTCCTTCCATCTTGGGCTCCGGCATGGGCTGCGGGCGGCAAGAGGGGGAGGAAGGAGGCAGCCCGGGAGTGCTGGGCTCCGCAGGGCAGGGGCTGTGAGTGCAAATGCACACACACGTGTGTGTACAGGCTCAGGCTTGCGCGCGTACACAGGTCACCTGTGGGGGCGAGGGTGGGGTGGCGCTTGCGTCCAGGTGGCTTCAGAGGCCCCCTGGGTAGATTGCACACTCTGCTCTCTCTCTCCACTCCCTACTTCATCCGTGACTGAGGCTAAAGGTCTTGGCAGCAGTGTTTTATAACAGCTGTCATCCTGGCCTGCCTTTCAGGGTTGTTTGTTGTCAGACTCTAAATTGCCTTCCTCCATTACCTCTGCAGGGATTCATAATGATTTGGTGTTGATTATTTAATTTACCTCGTTTTCCAAGCACATTTCCTCCCTAAAGACGGGAGCGAGTGGACGATGTACATCACTGTGATGACACCTGAATGGGTCCCCGTATCCTGCCTTCTGTTTGTGCTAGCGCGCCAGCAGTTGGAGGCTGGGATTGAAGGATCTAACATATAACCTTAGATGCAACTCTGACCCGCGGAAGGGCAGGGAGGAACAAGGCAAGTGGGGGTGGGGGGAGTGCTGAAAGATGTCCACACTCCTCACCAAGGCTGGACAGAGGGAACTTTGCCAACTGGGGCTCTGCTCCAGGAGAAGTTGAATTGCAAGACAAATGGGGTTTAAACAAAAAATGAGCCGACACACAGTGCCGTGGGCCCAGCATGCTGACCTCAGGGCCGCTCCTTTTAATGCAAAGTGGGCTGGCCTGTCAGCCTCCCAGGGACGTGGGTGCCACCGTCACTGCCCTGGGCCCCGGGAAGGATGCACGGTACCCAGCGAAGCCTCCCGTGGAGCCGTCACTTCTCCGGCAGTGCTGAGAGTGGCTCTTTCCTGTCTGCCCATTTCTGTCCCCCTTAACCTTAAAAGAACCTAATCACAGGGATGAATCACGAGGCAACTGAAATCAACTCCAGACCGATTCTCTCCTGAATGAGTTATGCCTTGTCTAACCTGCTGATTCTTTTCCTAAATACAACAAAAAGAAGTAAAAATAAAAAGAATTAAGCAGTTAAAGAATAGCTACCTCTCTACCCGTAACAGCCTCCCTAAGTGATCCTGCAGGCAGCCCATGTGGGCAAGATAACATCTTGAGTCATCCAGTCTGCACCCAGTGGAGAACGGTATGAATCTAACCTCCAGCTTTCATGACGCGCTGAGATTTCCGCCCGCCCCCCACTGCCAACCCCGGCCCCGATGCCCTGGTTCCCTTTAAAAACCGTCATTGCTTTGCAGAATCTTCAGAGTCGGTCTCAGGACAGGAGTTCACCTTCTCCCCAGATTGCTGGCTTTTCTGATTAAGGAACCTTTCCTTTCTACTCACACTTGTCTCTTGAATTACTGGTTTATGAGTGATGAGTGGCCGGACCTGGCTTTGGTTACTGTAAGATGTCACCCGGCAAGCAAACCCATTTTACTTCGGAAGATGAACCCCACACACGATACGGTAAATGGGGCCCCATGAGAACATTTGGGGGCTTAGTTTGGTTGGGGTTTAGGGCTGCAAGAGGTTAAGCATCCTATCCTTGAAGCCCCTGGAAAACACACAAACCTACATGCAAAAAAATCACTAAGAGAGAAGGGTAGGCTTTTTTCTCTTAGGCAGAAAGTTCAGAGGAGAAGAATCTAGTCTGTAGTTAGGATGGGTCACTTCTAAGGCTGTAAAAGGACTGTTCTACGATCAAGTGACATTTCAGAAAAGCTGTCTGAACAACAGTACACCCATATGGGAAAAAAATCAGATCCATCTTTACAGAGAGAACTAGGATAAATAAATTCCGAATGCACTTGGGATCTAAACATGCAAACAAAATTCAATGAACAGAAATGGAAGAAATAATCATGAAAAAAAGGAAGGGAGTGTAATCAATAACACAAGTTCTAGAGGATAAACTCCTCTAGAGTGTGAACAAACTCCTCTATGATTGAGGAGTGAAGAAAACCTGAGGAGTGGAAAAAATCTAGAAAGATACAGGCTGAAGGACAGAAAAGATAAACGTGACCATGTTTAGAAAAACTGTATAACAAAACCAAAAATCCAAACAAAACCCCCCTCAGCTAAGTCAAAAACACAAAGAATGACCTGGAAAAAAAGTTTGTAAAAAATGGATAGAGAAAAATCGGGCAAAAGATATATCAACAGTTCGGCATCGCAAAAAGGAGTAGAAATGAAACTGGTCCTTACACACACAGCAAGAGACGCAGCCTCCCGGGTGAGGGAACCATAGGTGGCTCTCAGACAACCCCGGGGAGGAGAGCCGGGCATCTCACAACATTCACTGTCTGCTCAACACTCCCCGTCTACGAGCTCAGCAGCAGAAACAGGGAGATGGAGCAGTGTGTCACCACAGAGGCCTGGAAAACAATGAAGCTGGGATGATGCCTGACAGCGAACACAGCAGGGGACCAGGAGGTGGCCCTCCTCCCCAGCCTCCTCAGGAGGCAGCTAAGTGCAGGCCTGCTCCTTCACGGACGGCACACACCCGGGTCAAGGAGAGGCAGCTTACAAACACCAATGTGTTTTGCTTATATTTGAAAAAGGAAACAACGGAAGGATAAAGAAACTGCTGAAAATGTTTACCAACCGTGGAGTTAGGGAGGAGAGTCAAGTCACCAGGCAAAGTGCCTTCTTTTAGATTTTTGACTTTGAAATCAAGGCAATGTTGCAAATAGTTTTAAAAGCAGCATTAAATGGAAGAGAAAAGAAATCAGATCCATTTAACTAATAATCAAAAATGAGGAAGGAACTTGAAACATGGCAGTTTGGTGGTGGAACCACAGAGAAGAATTACCTTAAGGCTGGTATTTTAACATGATCCTGCCTGGAATGTTCCTTAATGACAAAAGGGCTATAAAGAAGTGTGAATTTAGTAACTTTACTGAAGTAGTATTATGAACATTTTTATGATGTGATATGGGATACAGCTCACAAATACAGAGTGAGGTAAAGCAAGTAGCTAACAACATTAGATTTTTCAGAGGAAGAAAAGAGAGATACAATAAAGTCTAAGATGTACAAATCCTGTAGCTTTCCTTTTGATATATCTTTTGCCCGATTTTTCTCTATCCATTTTTTACAAACTTTTTTTCCAGGGATATCAATGTGGACCTGTAATCTATTTTTCAGTTTAAAAAGCCTATGTCCTGGCTTTTTAAACTGAAAAAGAGAATTCCAGAAAAACATCTATTTCTGTTTCATTGACTTAGGCTAAAGCCTTTGACATGTGGATCACAATAAACTGGAAAATTCTTCAAGAGATGGGAATGCCAGACCACCTTACCTACCTCCTGAGAAACCTGTATGCAGGTCAAGAAGCAACAGTTAGAACCAGACATGGAATAATGGGCTGGTTCCAAACTGGGAAAGGAGGACGTCAAGGTTGTATACTGTCACCCTGCTTTTTTAACTTATATGCAGAGTACATCATGTGAAATACCAGGCTGGATGAAGCACAAGCTGGAATCAAGATTGCCGGGAGAAATATCAATAACCTCAGATATGCAGATGACACCACCCTTGTGGCAGAAAGTGAAGAGGACCTAAAGAGCCTCTTGATGAAAGTGAAAAAGGAGGGTTAAAAGTTGGCTTAAAACACAACATTCAAAAAAATAAGATCATGGCATCCAGTCTCATCACTTCATGGCAAATACATGGGGAAACAGTGGACACGGTGGCTGACTTTATTTTCCTGGGCTCCACAATCACTGCAGATGGTGACTGCAGCCATGAAATGAAAACACTTGCTCCTTGGAAGAAAAGCTATGACCAACCTAGACAGCATACTAAAAAGCAGAGACATTACTTGGCTGATAAAGGTCTGAGTAGTCAAAGCTATAGTTTTTCCAGTAGTCATGTATGGATGTGACCATAAACAAGGTCACCAAAGAATTGATGCTTTTGAACTGTGGTGTTGGAGAAGACTCTTGACAGTCCCTTGGACTGCAAGGAGATCGAATCAGTCAATCCTAAAGGAAATCAATTCTGAACATTCATTGGAAGGACTGATGCTGAAACTCCAATACTTTGGCCACCTGATGCGAAGAGCTGACTCCTTAGAAAAGACCCTGATGCTGGGAAAGATTGAAGGCATGAGGACAAGGGGACAACAGAGGGCGAGATGGTTGGATGGCATCACCAATTCAATGGACATGAGTTGGAACAAGCTCCAGGAGATGGTGAGGGACAGGAAGGCCTAGTGTGCTGCAGTCCATGGGGTCACAAAGAGTCGGACACGACTGAGTGAACAAGAAAATCAATGTGAACCTGTAATCTTTTTCAGTTTAAAAAGCGTATGTCCTAGCTCTGTCCATGGAAAAGACCTACCAATTTGGTTTCTAGACACCATTTTCCATTCCCAAAAGTTAGGGCATCAAAGAGAATGTGTCACAGCTAGAAAACAAACCTTATTAGTTTTGAGTCAAAAGAACTCAGGAACCAGCTTAAGAGAGGCACACCCCACGAGCCCAAAAGAAAGCATCCAGAAAATCAAGAACATTAAGCTTGGATGGAAAGAAGTCGAACGCACAGCATCGAGCTCATCGCCAGAGCTGAAATACAAAATACAACACCTCATTTGTCAGCCTTGGAAGTGGCAGGATAACAAATGACGACCCTGGAAACTGACACTGCTCTGTGATGATGTAGAGGGGTGGGGTGGGGATGGGAGGAAATCCAAAGGGTAGGGATGTATGTATGCAAACATATTCACATCATTGTACAGCAGAAACTAACACAATACTCTAAAGCAATTACATACCCCCCAAAAGAAAAAGAGCAATTGACAAATAAAAGGGAAAAATCAAGCCCTCAGGGCTTCCTTGGTGTTCCAGTAGCTGAAGGGCCGCCTTGCAAAGCAGGGGCATGGATTCGGTCCCTGGTCTGGGAAGGTCCCACACGCTGCAGAGCAACCAAGCCCGTGTGGCACAACTGTTGAGCCTGTGCTCCAGAGCCCGGAGCCGCAGCTACTGAGCCACATGCCCTGGAGCCTGTGCTCCAAGAGAAGCCACCATGAGGAGGAGCCTGCACATCACAACTGGAGAAGAGCCCTTGCTCGCCGTTAGAGAAAGCCCACCCTAGCAACAAGAGCCACACACACAGCCAAAATAAATAAATAGACATATTTTTTAAAAAAATCAAGCACTCAGTTACCTCTCCCAGAAATACAAATATGTGACAGGGGAAAGGGTTTCATGGAAGGGACAATGAAGGAATAACAGAATTAGAAAACAATGATTTTGTAACCTCTAATAAAAATATGGCCCTGGGAGCTGGGAGCTGGGCAGGGGTGGGGGTGGGGGCCAGGTCGACAATACAGACCCCTGCCCAGCCCAGGATCGGGAAACAGGACAACTGGGGCGGGGAGTGCAGACACACAGCGACCGCAGCTCTGCCCACACTGCACAGGAAGCCAGGGAGACAGAGGAACACAGTCAAAGAAACCACAAGCACACAATTAGCCAAAGACCTCCTTCTTCAACAATGGGAAGACATGGAAAAAAAAAGAGGAAAGAAAAGGCAGTGGCGGGAGACCTATTCTACTTAGGGACACTTGGAAACACAGCAACCAGATGCCATGGATGGCTCCCCATTTAGACCAAGTCCATTAAAGGACTTTGTGCAGGACCACGGCGGCACTCCTGAGGACATAAGAAATTCCTGTTTATCCCAAGTGCAATGATGATATTGTGGCTGTGTCAAAAGACACAGAGACACTCGCTGCCAACAGTTACTGGTAGAAATTCTGAGTGTCTGGGATTTCCTTTAAAAGACTCCAGAAGAAGAAGGAAGAAGAAAGAAAAGTCGGAAAAGTTGGAAGAAGGGGAAAAAATAATGATAAAAATGTAGGAAGGGGAAGAGACAGGCTCAGGTGAGCAAGTTCTGAAGCTGTGCAAGAGGCGGACGTGGTTTGTTACACCCTCCTCTCAGGTGAATTCTCAGACTTTGATAATAAAATGTTTTAAAAGATGAAGTATTTAAACAACAAAAGGAGTGTTCTGAGTTGAGCAGCTTCTAAGAATCTGTTTTTCGAGCAGACCCAGTGAGAAGCAGCTCTGACAAGGATGGACCAAAGCATCCAACCAGCTCCTCAGGGCCTCTTTTTTGGGGCCTGGAGACAGAACTCTGGCTGAGCTCCGCAGGGACCACTCCCCTGGGCCCTCACACAGCTGAAGCCCCACTCTAGGCAGGTCCCTCGCATTCCCATGATGCTGAGCCTGGCCATGTGGCTTGCCTTGTCCAAGCAGGCGTCAGCTTAAGACGTGCTTGTGCACTGGGGTTTGACCTCTTACCCCCAGGGCCCCCATGATGGCTGGGAAGTGCATGGACCCAGGCAGGCTAGCATGCCAGAGGCCTGCATCCAGCTGCCTCATCACCCATCCACAGCAGCACTGGCCACTGGACGCATAAGTGCAGCCATCCTGGCCCCAGCTCTTCAGGCCCCAGTGCGAATGGCCACCCGACCTGCACCAACTGTGACCAGGGATACAGCTTCGCTGCTTTAAGCCACTGAGGTTTGGGGTGGTTGGGGCAAAAGTCAAAGATACAATGCATAAAGTAAAAGGTGTAGGCAAAAAGCCACTTTTCCATTTGCCTACTGCCTTATTAATTAGAGTGTGTTCTTTGGCTGTTCCAACTGCATCAAACAGGTGGAGGAGGATTATGGGGTCTGGACAAATGGACTGCCATTGTGTCCACTTCCTAGCCGTGCAGATCCTGCACCACCTTCATACTCCTAAGCACACTGCTCCAACTTAAAACGAAGTTGTTGCACCACCCTCGCCCCCTCTGTCCACACACACACACACACACACACGGCAAGATGCTCTGAGGAGCTGAGCCCAGCAGACTCCCGCCCGGGACGCGCGCCTTACCCATCCACGAGCCCTTGCTGCTTAATGATCCGGTGCGACTCCTCCCTGGAGATCCTGCCATGAAACCAGTGCTGCGTCCTGTGAATCACTGTGGGGACCAGAGAAGGCGGGTAGGCCGGGCTCCCCGCACGGCGGCCGCCTCGCTAAGCACGCTCGGGCCACGTGGGGCCCCAACTCCTGCGGGCCCAGCTTTCGCGCGCTGCACTCCAGGCCCGCCGTGAGGCTTGGGGAGGGCTGGGGGTGTTTCTATGTTATTTATGTACAACAATATCAAGCCAACATGCCGTGTTTACCTGTGCTGAGGGCGGAAGGGTGGAGGGGGCTTTGGCTACCTAGGATATTCATCCGCGTGCTTCGTTTCTGCAAAAGAAACCCCTGCGTCAGCGCCAAGCGAGCCGCGAACACAATCACCGCGCCACCTGGGACACACCGGGGCAGGAAGCTGGCCGGGTGAAGGGCCCTGATGGCGGGATGACAGCCGCCTAGTCCCATGTGGTCACAAGGACCCCGCCCGTGTGAGCAGGAGGGCAGACAGCTTATGGGTCGCAGTTGTTAAAAGCAAAACCAGATGCATCCCACCCCGGCAGATTGCTAGCGATCCCAGTCCTGAAGCCGGGCTGCGTCTGTCACACGGAAGACACGCAGTACAGTTCCCGACACACCTCAGGAGGAAACCATGAGCTCCTACAGGGGACTCAGGCCTGTGGCTTTGGGCACATTTTCCTTTTCTCAACACTGTGAAGCTGAAGCATGGGGAGGCTTTCTGAGCCAGAGTTGCCTTGAAAGCTCAGAAAAGCTTGGAAATTGGGCGAAATTCTTCCATCTGGAGATTAGGAACTTGAGTCTCAGAGTAAAGAGACTGTTCAAGGCTGGGAGGTCGGTCGGCGGTTGAGCCACAACGGGAACGCCTGGCCCAGCGCTCTCCCCAGAGGCCCTGAAGACACATCAGCGGGACAGGGCTGCGGGCCGTGGGGCCTCAGGGCTCAGCTCCTGCCCCTCCTTCCATGGGCGCCCAGGGATGGCCCGTGGGGGTGGCCAGGTGCCGGGGGCGTGGAGGAGCCCAGGCAAGCCACAGCCTCCTGCAGGTGAGAACTCACTCCCTCGCACCGCATCCCTGCCGCCAGCACTGAGCCATTTCTCTGGGGCAGACCAGGGGTGGGACCGGCTCACAGTCTTACCCTCCAGGCGTGGCCTTCTTCCAGGGCTGCGCTCTGGGCCTCAGCTGGATTCTCGATTACTCTTCCCGTTTGCCCAGAGAAATCCATTGCCACAAGGGAGTTCTCGGAGACGCTGCGCTGCAAAGGAGAGGCCGTGGATTCTTGAGACGCAGGGAAGCAAGTGGAGCAGCAGGTGGGGTCCACGGCATGGGAGAGCTGTGCAGACCCAGGGAGGGGCAGCAAAGGGACGGGCAAGGACCCCCCCGCCAAGGATCGGACAGAATGCTCAGTGTCTGAAGGGCCCTTGGATGAAAAATGGCTTTGGTTTTTCTCAAGAAGAGGAAAGAAACCTTCCAATTCTCTCAAGATAATCGGAAGCTGCTGGTGAGGCCACTGGTGTCCACCCGTGGAGTCATCCACAGGGTCTCTAATGTGAATTAAAACCCATCAAAGGAGAGCACAGTTCTTGAGGACCTAGCCTGCTGTGGTCCCTCTTTGCCTGGCAAAGTAATAAAGTCATTCTTTCTTTCTCCTCCATTACAAAAAACCCCACAAAAACTCATCCAAGAAATGCTAACGTCAAAGGCGAGCCAGCCCTCACCAGCAGCCAAATCCCTTCTCAGGTAAGTTAGTTCACAGAAACACGGGCACTGCTTCTGTGGGTACTTTGACATCTCTGAGGAATGGACATCGAGAGATTAACTCATTATCAACTGGGGGATTTCTGCAGAAACTAACACCTGTGGTTGGTGATGATTTTTATTTTCGCTGGCCAAAACATTAACTCTGTTATTTCACTAACATTTTGCAGGTTGTCACATTCAATAGTTACCCCTGTAAAGTTTTCTCCAGCACCATGAGTTTCATTTTCACTTTCTGCATCAGTATCAATCACTTTTTGTTGGTCTGATATTCACATTGTCTGAATCAGAACTATATTCTGAAGAACTATCATCTTCTGAGACACTAACATATATGTCACTCAGACACTCAGAGAAAATATCTGCATAAAATTCACTGAAAACTTTTTCACTCAAAATTTCTCAATGTATCATTTTTGAAAATTTCACATTTATAATACACACAAGGTGCTACAAAAACCTAATGGAGCAAAACATGAGTGATAACAATAATCATAAACTGTATCATGAACCTTTGATCAATTTTAAGATCTAACAACTTCGCACAGTGATGTTAATTCAATCACTTTCTAAAAATGTATTAACACTCCTGGCCAGTAAACATTTGGATAACAAAAGATGTGTTAATATATCACCCAGTCAATAATGTGTTAAGATCATATTTGGGGAGGATGAAGTGTTTCTACACCTCTGGGACATAAAGTCCATCCCGAGATCACAGGAAGACTCACTACAATCTCAATTTTCACAAGGTCTCAAGCATGGTCAACAGCACCATGGACCCACAGCTGAAATGGACAGAAGCGAAGGTGGTGAATGAAGGCACCTCCTCAGTAGATGTGGGCACTGCTGTCCACATTTTGGAACACTAGACAGAGCTCTCAGTGGGAGCCATTCACCAAAGCAACGCTGCAGGGAGATGTGGGAAAGGGGAGAGGGTAGAGAGGGATCTGCTCCCAGCAGGCACGCTGCTGAGACAACAAAGTCCATCTCCTGGGAAATGCATGCTGGTAGGATATTCTGGCTCCTCTGGGCAGCCTCATCTGAGAAAAGATGCCCACAGCCCGTGCTGATGCAGCAGCTGAAGAGGAATGTGGCTTCAGAGGTGCAGCTTGACTTACCACTGGAGTCGAGAAGGAAGACAGCATGGCTTTCCTCTGCTGTGGGATCCTGTAGTTCTGGTAAAGGAGCATCCCATACTGAAGGGGTAAGGAGGGCCAGAGTCAGTCACCAGGGCATCCGGAGCCCTAAAGCCCCACACGGGGCACACCCTTGGCACTCAAGAGCCACACTCATATAGAATAATGGGTGACGATTGGGTGAACTTAAGAATAAACACCCAACAGAGCCCTGTCTCTGGGGCCTGCCACCACCAACACCCACCGTCAGTTACCACTATCTGTCTGGGGGTGCTGGGTGGGCAGGAAGTGGTCAAAGAAGTAACAACATAATAATGACCAGCAAGAACAATTAGCCTTACTAAATGTTGCTATGGGCAAAGCTCTAAGTGCTTTATGATGCTCTTTTATTTAATCCTCTCCATTTTATGAAATATGTACTTTATCCTCATTTCACAAACAATAGAACACAAGTGAAGCAAGTTGCTCAAGGTCATGGTAAAGTAAGGATTCAGGTTCTGAATGTACAATTCTGCTTCCAAACCAGTGCTCTTCTTAACCACCAGCCTCCCTGCCCAACCAGCTCAGCAGTTCAGGCTTTATTTCCTCGGTCAATGAGCACTGAGCATCCTGCAAAGCCTCCTACACGCCTGACATTTCAACGTGTACTCCTCAGTTACACCTTCAAACCACACAGAAGAGAAAAAGGAAGAGGAAAGAGGAATCCAGCGGGCCACATTTTCCTCTTCGCTGTTCTTCATGGATGTGAGCTCATTTCTAGCTCAAAGACCAGCAGTAAGTACTCACTTCTAAAGCTGACATATTTGGAACATGATGAAAAGGTCTACCGTAGATACAGTCGCACCCCAGTGAGACAGGAAGAGAACAGATCAAAACAAATGTTTGAGATGTAGCTCAGTCACTAAGTCATGTCCAACTTAGTGGCTCCCAGGCTCCCGATCTCCACTATCTCCTGGAGTTCGTGCAAATTCATGTCCATTGAGTTGGTGATGCTATATAACCATTGCATCCTCTGCCACCCTCTTCTCCTTTTGCCTTCAATCTTTCCCAGCATCATGGTCTTTTCTAATGAGTTGATTCTTTGCATCATGTGGCCAAAGAATTGGAGCTTCAGCACCAGTCCTTCCAATGAATATTCAGGGTTGATTTCTTTTAGGATTACCTTGTTTGATCTCCTTGGATCACAGTCTTGTGGAGAAGGGGCCTGTGTAACTCAGGGAAGCTAAGAACCACACTGAGCAGGGCTACCCAAGATAGATGAATCGTAATGAAGAGTTCTAACAAAACATGGTCCACCAGAGGAGGGAATGGCAAACCACATCAGTATTCTTGTCTCAAGAACTCCATGAACAGTATGAAAAGGCACAAAGTTCTTTGCGCCCAAGAACTCACCAGAACATCTTGTGATGATGGCCAAGAATTTTCCAAACAAATAAAAATACACCAAGCTACAGAATCTAGGTGCAGGATAAGAGCAAAACAAAAGGAATAAACAAAACCAGCTAGGAACATCATGCAAAACAGAAAAAGAGAAAATGTAAAAGCAACCAGAGAAAGACTTGTTATTTTCAAAGAAGCAATGAGAAGGACAGCTAACTTTTTAACCTGCACGATGAGAGTTAGAAGACAATGGGATGGGAGAAGCACAGGATAAAATAACCCCTAATCTAGACTTGATCAACTGTGAAAAGTTCCCTCAATAATGAAAGCAAAGTCAAAATAAACATGGAGAGATTTTGTCATCAGCAGGCTCATATTCAAATGGCTGCTGAGTGGAGTTCTGGTCCCAGAGAGAAGAATGTGGATTCGGGAAAAATGAAATGCACTCTCTATGGCCACATCTGACTAGGATCCAAAAGGACAGCACAGGCCCTGATGGGTGAAGGTGACCAAAACCTCAGCGTACAGTGTTATTCCTGGTTCTGTTACAGTTTACACAGCACAGAGCTTGAATATTTCTCAAAGTTTAAAGGAACTCATTTTTTAAAAAAATGGGAGTTCAATTTCTCCCTCTGGGTTTTGCAGTTAATTTTAAGGGCTTTCTGTTTTGCAAAGAATGTCCATTTCATCTTGATTTAAAAGTACAACATAGGGAGACATGCAAAGTCTGTCCTAACTGTTCCCATTTTCAAAATGACTGGGTTTTACACTCCTTCCTTCCTTTCTACTCTCCATGTACTTTAATTCCCCTGTTTCCATCTGTTCACGTAGAAAAGACATCTGTGTTTATAGTTCACACAGGTGTGAACTGGGGGCTGCTCACACACCATGCAGTGCAGTAGGTGGGCAAGAGGCAGGAAGGGATGGGGCAGGCAGGCTTTCAAACTGTTTCAAGGTGGAAATGTGCTTCAGAGATGCTATGAGAGGTGGCTGTTTCTAAACAAAAACTGAAATGGGGGAATGCTCTGCTACATAAAAATAAAATTTGGGAACCACTGGACTTGAGAGATCTTCTTGCAGCAAAGAAGTTTCCTGTAGAAGGGAAGGTGTACATCAGGGACTTTCATTATTTTAGGTTTCATGAAGTAATCAGATTTTTTTGGGGGGGAAAAAAAAAATCTGTGACTGTCTTAAGCCCTAGCAACTAATTTTCCAAATAAGACAACATATGCACATACCCAAAATTAATTGCTGATCTACCACCATATCAACAATTTTATAAAACACTGTTGATATAATAGTAGATCAGACAATCAGAGTTTTAGAAAATTTAAATTAGCTAAGTTTACACACTCTCAGATTAAAGAAAAAAGCCATTACTGTGAACACAGCTATTACTATTAACAGCTTTTTGGAAAGCTGACTGCACTGTCCTCATTTGCTTTGTTCTGCTGTCCCCTAGAGAAGTTGTTGTTGTTTATTCACTAAGTTGTGTCCAATTCTGAGACCCCATGAACTATAGCCCACCAGGTTCCTCTCTCCATGTGGTTCTCCAGGCAAGAATGCTGGAGTAGGTTGTCATTTCCTGTCCAGGGGATATTCCCAGACCAAGGATCAAACCTGTGTCTCCTGCATTGGCAGGCAGATTCTTTACCTCTGAGCCACCAGGGAAGCCTGGCCATAGAGAAGATGTTTTCCCAAATTCTCAGCAGTCGGAGGACTGGCTTTCGGGAACCACAGGTCTGAACTTCTGGGATCCAAAGAGGCAGTGAGCTTGGCTACATGCTGGCAGGTGGCACCACCAGATGGGATGGTGGAACACACCTGAGCCATTCTCCAAGTCCCACCTGGGCTTCCCAAGAAAGTCCCCCAAGGGACATGGAGTCTTGGCCAGCCACGCTCCTAGCACTCTCTCCTCACTGTCCTGTGAGGGCTGAATTTCCCCCCAGGTTCTCACAATGATCAAATGGGGTAACGTGAAGCTCCAAGCAGGGGCGTGGCACATGGTGAGCTTGCAGCAAACCACAGGTGCCATCAGCAGAGTTGGGACACTGTGCCTCTACCTGACACAACTCCTCAGTCCCTGCACTTGTGTGCTTCCAGGTGCTGTGAGCAACCGCTGCTCCAGACGCCTGTGCCAGGCAGGAGGCTCCTTGGCGGCCTTTGAGCCCAATATCCACTTTAATGGCCTTTTCCATGTTAAGTAATTCATTACAGAATTCTGTGGGGCTTTATGTTTTGCTGTTGTTGTTTTAAAGCTTCTTTACGAACTCCAGACTTAAAAAAAAATTATATGTATTTTTTAGCCCTGCTTGGGTGGCTTACAGGATCTTAGTCCCCCACTAGGAACTGAACCTGGGCCCTGGCAGTGAAAGGGTTGAGTGCTAATCACTCGACCACCAGGGAACTCCCTAGAGTAGGGGGTCCCCAACCCTTGGGTCACAAACGTGCTGGTTCACGGCCTGTTAGGATCTGGGCTGCACGGCAGCAGGTGAGCAGCAGGCGAGCGAGGGAAGCTTCATCTGTACTTACAGCCACTCCCCATCACTTGCATTACTGCCTGAGCTCAGGAAAACAAGCTCAGGGCTCCTGCTGATTCTGCACTCTGGTAAGCTGTAGAATGATTTCATCATATAATGTAATAATAATGGAAGTAAAGTACGCAATAAATGCAATGTGCTTGAATCATCTGGAAACCACCCCACCCCGCCTCAGTCCATGGAAAAATTATCTTCCAGAAAACTGGTCCCTGGTGCCAAAAAGCGTGGGGGACCACTGCCCTAGAGAATCTTGTGTTGATGATACAAGATCTCCCTCTTGGGGAAGAACCGTAATAGCTTAAGAAGCTTCTAGAAGGTGGAGGGTCACAGGTAGGATATGGTAGGTAACTAACACAGTTTTCACACTCCCTGCACAGCGCCTGGAGTCTATGAAATCACTTCGGAAACACTGTAGTAGGAAGGTACAGAAACAAAAGCAGATACTAGCCAGCTTTCTCCCCAGGAGGTTTGAGCTATATATATATACAGGTACACATATATATTTTAAAGGAGGTGTAACTGGGTTGGTACTTAAGAGAAACAGGAAGGTCCTAAGTTAACTCAAAGGAAGGCTTTCCTCTCAAAAACACCCTGGGATTTTTATAGCATCCAAATTGCTGTTGCAACATCACCAAAAGCCAGACAGGGTATTTGGGTCAGTTTCCACTTTCATTCAGTGCAGATTTTCTGAGCATCTCTTATGTTCCGAGCGCTAGGTCATCCCAGCTCTGGGATCCAGGGGGAGCCAGGCAGGATGGTGCCTGGACATGAGAGCAGAAGCAAGGAAAAGTGAAGGGAGCCTCGAGCCTCTCCAGGTCAGGGCCCTGCAGCCTGAGGACTGAAGAAGACAAGACTGACCACTGACTGAACCACTGCTCACAGTCCAAGAAGCTGGAGACGCCGCAGGGCCAGGGCAACAGGAGGCATTTAAGGTTCCCCAGCACTTTGGAAGAGTGCCGGTCTCCGGAGCACAACACATCCCATTCTCGAGGCAATGTGGGGGTGCAGGGTGAGGTCATCAAGGAGGACCCTGTCTTCCAGTTATGCTTCCCCCCACTGAGCAAGATGAATGGAGCTGAGGGCAGGCAGGGAGGAGACCTGGATGTCTGTATGGGATCCCTCACACCAGAGGCTGATGCTGTCTGCTCCTAGGAGCCCCAGGGTGTGGCCAGCCAAGCTGGGAGGATATGACTCCACTGCTGTTCACTTGAGAAAGGCTCCAGCCACCACTGCCTTGCTGCAGTGACCCGGGCCAGGCCCTGCCTCCCTGCAGGATGGCGCTGTGGGATGTGGAGTCAGTGGTTCCCTCGGGGCAAAGTGACTGGGACAACAGGCTCACGTCTGGAATGGATGGATCTGTTTCCTGGAGACTCTCAGGGAGGCAGTGAGAGTGCCGGTCAGGGATGGAGTTCTGGGGCCAGCACCAGGGGGTCCTGCTGCTGGCGCAGCCCCAGGCCAGCAGCCATGTGTGGCAAGTCATGGGCTTCACGGCCGTCACCTGTGCTCTGAGGATGGTTGTACGTGTATGCACAGAGCTGCTGTGAGCAGTGAGGTCACAGGTGTGAGGTGATGCGTGGCCCACAGTGGATGCTCCGGAACGTTCACACTGTGCCAGCACACACAAAACATGTGTCATTGGCACTAATAACAGCCAGGCATCACGGCTGCTGCAAGCTCGGCCGCTCCCTCCCTGCGCCTGGTTACGACAGCAGAGACGCCCACCCTGCTCACGTGAGAGGCCGGGTCAGAGTAGGGCCACATCACTGCCTGTTACCCACGGAACAGAACGCCCTAGCATCTCTTCCTTCTGCATCTCCTTTTTGCTTTCTCCGAAAGAGGTTATATTTTTGCAGAGAAAAAAATAAATGAAATCACATGAATGCGAAACCTTGACGGTCTCCCTGCACATCTACCCTGCCTGCCCCACAGCCTCCAGGCTCCCATGAGCGGCCTCCACATTCGCCTGCCGCCTCACGTTTACACACCAGCAAATGTGAACACGCACCTCCACCCTTCACCCACAAATGCAGTGATCTCTCTCAACACCCTTCTGCACTGTGCTGTTGAATTGTTAATAGTACATCCTGGAACATTCCCCACTGCAGAACCCTGAGAGGAGCCTGTTCCTTCTCCAGCCGCAGGGGGGCTCTCTGCTTGAAAATCCCTTAACTCAGGGAACCAGCTCCCTATTGAGGGACACTTGGCTTTAACACCAGCTTGTCAGGACAGAAATGGTATGGACCTAACAGAAGCAGAAGATATTAAGAAGAGGTGGCAAGAATACACAGAAGAACTGTACAAAAAAGATCTTGATGACCCAGATAATCATGATACTGTGATCACTCACCGAGATCCAGACATCCTGGAATGTGAAGTCAAGTGGGCCTTAAGAAGCATCACTATGAACAGGGCTAGTGGAGGTGATGGAATTCCAGTTGAGCTATTTGTGCTGCTGTCCATGGGGTCACAAAAAGTTGGACACGACTGAGCGACTGAATTGACTGACTGTCAGGGATCAGGGGGCTTCCCGGGTGGCGTGAGTGGTAAAGAACGTGCCTGCCAATGCAGGAGACCTAAGAGACAAGGGTTCAACCCCTGGGTTGGGAAGATCCCCTGGAGGAGGAAATGTCAACCCACTCCAGTACTCTTGCCTGGAGAATCCCACGGACAGAGGAGCTTGGCGGGCTACTGTCCATAGGGTTCCTAAGACACGACCAAGCACAGCACAGTGTCAGGGAGCAGCCTGTGACGTAAGACGTCTGACACCAACACAGCACCGCCTCTTCTATTACAGAACAGTAACATTTCTATTTTAACTGTTCTCTGTTTCATCAGTGACAAAAAATAAAGTAAGGTTCTGGGACAGAAGAACACTGGCTGCCTCTCCCGGAAGCCTGCAGCGCCTCTCAGGAGTCTCAGAGCTCAGCCTCCCCCGTCTGTCTCCAAGGGATGCCACCCAGAGCCTCACAGTAGCTGGAAGCCTCAGGGACGGCTGGGGACTTCTGCAAGACACCGTGGTTGCCGCAGCTAAGCAAACGCGTCTCTTCCAGCCCTCAACTTGGGCCGAGTCCATTTTATCAGCTAACCTGTAACTCACAAGGACTTTCTATACTAAGGAATTTCCAGCACGTGGTGTGTGTGTGCAGAGAACACTCTGTGCCATGTTACACGGCAGTGCACTGCCCTGTGCTTCTACAGGGCATGTGAGGTCACTTGGGCCGTTTCTGTGAAATCACTGTGGGGTGCGATCCCACAAGATGGTCTGAGCAAGATATTTCCTTCAGAATGATTGCCGGGAGACACTGTTTCCCTTGAGGCCCTGTGAGGGGCCAGACGATCCGCCATGTCTCCTGCAAGGCCCTGGCACTCTGGGAATTCCGGAGTGCGATGCTGCATCAGGGAAACCGTTAAGCTCCTGATGACCTATGTGCGCCCACCCGACTCCCATCTTTTGACTCCTTGGTCCCGACCATTTGCTCCCCATTTCTCTAAGGCAGTGGTTCTGAACCCTCCCCACACCCAGGGGACACTTGGGGCCGTCTCAGCTGCTGGGGTGCTGCTGGCATCTCATGGGAGACATGAGGGCAGGCTGCTAAATGTCTTGCGAAGCACAGCACAGCCTGCTCCTGCCCTAAGGGCCAGCAGCATCAGGTCGGGAACTGGCTCCGGCTCCACTGACGTAACGGCTCTGCAGGAGCTTCTGAGACTGAAATCACATGCGAGGACCCTCGACTCCCAGAGCCCACTCCCACAGGACGTGGAGGCTGAGAGGCATCACCCGTGGAGAGGTGTGCACGACGCACAAACACACACACACACAGTGACCGCAGACACACACACAGAGTGACCGGGGATGATACACACACACACACACAGTGACCACTGACATGCACAGACACACACACAGAGTGACTGGGGATAATACAGCCACACACACACTCACAGTGACCGCTCACACACACACACACACACACACAGAGAGTGACTGCAGACACACACACACAGTGACTGGGGGATGATACAGCCACACACACACACACACACAGTGACTGCTGACACGCACAGTGACCACCAACACACACACACAGTGACTGCCGACACGCACACACAGTGATCAGGGTATGATATAGCCACACACACACACACAGTGACCCTCAGGGAGAAACACACACACACAGTGACCCTCAGGGAGAAACACACACACACAGTGACCGCTGACATGTCCACAGTGACTGGGGATGATACAGCCACACACACACACAGTGACCAGGGGATGATACAGACACAGGAACCTCAGGGACATACACACACAGTGACCGCTGACATGCACACACAGTGACCAGGGATGATACACACACACACACACAGAGGGATCGGGGGATGATACAGACACACAAGGACCTTGGGGAGACACACACACAGGGACGGTGGGATAATACAGACACACAGGGACCTCAGGGAGACACACACACATACACACACAGAGTGACCGGGGGATGATACAGACACACAGGGACTTCGGGGAGACACACACAGATACAGAGACAGACAGTGACTGCAGGATTACACACACACACACACACACACACACACACACAGTGACCATGGGGCTGACATGCATGCATGTGCGTGCACGCACACACACACACAGAGACTGCAGGATGTCACACGGACACACACACACAGTGATTCTGGGACAATACACACACAGTGACCTCGGGATGACACATACACACAGTGACCAGGGGACACACAGTGACTAGGGGGTGATACACACAGTGACCTCGGGATGACACATACACACAGTGACCACAGTGACGCACACAGAGTAACCTTGGGGCTAACAAGCACAGTGACTGTGGTTCACACACACACAGACAGTGACCTCGGGGCTGACACACAGTGACCGGGGGATGATCCACACAGTGACCTCGGGAAGACATACACGTAATGACCAGGGGGTGACACACAAACACGCTGCGACCACGGGACCCACCTTGAGGAGCCTGCAGGCTGTCACCCAGCACGTCCGGCTCTGCTCGTCCTCGGCACAGAGCAAGCGCAGCTCCTTAGCCTCGTTCCTGACTCTATTAGGCTACAGGAGAAGGAAGGCCTGTGAGTGTGACAGTGAGTCAGGACCACCCTTCCTCTCAGGGCAGAGCTGAGCTCCACCCGCAGCACAGCCCACCAGGCGGCAGGGACGGGAGCGCGGGCAGGCGTGCGTGCCTGGGCGCTGGGCATCACTCATGGCTCTGTGGGGCACAGGCCGGGCCTGCTAGTTGGTTACTTAGTACTTGGCTGAGTGATCGGCCGTCCTCCCACGGTGAGTGTTGGGGGAGACAAACAGGAAAGCAAACCATCAAGGTGGTGGGGGAGCGGGGCGTCTAGCTCCCGCAGGGAAGGTGGGTTCCGGGAAGGACAGCCACTCCTGGGTTTTGGAAGGAGGTGCCTTCTGTCACCTCTGAGGAAGAGGCAGCTGCGGGAAGGGCCCGCAGGGTGAGCTGAGGCAGAGAGCCTCCAAGACTCAGGGCTGTGGAGGCCAAGGACAGACGCTGTGGAAAGGCCCAGAGAGGGAGACCAGTGTGGCTGCAGAAGTGGCAGCAGAGAGCTGGCAGGTGCCCACCCAGGGGCAGGGGCTGGCTGTGATGGAAGAAAGCCTACAGGCACAGGCTGGGCTGGGCCCTCTGAGCCCAGACCCGAGGGGCCCTGAGGGGTCAGACTAGTCCAGCTCTCTGCTTCGGGAACCTGGATGCAGAAAAGGGTTGAAGGACAGCCCTGCGTGTGGCGGATACAGTGGGAGAGGCAGAGGCCGCGGGCCTGTGGGCTGGCACGTGGGCCAGGGGAAAGAGGGACGGCTCCAGTCCCCAACGGGCCGCTCTCCACCAGCCACCTGTGCACTGCGCCCTTCAGGGGGTTTGAGGTCAGTTCTTACCACTTGTAACCAAAGAAGCTTCACGAAGTCAAGCATAAAAATGGTATTTTTGGATGGAATAGGCTCCCTGTGCCCTGTCTCCTCCTCCAGCTTAGAAGACAGCCCAGCTGGGGGACTATGGGCTCGCTCACTGGCAACCTCGTGTGGGCAGCGGGGCTGGGCAGTTCCCACCCTGTGAGCACTGGGAAGACCCAGGAAGATGATGGAGGTAGAAACCTCAGCAGAATGTCTCGTGCACAGTGGGTAATTCAGTAAATCTCTACTATTATGATGACTGACAACACAACCTCACCAAGTGTAGGAAGGACTGTGTGTGTGTGCACATAAGCATGCACACATATGTCCACATGTGCGCATGTGCTTGTTTACACAGGCATGTGCAGCTATGTACATGCACGTGTGCACATGTGAGTATATGTGTGAGCATGTGCCCTCACACACCTGCACAGTGAGAAGCAGAGTTGTGGTCACCCCGAGTCTAATGTCCTGGTTACTGGAAGCCCACACACAAGGCATCAGCTTACTCAGTACCCTGGAGGCCACTCAGGTGACAGGCTGGGGGGGGTCCCTAAACCACGGGGCCCATTGCCCCTAAGCCATGGGGCATTGTGCATCAGGGATTCTGCTTTTCTCTGAGCATCTGCGCTTCTCAAGGACTGACACATTGAAAGCACACATGAAATAAATCCAATGTGAAACTGATTGTTATTTTTAAAAAGCAACAACCAAGAGAGGAGGTCGCCGGTTTAATTTCAAAGTTCACCGTGAGTCTCGGGTGGGCGGTACCTTTATGCAGAAGCCATAGTCTGTGGGGGCACTGTACTGCTTCCTGCCAGCAATCAGGGAGAAGATGCTGCTGTCCTCCAGGTCGGCAAGCAGCTGCAGGTGTCTGGGCTCCTGCGGGGAGGTGGTCAAGTTTATAGGAGGGAACTTCTCAGCACAGCCAAGAGCAAGTGTTTCCTGTCTTTGTCAGCAGAGGGCAGTCTAAGCGTGCTCTTAACGCCTTTCCCCTTTGACGGTCTACAGGTTATAATCGTGGTGTCACATAAGTACCAAGTTAAAACCATATCCCCCAGCCCCTGCTAAAAACTCCACCTCCCAATATTCAGACAGATGGATACAATGTATCTGATATTCTGCCTTATAAGGTAATATTCAAAGTGGAAACCAGGACATCTGCAAACCATGGTCAAGGTTAGGAGTAGACACTCAAATGCAAGACCCCCACTACTGCTGTTATGCTGAGTGATCAGTGGCCAACTGCTCGCAAAATGTCCCATCCTGTGCCTTAACTGTCCATCCCACATCTGTTTCCTCCTCTACGTGACAAGTGACCTGGGGCTCAGCAGCAATGAGGAGGACACATAAGCCGCACATCAGAGCCAGAAAATGAGGAAGTGGACCTCCCTGTGAGCAAGGAAGACCTGCAGCCTCAGAGGAAGGGCGTGCAGCCACGCCCCTTCCCTCAGGCTCACGCCCCCTTCCCCTGGTGGCCACGCCCCTTTCCTCCAGCTCATGCCCCCTTCCACTGGTGGCCACGCCCCTTCCCTCCAGCTCATGGCCCCTTTCCCTGGTGGCCATGCCCCTCCTCTTTGGTGGCCATGCCTCTTCCCTCCAGCTCACGCCTCCTTTCCCTGGTGGCCACGCCCCTTCCCTCCAGCTCACGCCCTTTCCCTGGTGGCCACGGCCCTTCTCTCCTGACTTCTCAGAACCTGATGCTGGGCCAGCACCCTCCCTTGGCGTCCCCAGCTGCTCCCCTCTCTCTCCGGCAGGAACAGAAGAGACTGCAGCTCTTGGATGGTATAAGCACGGCCAAGGTCAGCTGGGTATGCTCCCATGGTAGGTGTGCTCAGATGTTACAGGAAAATAGGTCAGAAATGCAAAGACACCAAAAGAGACCCCAGCAAGGCCAGCCCACAACACCCCAACTCTCTTCAGAGGCCTGCAGCCATTTTCAATCCCTCACCTCGTCTTCCCAGTGGGGACACACACAAACTGCAATTTATTCCATAAAATATCTACAATAACATATATTAGATTGGCATCAGGGTGACAATCATCTATTGAATATCCTTATGGCAATCCTAGACACCAACTTCCAAATTATAGACACTAAGTCAGCATCTTCCAAGGGACTCAGGCAGCCAGGAGGCTCTGCTGCCAGCCCACAGAGGGAGCCCAGGCTGGCCTGCTTGGCAGTGGGGGTCACACAGCCCCCAGGGCCCCAGGCCTGTCATCACCTGCTTTCCCAGGGAGACCTGTGCACCGGGAACTCTGAGTTTAGCTGCTACACACTCAGCTTAATAAGTCACGAGCTGGGAGGAGGCCACGGTGCGCACCTTTACTCGGAACCCTCCCAGCCTGGTGTGACTGGCAGTTGTCCCTTTAAAACTCACCTTTGAAGCTCCCTTTGTGGAGCAATAGAGGCCGGATCTCCGCAAACACACATACAGCTTCTTCCACGATTTCCTTCCCAGCTCCTTCACGTGCAAAAACCCTTGAATCTCAGGACAACTACTGGAGTTTAAAAAATTCTGTTGAAGAGCAAATTTTAAAAGTCAGATAATACTGACGTGAAATTATGAGGACATACTATGAGCATCATTGACACTGGAACATTTTACGAATTACCAAAATACTCTTTTTGTGTTAAACTGAGTGCTTTCAAATATTTTTCCTTTCAAAAGTCTTAAAATTCCCATCTAAATTGGTGGTGCCTAAAATATAATTCGTGTTTAAACACACAAGCAAATAGATCTTTTTAACGCTGAAAAACAGAAGTCATAAATCTCCTAATAAGACCATATGTTTAAGCATCCTGCCCTTTATTCTATTTTTCCTTAAAAATCCCAGGCTGATCCTCAGAGTTGGGGCAATAGAAGTGCCAGAAGCAGTGATCAGGAGCACGTGGGCTGGGAGAAGCCATCTGGCTGTCACTATGACCACATGACCCCTGGTGAAAGCTGTGTGTCCCCTGTCTGTCCGTCTCCTGAAACAAACACCCTGGTGATAGCCCACTGTCCCTGTTAACTCCGCCCACTGGAAACACCTCTTTCTTTGGGAAAGAGAGGGCAGGAGCCAGGTCTGGGGTGACCCTGTGGGTCCCCTCCACTGACTGAAACAGACATTTCTCCTCCTGCAGGTGGGACAGGCCAGCTGGGCAGGTCCCAGTGCCTTAGGCAGTGCTTCTGGGGTCTCCAGAGATCACTGTACCTCTCACCAAGCACCAAATCATCTCAAATCAGGCAACTAAGATGCAGGAAACCATTTGCCCCTCATTGTGCATAAACCAGGATAACTAAGTACTGACAACTCTAGCCCAGAGCACACAGATGCTCTGGTGGGAGGGCCCAGGACAGAATACAGAGGCTCTCAGCTTCCAGAGGCAGAAGAAATAAAGCAGGAAAGGGAGGGCTCAGGGAAGAATTCTATAGGAACTACATTCTAGTACTTTCTCTTATATTTGGTGCCACTTGGAGAGTGCTGGTTGCGTTAGTGAATTGTTTATTCTCTCACTTAACGCGCTGTTAAGAGATACATTTTTAGGGGCACAGAGGAATATTCTGACCTCCTAGAAGAGCATGAGTCAGCAGTAAGCGTGGAGAAGTAGCTGGTGGCCCCCTCCATCGGTAGGGGAGGGAAAGGTCAGGTTTAACTAGGAACAGACTTTAGGAAGCGAGGAGACAATGAAGATAGGTATGTTGGTTTTTTTAGAGTATAAGAAGTAACTTTTTAAAGATTTTAGAGCAACCTAATCAGTTTTGAGGGCTTCCCAAGTGGTGCAAGTGATAAAGACCACACCTGCCAAAGCCGGAGACTTAAGAGATGCAAGTTCGATCCCTGGGTCAGGAAGATCCCCTGGAGGAGGGCATGGCCACCCACTCCAGTATTCTGGAGTATCTCATGAACAGAGAAGCCTAGTGGACTGCAGTCCATGGGGTCGCAGAGTTGGACAGGACTGAGCGACTTAGTATGCATGCATGGATCAGTTTTTACTATGAGACGGACCCACTCTTGCTGTAGCGATTTCCAGGGCCTTGTGCTTGGAGATGGGGGTTGGTGCTCGCAGGGAGCACGGGAGCTACAGCTTCTCGACCCCACTCTCCTGCTCTGATGGCCTCTGTCAGTTTATCCTGTTTCTAAGTGCTTGTTTTGAGGGAGCCTGGCTGTGTGCGTGCTAAGTCACTTCAGTTGTGTCCAACTCTGCGACCCAGTGGACTGGGGTCTGCCAGGCTCCTCTGCCCATGGGATTCTCCAGCAAGAATACTGGAGTGGGTTGCCAGGCCCTCCTCTAGAGGATCTTCCCCACCTAGGGATCGAACCTGAGTCTCTTATGTCTCCTGCAGTGGCAGGTAGGTTCTTTACCACTAGCGGCACCTGGGAAGCCTGGCTACACACAGCTTTCCCAAGTAAATATTTATTCCTGGATACTCTAAATTCCAACAGGAGCCAAGGCTCATATTTGTGAGGACAAGCTCAACTGATCCAAGTTTCTACCAGGCCCCTGGGACAGCCCGAGAGCATCTATGCAAAAACTCCAGCAGAAGCCTCTTCCTGCCCGGTACCTGCAAAAGCTGGGTGTGACTGCCGTTGGACTGCTGGCACCATGTAACCATCTGTTCTGGGAAGAAATTCTAGGATGTGGAAAAACAAAGACGGTAAAGGTTAGCTTCCAAGTGGGGAAAACATACTTACAGATATGCCAGTACTAAAAACATCCCTATAGGCACGATTATGGACAATCTGTATTTAAAATGACGGTCCTTTTAATTTATCACACAGTGGAAACACTGACTTCAAAAAGGCTGCATCTTGTGTTAAATGCGGGATCAAGTGTGAAGTCTGTGATGCCCTCTCTGACCCACGCCTCCCAGTGCACCCGGGCAGAGGGCTGCCCTGCTCCCTAACTCAAGGACACAGGTGGGTGTGCAAGACAAAGAACTCTTGAAACCAGGACATGAGCACGGGGATGTGAAGAAGCCTTTTCTGGTGCATTATCCAAAAGCAGTTATCAAATCTCTTCTTTTCAGTAAAAAAGCAGCTAAACTATCAGGACCAGAGGTAGGCACTGGGATTTCTCCCCTCAGCTACTGCTGCTGTGCCTCAGGATTGGGGCTCACGCCACGGCAGGTACGAGGTTCCCCATGCTGACATCCCACAGGGCAAGGGCCCCAGCTCCCCAAAATAGAAAACTCCAAGAAACTAGCTTAATATACCCAGATGTTGATTTCGCTACTGCTTCTTCCCCCAACAATCCCAAAGCAATATTTGCTACTTGCCGAGAGTAATGAGTTTTTATTTTACTGAATATTTGACCAAGTTGCTCCAGTTGAACTAAGAACTTCCAAAATAACTGAGGAAGAGAGAGCTCACCCTAGCTCTCTCTCTCCATTTAGAGACTGACCTCCTCACCCACTGTTACTTTTGGGAAAGGGAGATGGTTACTTTGGTCAGGAACAAAGGCATTCAATTAGCATCAGAGAGACAGTTTTGAGCCAGTATTGCTGGGTTAACTAGCAACACTGATTCTCAAACCATCTGTCTCCCACGACATCTCAGTCAGTTATTTTGTGATTAGCTACAGTGAAACTCAAGTAGTTTATACTTGCAATATTTCCAGAGTTCCAAACCCCAAATCCAAAAGGATAAAACTCACCATGGGATTTTTGAAAAACTCGTATTTTGCATAATTCTTCCTGAATAAAAATTTACTTTCACTTGCCATGGTGCTCTCCACCTGGACCACCAGCTCATGGTCTTCCAAGCACCGCTCTGCAGGAGAAAGTATTGTCGGAGATGAGACAGGCAGAAACTTCCAGGCAGCCTCGCAACCAAATACAAAACCCGACTTCTCCATTCTTTAAGCATCGTGGCGAAGATGAGATTGAGAGCTAAACTAAATTGAAATCTCACTTTAATGCATTATCAAGCGCATAAGAGGTCTTAGGATCAGAGTATGAGGAACTCGAGTCAGTCTTTGCTTTTGCATACTTCTTTTCAATTTGGCATCAACAAAGCTTAAGGAGAGAGTCAATAAAGACTCTTCATAGGATTTCCCTAGTGGTCCAGCGGTTGAGACCCTGCTTTACAATGCAGGGGACGTGGGTTCGATCCCTGGTCAGAGAACTAAGATCCCACATGTGTGGGGCAACTAAGACCCATGTGCCACAACTAAGACCCAGCACAGTCAAATAAAAACTATCTTTAAAAAGGACTCTTTGTGAATGATTTTGCCTTTAAATTAAGAAATGTCAACTCTTGAAAAGAACAGGGACTCTAACAACTGGGTAAACACGTAAAGGCAGAGTGGGGGAGCTCTGAGCATGGAGGATGCACAGGTGGGTGGATAGAGGAGCAGCAGGCAGGGTATGGCTTTGATTGCAAGAAACTCAGCCGCCTGGGGGTGAACACGGGGCAGGGGAGCAATCAGCAGGCAGCCTGTCCCCATACCTGGCTGAGTGCCAGAGCCCACGCTAACCACACTCATCCTGGAGCGGCTCTCACAGCTGGACTGGGTTGTTGGGAAGGACACACACATCATATGGCCCTCGTGCAAGCATGCACACACACACTCCTCAGCACAGGACTTGGCCACACCATCAACCTGGGGCAGGCTCTCCCTCATAGCCTGAACGCTCTGGTTCCACAGGGAGCACAAGGAACCACTCTGCCCATGGCTGGCGCCCACCACGTGCCCACACGCAGCCTGCTGATGGGGTGGCGGGGATCTAACCTCATTCCCTAACGCAATAAATGACCAGCAGGAACCCAGGGCAGCTTCGAGTGTGAACCGAGGCCAAAATGGTAGAGAAGTAGGTACTATGAAGTTGACCCGAAAGGGCCGTGTCAGCCCTTCCCAGCCCCCACCTCCTTTTACATTGCCAGCGGGGAAGCCCCAGAAAGTCTCCTCTGCAAGGAAGGATGAAGTGGAGGGCGACAGCACTCTGAGTCAAAGGCATCTGAGAACGTGGGGGAATTCCTGCCCATGAAGGACACGGTCACCAGGGCCCTGCTCTGAGCCGGGTATGAGGGCATGCAGCGCACACTCAGCCTTGGCTTGATATCAGGGCAAGATTCCTTGGTAGAGACATACTCAAAGCCTGAATTTCCTCCCCCGATGGACAGAAAGCTCGGGCACCTCAGTTTGGGCCAGACCGGGCACTGCCGGTGACCCATCGACAGGCCCCAGATGTGAGGGGAACTGGCCAGCAATTCAGGAACCACACGCCCTGCCTGCGGTCTCCCCAGGACAGAAGAGAGGAACCAGGGGCAGCCCCAGCATGCTTAAAACAGCTCCATCTGCCACCAAGACAGGGGTCAGCAAATAGAATAAAATAAAAATAGACACTACCAACAGCAAAATAGGAATTAGCACATGTCTTCCATTTAAAACAAACTCATGACTTCCCTGAAGATTTGAATTCAGAGAAAAATATTTCTGTAGTTATGGGAGGAAAACCACTATAACCCAATAGCCTGATGATGGTTGGTTTATAGAATTAAGGTTTTATCACCAGGTAAAATATGGATAAAGTGAAAGTGAAAGTGAAGTCGCTCAGTCGTGTCTGACTCTTTGCGAACCCGTGGACTGTAGCCCGCCAGGCTCCTCCGTCCATGGGATTCTCCAGGCAAGAATACTGGAGTAGGTTGCCATTTCTTTCTCCAGGGGATCTTCCCAACCCAGGGATTGAACCCAGGTCTCCTGCACTGCAGGCAGATGCTTTAACCTCTGAGCCACCAGGGAAGGAAATGGCAACTCACTCTAGTATTCTTGCCTGGAGAATTCCATGGACAGAGGAGTCCACGGGGTTGCAAAGAGTCGGACATGACTGAGTGACTAACACACACACGTAACAGGTAGAATACGGAGAAATAAAAGAGCAGGCGGCAATGACCTGGTCCTCCGGACACGAGCTACCAGCTGCATGGGGCACCCAGACGCCACGCCCCAGGCAGGCTCCTCTCCTCCCGGCCCAGCAACCCTGGGAGAGCCACACACACCAGCATAAGCAGACCGCCAAGGGTCCCAGCAGCAGCTGCTTCTCTGCCCTGGGTCACTCTGCTGACTCCACTAAGCCCAGACACAGAAACAACTTAAATGTCCATTGAGAGAGCAATGGGCAAAGATGTGGTGCATATATACAATGGAACACCACTCAGCCATAAAAGTGAAACGAAATAATGCCACTTGCAGCAACATGGATGGACCCAGAGATTACCGTTTCAAGTGAAGTGAGTCAGAAAGAGAAGACAAACACCATACGACACCACTTCTACGTGGAATCTAAAACACGACACAAATGAACAAATCTACGGAACAGACAGACTCCCAGACACAGAGAGCAGACTTGCGGTTGCCAGGAGGAGGGGCTGGGGGAGGGAAGGACTGAGAGGTTGGCATTAGCAGATGCCAACTGTTATATACAGGATGGGTGAACAAGGCCCTACTGTACAGCACAGGGCCTGCGACAAACCAGAATGGCAAAGAGTACAAAAAAGAATATATATGTGCGTGTAGAACTGAGTCACTCTGCTGTACAGCACAAATTAATACAATACTATGAATCAACTAAACTTTAATTCTTTTTTAAAAAAGCCTATTTTACTTCTGTGGCCGTGTAGCAGACACAGGACTCCTCTGCAGAAACCCGGGCAGGCCCAGCAGGTAGGGTGGGGCTGGCAGACCCAGTGCCCAGCCAACAGCACTGGAGGTGTCAGCATCCCCCTTCACTGACCCCCGCAGCCCCTCAGACCAGCACAGCCCGCCTGGCACAGATCAGAGCACTGAACAGTTGCCCAGGGCATCGCCTGGCTATGCGGAATTGTGAGAAGCAAAACATGCCCCCAGAAAACATCCCGCTGTCTAGATGTGCCCAACAAGCAGCTTCCTGCTGGGTGTCCCCTTTAGTGGGGAAAGGGTGTCATTTGGTGCCTTCGAGATGTAACAGACACAGAGATAGAGACGAGGATCAGCCTGCAAAGGCAGCTGTGAGCACCAGGGCTGAGGGTGGGCAGCTGCTTCTCCCACGACCGCTGTCTGCATGTGCAGATGTCGGGGTCTGGATGCGCTGGGCCTTCCAAAGGGCGGCTGCCGTACCCTTCTCATCTGACCAGGAACAAACCCCAATCAGGAAACACAGGACAGTCACCTAAGACCACTGACCACTCAGGGCTCTGCTCCAGCCTTTATGCCAAAGTGCCACAGGACCAGCACTGTGGGAGCCGGCAGCAGCCCCAGGAGGGGCGGCGCACCTGGCTGTGGCCACAAGCCCAGTTCCGGGGGAGGGCAGGGAGGGTCCCCCGGCCAGAGATGCCNAAGACCACTGACCACTCAGGGCTCTGCTCCAGCCTTTATGCCAAAGTGCCACAGGACCAGCACTGTGGGAGCCGGCAGCAGCCCCAGGAGGGGCGGCGCACCTGGCTGTGGCCACAAGCCCAGTTCCGGGGGAGGGCAGGGAGGGTCCCCCGGCCAGAGATGCCACCCACTCACGCCGCAGCAGCCCCTGTGCCTGTGCCTCTGTGAGCATGATGCTCTGCTGACGGCACCCTCGGAGGCTGGAGACCCCGCACATACGCATGGTCTCTGACTAAAGGAAAGGAAGTCTTCTAAATCATCACTCGTTTCTGAGTGTGAAAAAGCTTAGTGCTGTTAAGGTTATCATAGCTTAGCTGCAAAGACTGGCACAGTAACTGTGGCTGGAAATCCTCAACTTCTGAGGCTACACGTTGACTCAACCACTTGCGTGAGGGATCTGCACGCATCATCTCGCTTTGGCCTGAGCCACCAGCCTTGTACACGTGCAGGTTCCAGGAGCATTCCCGACATGCACTTGACAAGAGTGTGACCTTTTCAAGAGAGAGTCAGTGCCCAGGGAGATGGGGCTGGCGGCTCTGCCCTGAGAATGGCTGGGAGAGAGGCGGCAGATGCGTGTGCCGGGGGTCCTGGGAACACAACAACAACGCCATCCAGCACAGAGAACACCCCACGCGAGGGGAGTTATGCCGAAACACCCAGGCTGCTCTGAAAGATGCTCCCGCAACCCTGCCCCGTGGAAAGCTTGAAACAGGCTGCCGGACCTCCCTCTTCCCACTTACCCCGCACATACGCATGGTCTCTGACTAAAGGAAAGGAAGTCTTCTAAATCATCACTCGTTTCTGAGTGTGAAAAAGCGTAGTGCTGTTAAGGTTATCATAGCTTAGCTGCAAAGACTGGCACAGTAACTGTGGCTGGAAATCCTCAATTTCTGAGGCTACACGTTGACTCAACCACTTGCCTGAGGGATCTGCACGCATCATCTCGCTTTGGCCTGAGCCACCAGCCTTGTACACATGCAGGTTCCAGGAGCATTCCCGACATGCACTTGACAAGAGTGTGACCTTTTCAAGAGAGAGTCAGTGCCCGGGGAGATGGGGCTGGCGGTTCTGCCCTGAGAATGGCTGGGGGAGAGGCGGCAGATGCGTGTGCCGGGGGTCCTGGGAACACAACAAGAACGCCATCCAGCACAGAGAACACCCCACGCGAGGGGAGTTATGCCGAAACACCTAGGCTGCTCTGAAAGATGCTCCCGCAACCCTGCCCCGTGGAAAGCTTGAAACAGGCTGCCGGACCTCCCTCTTCCCACTTTCACTAGGACCACGGGCCCGCTCACTGCTCACGAAAAAGGAGCCAATGGGAGAAAGTGAGGAGGAACCTTCTGAGGGGACTTTTTGTGTCTGTAATTCAGCTCACTGACTTCTTTTTGTCAAACAGGATCCAAATATTCTTTGTCATTTTATGATTTTCCTTGCTCCTCTCCTTCTTTGTTCCCCCTTTTTACTTGGCTATAATGAACTGTTGTTCCCTAAAGGGGAGTATGTCAATCCATCTGTGAATCAGAGAAAGAATACAGAATGAAACTTATGAGTATCACATCCCTGAGACTACTGTGCCTTTCATTTCTTATTCCCTCAGAATAAATTTTCTTCATATGATGAATCATTTCCCAAGTTTTACCATACATCATGTCTCTACTATATGATGTTATAGACACCAGGTGCTACGAAAAGAAATATTTGAATAAAAATTTCTCAGGCAGTCCTTGTATGTGACAATGTTCTGCGTATCTGCATCCACTGCACATATTCTCTGTGTATAGTGACAGTCATGTATTAGAATATCTGCTGAAGATGCTTTCATAGTTCCTTGTAAATTAAAAGTGGCCAGACTCTTGAATAGTCTTTCAACGATGTTCATTATATTTGGATCTAATTATGCAGATACATCTTTAAAATTAATTCTCTGTGTATCTCTGTACACATATATATGGATATGTATGCACATGTGTACATGCATATGTAGATATGTACACATGTATACATATACATGTGTGTGCACATGTGCACACATACAAACTGCAGGGCTCCAACACTATCTAGTTTCCAAATTACTTGTGTGTCAGCAGATGCCTTGGGTGGCCCTATCAGACCACTAAGGCGACGTCTTACACCGGAGCTTCCAGTCAGTTGCTCTGTTGAGCACCGCTGAATGTACTTGATAGAAGGCTGCTGGGACAAAGAAAAAAGCCTCAGATGACACACAAGTGCACTGCACATCCGCAGTGACAGGAAAGAAGTCAGAAGTTCTTAGTGCTTACTTTAAACCACACACCGTCCGTCTGACAGCACAACGGAGCCAGAACACGTGACCTCAAGCAATGCCAACTTCTATGTACCTCGTATTACATAGGCTTAGATTGTATAATATGAGTTGCACAAATGCCAGTTAGTGAAAGGAATATTCCAAACCTAGGTTTAATTTCAATTTATTAATTGTTCTAAAAGGTTATAAGAAAGACTTTCAACTATGGGAAGAAGTTTGCAAGCTGTGCAGTTTTTCTCTCCTTCAAGACATGGACAGAAAATACAGCTGACTTACATACAGAAAATTCTGGTTTTAAATACTTGCCTATGATTTTAGAAGCACCATACATTATCCAATAAAAAATTAAATGAAAGCTTGAAAAGCTTCTTTACCTGAAATAAGCCACCAAACAAACAAACCCCAAACTTTAATAAGTTCTGTAAATAGTACACATTTCAAAATAATCTCTTGCTCTCTCAAATACCCAGAGACACTGTGGGAAACTCAAACTTAGATGACATTGGGGGCCTCCCTGTGCCTTCCTGCAGGCTGTCACCATGGCTCCACAACCCCATCTGGTGAGGGAACGGCTCTGCAGAGCGATGCCAGAGTCTTCCAGGGCACCTCTGGCTGACTCCCCAGAGGACAGGTGTGCAGCAAGCCCCAGGCCTCTCACAGCCAGTCCTCCTGCTGAACCAGAGGGACCCTCCTTCCTACTGTGTCCCAGCCCTTGAGAATTACTGCTCCAAACACCCAAGAGTGAGATTCTGGAAGCACCAGAAGGGAGAGGGCTGCGAGCGAGGAAGGGGAAAGTTTAGAAGAGGAGAAGCAGGAGCACAGACAGACCAGCTGCTCCACTGGCAGGGACACTGCGGTGACAGTCTGGCATCGGCTGGTGGTGGCCTTCACCTGAAAGCACCCTGAGTACCCACTGCTGCTCCCCACCCAGAGCTGCTCCCCCTCCTAGAGCTGCTCCCCCACCTGGAGCAACCCCCATCCGGACCTGCTCCCCGTCCTGGATCTGCTCCCACTCCTGGAGCTGCCCCCACCTGGACCTGCTCCCCCTCCTGGAGCTGCCCCCACCCAGAGCTGCTCCCTCACCTGGAGCTGCCCCCTCCTGGAGCTGCCCCCCACCCAGACCGGCTCTTTTGATGACACAGAAAAGTAAACTTTTTAAAAATAAAGATAGTGCTCACTCATTATATCACATTTTAAGAAGATTATTTTATATTGAAGCATACTTGATTAACAGTAGCATGTTAGTTTCAGGTGAACAGCAAAGTGATTGCTATACATATACATGTATGTATTATTTTTTCCCATTTAAATTATTGTTGAATATTGAGCAGAGTTCCCTGTGCTATACTGCAGGTTCTTGTTGGCTGTATATTTCAAATATAGTAGTGTGTACATGCCAGTTGCAAACTCCCAATGTATCCCTTCTCCCAACCCTTCCTCCCTGGTAACTATGTTTGTTTTCTAAGTCTTTGATGTTTAGGTGTNTGTATTATTTTTTCCCATTTAAATTATTGTTGAATATTGAGCAGAGTTCCCTGTGCTATACTGCAGGTTCTTGTTGGCTGTATATTTCAAATATAGTAGTGTGTACATGCCAGTTGCAAACTCCCAATGTATCCCTTCTCCCAACCCTTCCTCCCTGGTAACTATGTTTGTTTTCTAAGTCTTTGATGTTTAGGTGTTTCCATGTCTTAGCTATTATAGTTGCAGTGAACATTGGGTTGCACATATCTTTTCCAATTATAATTTTCCCTAGATATATGCCTAGGAATGGGATTGCAGGATCACATATGGTAACTAATTTTTAGTATTTAAAAATCCCCATACTGTTCTCCATAGTGGCTGTACCAACTTACCTTCCCACCAGGAGTGTAGGAGAGTACTTTTTTATTCATACCCTCACCAGAATTTATTATTTGTAGACTTTTTGATGGTAAACATTCTGACTGGACTGGGATGATACTTCATTGTAGTTTTGATTTGCATTTCTCTAATAATTAGCCATATTGAGTATTTATTCACCTAATTATTGGCCACCTGTATGTCTTCTTTGGAAAAATGTCTGCTTAGATTTTATGCATATTTTTTAATTGGATTGTTTTTTATATATATACATACATATATACACACACACATATATATATATACATACACACACACACACATATATATATATTGAGTTGTATTACCTATTAGTATATTTTTGAAATTAATCCCTTTTTTATTGTATTTCTCTCAAGAATGCGCTTTTGAACATTGGAACATTCCTTTTCCCTCAATCATTGGTGCTCTCTAGTAGAAAATACCTGAAATGGTCCACGTTTGTGTTGGCCTAGTCGTTTAAGTTCAAGAGATTCAGCTTCATTACCTTTCATTGAAGGTACCAGGACATAAGGGCTTTAAAGTTCAGTCAAGCTCTAAGTATGTTGCTACTGTGAACCCATAAGCCTATCTGCTTGACTGAATCAATGACCTGACCCAGGATTGTGAGGTCACAGGAATAAAATTCCACATGTGCCTAATTCCAAAGGAAGTATTCCATACTTAGGATTATGGTGGGAATTAAAAATTATGTATGAGATAGTTTATCTCATACTAGTGAAAACTAGTTTAGCTCAAACTAGTGAGATAAACTAGATAGTGTAGCTCAAACTAGTGAGAACAGAAGTAAGAACCTAATTCCATTTAAACTAGATACGTAATAACTTGGGCTTCCCTTGTGGCTCAGACAGTAAACAATCTACCCGCAGTGTGGAAAACCGGGGTTCCATCTCTGAGTCAGGAAGACTCCCCTGGAGAAGGGAATGGCTATCCACTCCAATATTCTTGCCTGGAGAATTCCATGGAGTGAGGAGTCTGGTGAACTACAGTCTAGGGGGCCACAAACAGTTGAACATGTCTGAGCGACTAATACATATGTAATAAGTTTTGAAACTTGTAACAATTACTTACAGATATTTGAATAGCATAAATACTGGAGGGAATCAATACCATAAATATGGAGATACACATTAAAAAAATAGATTTAATTCAGGGAACATAGTTTCTTTATATTAAGAATCATCTTTTTAAGAAGGATGTTAATAATTTAATGTGGTAGGAGATAAGTTTTTCAAGCAAAGCTTTAATATTTTAAATTAAAACAAAAAATAACATCTCAAAAATATTGAAGAAATTGTACATGTAAAAAGAATTTGATTTTTGAATTTTAAGTTTGTTGACCATTTGTTGAAAGTTAATGGGCCTTTCCTATGTGGCTTGCTTTTTAAAAAATAAAACTCCATGGAGCCTCTGTAATAACTTGTTCAGGATGTATAAAATAAAGTGAAAATGTTTTCTAGTCTACATAGATTATTTGGGCAGTCCTGAACAATCACTACTTTTTAACAATTTAATATCATATTTAGCAGCAAGACCATAATTTCCAAAAGTCAGTGCAAAATGACTACTTCTAGTCCAAGCATATGTTCTTTTCGAATACTGTTTCAAATAACCTTAATTTCCTTTATCTTTGAAGCATACTCTTCTTCATGAAAATAATTTTCTTTTGTAAGGCAACAGTTAAGAACTGTGAAGGGCTTTTGATTTTATACTACTTCCTGGTTAATAAATTAGCTTGCCACAATTTTATGAATGCTAACAGAAGACAGGAGAAACCTTGGGTCAGAGAAAAATCTATATTACTCATGACGCAGGGTCAGCATGACATTCACATTCATTTCAGATCCCCTTGTCTCCTTAGTCCAATGGTGACAAAGTAGAGGGGCCCAGATAGATGTTCACCAAACTTTGAAGAATGTCAGACTTTTGTTATAATAATGGCTGCAGGCAAATCTACAGGATGTTGCCCTTGAGGGACATATTATCTGTAATATATCAGTCAGTCAAAAACAGAAAAAAAAAATTGGAAACAAAAACTTTTTTGATCTCAACTCAAGGTACTATCTTTTAAGAGAAAGATGCTTCTGCAAAATAATCTTTTCTTCTTTGTTTTGCTATGAAACAAAGACAAGTAATGGAACCTTAAAACTGATATCAAACTTACTTTGGCAAAACTTCTAGTTCATGATGTAGGAAGCAACCTTGTGTATTAATGAAGGTATTTCTCTAGCATGTTGTTTTAAAGTCTTAGAAAGTAGATTATTAAAGCCAGTAAGTAGATACATCCATGATAAGCAGCATGGTCATTAAAAGACAGGTTAAAGCAATTATCCTTCAGTTAAAAAATAATTTAAAAAAAAATAAAAAAGAGACAAGTTTCCAAATGATATTTGATGACACAGAAAAGTAAACTTTTTAAAAATAAAGATAGTGCTCACTCATTATATCACATTTTAAGAAGATTATTTTATATTGAAGCATACTTGATTAACAGTAGCATGTTAGTTTCAGGTGAACAGCAAAGTGATTGCTATACATACACATGTATGTATTATTTTTTCCCATTTAAATTATTGTTGAATATTGAGCAGAGTTCCCTGTGCTATACTGTAGGTTCTTGTTGGCTGTATATTTCATAAAAAAGTGTTCTGTGTTTTTCTCTAAGAGTTTTATAGTATCTGGTCTTACATTTAGGTTTTTAATCCATTCTGAGCTTATTTTTGCATATGCTATTAGAGAATTTTCTAATATCATTCTTTTACAGGTAACTGTCCAGTTTTCCTGATACCACTTAGTGAACAGACTTTCTTTTCTCTATTGTAGAGTCTTGTCTCCTTTGTTATAGGTTAATTGACTGTAGGTGTGTTGATTTATTTCTGAGCTTTATATACTGCTCCATTGAGCAGGATGTATATTTATTTTTTGTGCCAGTATCATATTATTTTGATTACTATAGCTTTGTAATATAGTTTGAAGTCAGGGAGTCTGATTCTTCCAGCTCTGTTTTTACCTCTCAATGTTGCTTTGCTTATTTTAATTTTTTCATTAATTCAAAAAGTTAATTGTACACTTACTATGCATTGAACGCTCTACTGCATCCAAAAATATTGTGTGAGTTTATATAGGGAAGACTCCTACTCAAAGTTTACACAGAAGACAGACTGGAATAGTACTTAAGCAACAATCTGAAGAAAAGGTGAAATCTATCTAAGGAAAACAGAGTGTCAAGGTCATTCTAGAGAGAAGAAACATTGTTTAATGGCCACCGAGATCCAAAGATTGTGTTGTGTCTTTGAAAGAAAGGTATCTTTGGATGTTTTGAGGGAGAGAGAGGATGTTTATCTTTTCAGAACAGATGTGGACTCTCCGTGGGAATATAAGACCACACTGCCTTAACATTTCACATGCACTTTAAGCATATTTTAAAGTTTGTAAATAGTATTCTTAAATCATGGCAATGATTACATTGCTAAATTTTCTAGTCTTTTCTGAGTTGCTCTCAGAGGCTATAAAAGCCAACATTTAGACAGCAATTAGAGTATGTTGCTAATGTTCACTATCAAAGTGGAGACAAAGGAAGAATTAGAGAAAGGTTCCCTCACAGTGCAAGCATGAGGGAAAGGAACAGTATTGCTAAAAGAAGGACATGCAATTCTAACTTGACTCTTTTCCTGGGTCTCTCTTGTGGGAAAAGAAGCCCAATTTTCATGAGAAGGTACAATTTCAAGCCAGTAAAACTGATATAAGTGTTCTTTCCCCCTAAGATTCATTTTAAATTGTAAATATATAAATGATATGTAAGAACATGCTTCAAATGTATGAAATGCTATAGAAATTGAACCTAATACCATTACAATCTCTCATAAAGATGAGAATTAAGAGTTCAACAGATAATGTAGCAGTAAATCAAAAAACTTACTTAACTTGAAAAGCTGCATTTCCAGATGAGAGAGAAAAACTAAAAATCACATATTCTAACCCTCCATAATGCCTTCAGAATATTCCTCATTTCAGGCTTCATAGGCTTTTCTTTAGAGTGATTTACAAGTTTTCATCTTCCTAGTGGCTCAGATGGTAAAGAATCCACTTGCAAAGCAAGAGTCCCAAATCTGATCTCTGTTTTGGGAAAAATCCCTTGAAGAAGGGAATGGCTACCCACTCCAATATTCCTGCCTGGAGAATCCATATACAGGGGAGCCAGGCAAGTTACAGTCCATAAGGTCGCAAAGAGTGGGACACAAATTAGCGACATTCACTTTTTCACAGTAGTTTTTAAAACTACCATTAATTGGGTAATTTTAAGTAAAATGTTAAGTAAATAAAACAATTGCCAAGAAAAATACAACTCATATACATTCAGCTGGATGAATTTTCACAAAGCAAAAACAAACAAACCAGAAAAATGCAGCCAATTTCCTGATTAGAAAGATTCAAAAGGTCAACTTTTATCCCCTTGGAAGCAGGGTACAATCTTCCCCTTTTAAACATTAACTGATTTCTGACACCATGGATTAGTTTCACCATTTTTGAACTTTATATGTGTGGAATCATATATGTATAATCTAGCTGGTTTCATTTATTGTTTTGGATATTGTACTTAATTCAATCCCATTGCTGTAGAGTAGATTTTTGTTTGAGCATATGATGATTTATATACTTTCTTTCTCTTGAAAAACATTATACACTTTTTTCTCTTGAAAAACATTTGTGTTGTTCTGTGCTCATGTGTGCTCAGTCATGTCTGACTCTGTGACCCTATGAACTATAGAATTCCAAGCTCCCTTGTCCATGGGATTTTTTAGGCTAGAATACTGTAGTAGGTTGTAATTTCCTCCTTCAGGGGATCTTCCCAACCCAGGGATTGACCTGCATCTCCTGCACTGCAGGCAGATATTTTTACCTGCTGAGCCATTGGGGAAACCAATGTATTTTTCTAGTTTAGGGCTAATTCAATAGTGTTAATACTAACATTCTTGTATATGGTATATCCTTTGACAAGCATACATTGTTGCTGTTGTTTAGTCATTAAGTCATGTGTGACTCTTTTGCTACCCTATAGACTGTAGTCCACCAGGCTCCTCTGTCCATGGGATTTCACAGGAAAGAATACTGAAGTGGGTTGTCATTTCCTTCTCCAGGGGTTGGATCAAACTTGGGTCATTGGAAAGCAGATTCTTTACCAGTGAGCCATCAGGGAAGCCAAGCATATGTACTATATATACTCTTCATTTTTTATTTTACAACTAAGACTGAAATTGTTGGATTATTAGATGGGCATTTGTTTAACTTTAGTGGATATTGACAAAACATGTACCAAAGTGACGGTTTTTCCCCTACCAATGGTATATGACAATTCCTGTTGCTCTTTGTCAACATCCACTATTGTCATTTTTTAGCCATTCTAGTAGGTTCGGAATAAAGTCACTTCGCAATTATAATTTGCATTTCCTTGATGAAGAGCAATGTAGAAACACAGCTAATCAAAATGTGGCCCAGCAAGCAGCAGCATTTATATCATCTGGGAGGTTGTTAAACATGTAGAATATCAGGTGTCACCCTAATCTATTATCTCATTTTAATACATATTAATGCTCAAAAGACCTTGATGTAAGAGTTTTACTTCTTTTGCAAACTGGATTCCTTTTATTTCTTTTTCTGTTCTGATGGCTGTGGCCAAAGCTTCCAAAACTATGTTGAACAGTAGTGGTGAAAGTGGGCACCCTTGACTTGTTCCTGACTTTAGGGGAAATGTTTTCATTTTTTCACAATTGAGAATAAGTTTTGCTATGGGTTTGTCATATATAGCTTTTATTATGTTGAGGTATCTTCCTTCTATTCCTTCTTTCTGGAAGGTTTTTATCATAAGTGGATGTTGAATTTTGTCAAAAGATTTCTCTGCATCTATTGAGATAATCATATGGTTTTAATCTTTAAATTTGTTAATGTGGTGTATTACATTGATTGATTTGTGGATATTGAAGAATCCTTGCATCCCTAGGATAAAGCCCACTTGGTCATGATGTATGATCTTTTAATATGTTGTTGGATTTTGTTTCCTATAATTTTGTTAAGGATTTTTGCATCTATCTTCATCAGTGATATCGGCCTGTAGTTTTCTTTTTTTGTGGTATCTTTGTCAGGTTTTGGTATTAGAGTGATGGTGGCCTCACAGAATGAGTTTGGAAGTTTACCTTCCTCTGCAATTTTCTGGAAGAGTTTGAGTAGGATAGGCATTAGTTCTCTAAATTTTTGATAGAATTCAGCTGTGAAGCCATCTGGTCCTGGGCTTCTGTTTGCTGGAAGATTTCTGACTACAGTTTCAATTTCTGTGCTTGTAATGTGTCTGTTAAGATTTTCTATTTCTTCCTGGTTCAATTTTGGAAAGTTATACTTTTCTAAGAATTTGTCCATTTCTTCCAAGTTGTCCAATTTATTTGCATATAGTAAACTCTCACTGTTCACAGATGACATGATCCTCTACATAGAAAACCCTAAAGACTCCACCAGAAAATTATTAGAGCTAATCAATGAATACAGTAAAGTTGCAGGATATAAAATCAACATAGAGAAATCCCTTGTATTCCTATACACTAACGATAAGAAAACAAAAAGAGAAATTAAGGAAAAAATTCCATTCACCATTGCAATGAAAAAAATAAAATACTTAGGAATACATCTACCTAAAGAAACAAAAGACCTATATTTAGAACACTATAAAATATTGGTGAAAGAAATCAAAGAGTACACAAATAAATGAAGAAATATACCGTGTTCAAGGATTAGAAGAATCAATATAGTGAAAATGAGTTACCCAAAGCAATCTATAGATTCAGTTCAATCCCTATCAAGCTACCAATGGTATTTTTCAGAGAACTAGAACAAATAATTTCAAAATTTTTTATGGAAATACAAAAAACCTTGAATGCCAAAGCAATCTTGAGAAAGAAGAATGGAACTGGAGGAATCAACCTGCCTGACTTCAGTCTCTACAACAAAGCTACAGTCATCAAGACAGTATGGTACTGGCACAAAGACAGAAATATAGATCAATGGAACAAAATAGAAAGCCCAGAGATAAATCCACACAACTATGGACAACTTATCTTTGACAAAGGAGGCAAGAATATACAATGGAGAAAAGACAATCTCTTTAACAAGTGGTGCTGGGAAAACTGGTCAACCACTTGTANACAAAGACAGAAATATAGATCAATGGAACAAAATAGAAAGCCCAGAGATAAATCCACACAACTATGGACAACTTATTTTTGACAAAGGAGGCAAGAATATACAATGGAGAAAAGACAATCTCTTTAACAAGCGGTTCTGGGAAAACTGGTCAGCCACTTGTAAAAGAATGAAACTAGAACACTTTCTAACACCATACACAAAAATAAGCTCAAAATGGATTAAAGATCTAAACTTAAGACCAGAAACTATTAAACTCCTAGAGGAGAACATAGGCAAAAGACTGTCTGACATAAACCACAGCAGGACCCTCTATGATCCACCTCTCAAAATATTGGAAATAAAAGCAAAAATAAAAAAATGGGACCTAACTAAAATTAAAAGCTTTTGCACAACAAAGGAAACTATAAGCAAGGTAAAAAGCCAGTCTTCAGAATGGGAGAAAATAATAGCAAATGAAACAACTGACAAAGAATTAATCTCAAAAATATACAAACAACTCCTGCAGCTCAATTCCAGAAAAATAAACGACCCAATCAAAAAATGGGCCAAAGATGCTTATATTCCTTAACAGTTTTTTTAGCCTTTTCCCTAATTTTCTTATTTTCTATTTTAGCAATTTGGTTTCATTTTGCTGTTGTTATTTTACATTTAGGAGGTAGAATTTTATCTAGTTAATTTTCAGTTTTTTCATTTTGTACTTTATATGTGTGAAATACCACATTTTTTTTTTCTAAGTACTGCTGTTGCTACATTTCCCTCATTTTGAAGTACCATCATTAGCCATTATTAGCCTTCATTTTGATTTTGTTCCCTACCTGGAGCTAATTTGATAAGAGTTAGAGATTTTCTGTTTATATGTATGTTCATGATTTCTATCTTAATTCCATTTCAGACAGAAAAGAAACTGAATTTCAATAAAGATTATTTTATGATTTAGCATATGGTCAATTTTGGTAAATGTCTCATCAGTTAATTTCAGTCACTCAGTCATGTCTGACTCTTTGTGACCCCTTGGCCTGCAGCATGCCAGTCTTCCCTATCTATTACCAACTCTGAGAGCCTACTCAAACTCATGTCTATTGAGTCGGTAATGCCATCCAACCATCTCATCCTCTATCTTCTCCTTCTCCTCCTGCCTTCAGTCTTTCCCAGCATCAGGGTTATTTCCAGTGAGTCAGTTTTTTACATCAGGTGGCTAAATTATTGGAGCTTCAGCATCAGTCCTTCCAATGAATATTTAGGGTGGATTTCCTTAAGGATTTACTGGTTTGATCTTCTTGCAGTCCAAGGGACTCTTAAGAGTCTTTTCCAACATCACAGCTCAAAAGCATCAATTCTTCAGTGCTCAGTTTTCTTTATGATCCTACTCTCATATCCATAGATGCTGCTGCTGCTGCTGCTGAGTCACTTCAGTCGTGTCCGACTCTGTGCGACCCCACAGACGGCAGCCCACCAGGCTCCCCCGTCCCTGGGATTCTCCAGGCAAGAACACTGGAGTGGGTTGCCATTTCCTTCTCCACATATCCATAGATGACTACTGGAAAAACCATAGCTTTAACTAGATGGACTTTTGTTGGCATTGTCTTTGCTTTTTAATATGCTGTCTAGGCTGGTCATAACTTTTCTTCCATGGAGCAAGAGTCTTTTAATTTCATGGCTGCAGTCACCATCTGCAGTGATTCCGGAGGACCCCCCCCCCACCTATAAAAATAAATAAATAAATAAATAAGTAAAGTCTCTCAGTGTTTCCATTGATTCCTCATCTATTTGCCATGAAGTGATGGGGCCAAATGTCATGATCTTAGTTTTTTGAAAGTTGTATTTTAAGGCAGTTTTTCACTCTCCTCTTTCATTTTCATCAAGAGGCTCCTCAGTTCCTTTTCACTTTCTGCCATAAGGGTGATGTCATATGCATATCTGAGGTTATTGGTATTTCTTCCAGCAATCTTGATTCCAGCTTGTGCTTCATCCAGCCCAGCATTTTGCATGATGTACTGTGCATATAAGTTAATTAACATGTTGACAATAAAGAGCCTTGGCATACCCCTTTCCCAATTTGGAACCAGTCTATTGTTCTATGTCCAGTTCTAGCTGTTACTTCTTGACCTGCACATAAATTTCTCAGGAGGCAGGTAAGGTGGTCAGGTATTCCCATCTCTTGAAGAATTTTCCACAGTTTGTTGTGATCCACACAGTAAAAGGCCTTGGGGTAGTCAATAAAGCAGAAGTAGGTATTTTTCTGGAACTCTCTTTATTTTTCTATGATCAACAGATGTTAGCAATTTGATTTATGATTCCTCGGTCTTTTCCAATTTCGGCTTGAAAATATGGAAGTTCTTGGTTCATGGACTCTTGAAGGCTGGTTTGGAGAATTTTGAGCATTACTTTACTAGCGTGTGAGATGAGTATAATTTTGCAGTAGTTTGAGCATTCTTTGGCATTGCCTTTCTTTGGGATTGGAATGAAAACTGACTTTTTCCAATCCTTGTTGCCACTGCTGAATTTTCCGATTTTGCTGGTATATTGAGCGCAATGCTTTGACAGCGTCATCTTTTAGGACTTGAAATAGTTGAATTCAGTTGGAATTCCATCATCTCCACTAGCTTTGTTCAAAGTTATGCTTCCTAAGGCCCACTTGACTTCAGACTCCAGAATGTCTGGCTCTAGGTGAGTGAGAACACCATTTTGTTTGTCTGGGTCATTAAGATCTTTTTTGTTTAGTTATTCTGTGTATTCTTGCCACATTTTCTTAATATCTTCTCCTTCTGTTTAGTCCATAGTTTCCTTAGAAGTTAACTGAAATTTTTTGTTCTTAAATTCAGTGATACTCAGGTCAAGATTATCAGCTCTTCTTAACTCTTACAGAAACAGAAGATTAATAACCACTAATGATGCCACAGTCAAATAAATTTTGCTGATCTGATGAAGGCATATCAGGGAAATACTTAGAAACTCTGTATCTGAAATCAGATACTAACATATCCAAGATTCCTTTCCTTATAAATTGCACTACCTATAATTATTAATCTTTGATATGCATAAAGTTCATATTAAATAATATTCAAATGTATTTAGAATCAAGGCTGTATAAAAACTGATTCCAACCTACAACAATAGTATTGTTTCAATATATATACATGGGCTTCCCTGGTGGCTCAGAAGGCAAAGAATCTGTCTGCAGTGTAAGGGACTTATGTTTGATACTGGTTAGAAAGATCCCCAGGAGAGGTGAATGGCTACCCAGAATTCTTCCTTGGAGATTTCCATTAATAAAGGAGTCTGGCGGGCTATAGGTCAAGGGGTTGCAAAGAGTCAGACACAACTCAGTGAATAACACTTTCACTTTTCCCACTTAGTGTGTGTGTGTGTGTATAGTAAATCACAGTCAAAATAAAATTGTTATGATTGTCTAAATTTAGTCCCACACTTTTCAGCCTCTGACTTTGAAGCCTTTGCTGTTGTTTTTGTTCAGTTGCTAAGTCATATCTGAAACTTTGCAACCCCAAGGATTCCAGAATGACAGTCTGTCCTATACTTTCCTATTTCCAGGGATTTGTCTCAAACACATATCATTGAGTCAGTGACACCATCCAACCACTTCATCCTCTGTCATCCCTTTCTCTTTCTGTACTCAATCTTTCCCAGGATCAGAGTTTTATACAATGAGTTGACTCTTCGCATCAGGTTGCCAAATTATTGTAACTTCAGCTTTAGCAACAGTTCTTCCAATGAATATTCAGGCTTGATTTTCTTTAGGATGGCTGGTTTGATATCCTTGCTGTACAAAGGAATCTTAAGATCTTCTCCAGCACCCTAATTCAAAAGCATCAATTATTTGGCACTCAGCTTTCTTTATGGTCCAACTCTCACATCCATATATGACTAATGGAAAAACCATAGCTTTGACTATATGGACTTTTGCTAGTTAAGTGATGTCTCTGCTTTTTAACACACTGTCAACGTTTGTCATAACTTTTTTCCAAGGAGCATGCATCTTTTAATTTTATGGCTGCAGTCCCCATCCATGGTGATTTTGGAGCCCAAGATAATAAAATTTGCCATTGTTTCCACTTTCCCCATCTATTTGCCATGAAGTGATGGGACCAGATGTCATGATCTACATTTTTTGAATGTTGAGTTTTAAGCCAGCTTTTTCACTCTCTTTTTTCACTTTCATCAAGAAGCTCTTTAGTTCCTCTTCACTGTCTGACATTATTGTCGTATCATCTGCATATCTGAGGTTGATATTTCTTCTAGCAATCTTGATTTAAGCTTGTGATTCATCCAGCCTGGAATTTCACTTGCATACAAGTTAAATAAGCAGGGTGACAAAATAGAACCTTGACATACTCCTTTTCCAATTTTGAACCAGTCCGCTTTTCTATTTTCAGTTCTACCTATTGCTTCTTTGCCTGCATACAGGTTTCTTAGGGACAGGTAAGGTAGTCTGGTATTCTCATCTCTTTAAGAGTTTCCCACAGCTTGTTGTGAACCACACAGTCAAAGGCTTTAACATTAGTCAATGAAGCAGAAGTAGAAGTGTGTGTGTGTGTTTTGGAATTCCCTTGCTTTTTCTATGATCTCTGGTTCCTCTGCCTTTTTAAAATCAGCTTATACATCGGGAAATTCTCAGCTCACATACTGCTGAGGCCTAGCTTGAAGGATTTCAGCATTACTTTGCTAGCATATGAAATGAACACAGTTGTATGGTAGATTGAATATTCTTTGTCATTGCCCTTCTTTGTGACTAGAATGAAAACTGGCTTTTTCCATTCTTGTGGCCATTGTTGACTTTTCCAAATTTGCTGACATATTGAGTGCAGCATTTTAACGGTATCATCTTTCAGGATCTGAAATAGCTCAGCTGGAATCCCATCACCTCAACTAGTTTTGTTTGTAATAATGCTTCTAAGGTCTACTTGACTTCACACTCCAGGATGCCTTGGTGAGTGACCACACCATCATGGCTGTCTGGGTCATTAAGACTTTTTTTGTATAGTTCGTCTGTGTATCTTGTCACCTCTTCTTAATTTTGGAAGAAATTAAGCATTTGAATCCCCTGTAATTAGCTTTCTCAATGTCTCTACCTCTCCAGTTGGAAAAGTGACCATGTGAAGTCACTCAATCATGTCCAATTCTTAGGGACCCCATGGACTGTAACCTATCAGGCTCTTCTGTCCGTGGGATTTTACAGGCAAGAGTACTGGACTGAGTTGCCATTTCCTCTACCTCTCAACAGCCTAAATGTCAACTTTCAGCATATATAATTCTTTCACAAAGCCTTCACTGATCTTCCATTGAGAATGCCTTTCACCCTATTAAGTTGCAGTCCTTTGTTTACATTTTATCTTACATTTTAATCATTTATGTTTATATATGATTGCTCCTACCAGATTTTAAGTTTCTAAAATGAGTGCTCTACTAATATTGCTGTGTAACAAAATTACTCTGAATATAGTAGCTTAAAAGAAACAGTTGTTGGTCAGGAATTAGGGGTAGTTTAGCAAGATTTTTTTTCCCCTTAGTGTTCCATAAGCTTGCAGCCACAGTTTGCCCAGAGCCTCAGTCATTTGAAGGCTTAGCTGAAGCTACAAGAACTGCTTACCAGTTGGTTCCCTCACATGACTGCTGACAGGAGGTTACAGCTCCTCCTCAGCTACTTGTCAAACCATTTGAGTGTTTACAAGCAACCTTCCTCAGAATGAGTGATTTGAGAGGGAGAGGCCACAGTGCCTTTTCTGAAAAGGTCTCAAAAGTCACACAACTTGAATTCTGTCCCATTTTTCATTTTTGTTATAAATGAGTTGAGAACAATTCAAAGTCAAGTGGAGGAAAATTAGATTCTAATTTTTTTGGAAAGATGTATAACAAATAATTTGTAGATATATTTTAAGACCACCACAAAAACAATATACAAATTAATATCCAGAAAATCACGTTATAGTGACTTGTACATTTTGAATAAAAATGAGTAGATTCATGAATTCATAAATAAATTGTTCTTGTGGATTTATTTTTAATACCCTCTATAGTCTCTAGAAATCCTAAAGAAAGGAATATTAATATGAATTTTGAGTTGCCCCACATCCCAATTTCCCCAAAACAATTCTAATTAATTTCATATTGTCTCAACTTCCCATGTAATTTAATAACTGTTCTGGATTTTTTGTTAGGTTAAGAATTATTGGTATCAACACTGACACTGACATTAACTAGGATTTGTTTGATAGACCTCCATTCTTTAGTTTCAACCCTGCTATGGTTTTGTTCTGGAATTTGTGAGAGAAATGTATACTTAAGAAGTGTGTGTGTGTGTGTGTGTGTATGAGTTAGTCACTAAGTTCTGTCCGATTCTTTACCATCCCGACTGTCACTCACCAGGCTCCATTGTCCATGGATTCTCCAGGAAAGAATACTGAAGTGGGTTGTCATTTCCTTCTTGCAAGGATTTTTCAACTCAGGGATCAAACCTGGGACTCCTGCATTGTGAGCAGATTCCTTACCATCTGAGCCACCTGAGTTCCTCTTTAACACCTGCTTAAATCATGAATGAAACCTTTAATACCTTCAGCTACATATTACATACTGATACATTTACTCAAGAACAAATGGAGACTATTAGTGAATAAAACAAAGTATCCTCAAGTAGAAGCAGGTGGAACAGCTGATTGCACCTAGTCTTTGGCATTACCTGAGTTCCTCTTTAACACCTGCTTAAATCATGAATGAAACCTTTAATACCTTCAGCTACATATTACATACTGATACATTTACTCAAGAACAAATGGAGACTATTAGTGAATAAAACAAAGTATCCTCAAGTAGAAGCAGGTGGAACAGCTGATTGCACCTAGTCTTTGGCATTAGGGGAAAAGTATTCCGTGCGGTAGCACCTGCCACTCACTTCCTGTATTAATCAGTTGTGCCATATCCTGTGTAATTTTACAAAGCCACCAGATGGCTGTGTCAGTGAAAATTGTACTAAATTATCACCTAGTTCTAAGTGAAATATGAGCAGGAAATAGAGGTTGAAGAGCTCTACCTTAGACTTTGCAAAAAACAGTTTTAATATCCTTGCTACAAATGTTCTTGCCATATATTGTATTACACTTTAAATATTTAACTATGTTTTAGTATTTTAAACTATACTCATTTGCAAGAAATTCTTATGGCATAAATTAACTTAAAAAATCTTTTATAATAAAAATTAGCTACCAAATTGTCATTTCTCAAAAGTTTGACAATAAGAATGTGTGTTTCACTCACATTTGTTGCAATCCACTGTCTAATATGAAGACTACTATAAATCACTGATCACTTGACTAGTCAAAGACATAATTTTGCTAAAAAAGTATCAGCATCAACTTCAAAAGTTAGCATTCTGAGAGGAAGGCCATCAGAATTGCGGCAGCACAAGGTCTTCCTCTTTTCTCTCTCCTTTAAAAACTAATTAAATATCTATAACTAAACAAAAGTGCCTCTGCACATTACACCAAGTGGTCCAAGAGGTTTCTGTGCATCTGAAAATAAACAGATGTCAATAAGGGCTGTGAATCCATATCAAAATTACCCAACACCATTCACCATGACTAGTAATGAAAAGAACCCGCTGGCTACAAACTTGGTAGATACACACGTGCAAAAGAGAATTTGTGAAAGTCCAGCCTGCCTGAAGAGAGATTCCAGTGCACCATCATAATGGGATAGAGATCAGTTTGGATGCATTAATAACATGTGTTTCCTGCTGACTGCTTCAGAAATTCAGCAAGAAATCCATCTGCAAACCCCTGAGAATACCCCCACTAGAGCATCACCACTGTCCTGGGGCAATCACCTCAAAGTCCCACGTGCCGAGCCTATACTTTCCCCTATTCTACTGCCAGCTCATTGTGTGTGCTCCTGAGTGAATCCATGAGATCCAGCTACAACAGACAAACGGGGCAAACTTGAGCTAGAGTGCCACTTTTTGGAAGACAAAAGATTTTTCATAGCCTATTGAAATGAAAGAAGACATAGAATACAGTTAAGGAGATGGCAACTACTTCAAACGCCAAAGCAGAAATACATATCTACAAACACATACACACACAAATACATATCTACAAACACATACACAAAATCAAGGAACTATGGTATCACACACACACACACACACACACACATAAAACATGATGATTCTTCAGCAGTCAAACTCAAAAGCATGGGCTATTAGGATCTAATTCATAAAGAATACAAAAAGCTCATATGCAGAAAAACAATGAGCTACAAGAAAAGGTTTTTCCATAAACTCAAGAGTAAAATTAGTGAAAATTAGTGAGTTCTTTACCAATAAAATTAAAATTTTATACATATATACACACACACACACACACATAAAATTGAACCAAAAAAAAAAAGGTAACACTGAAGAATTCAATGAATGAGATGAAGAATGCTATAGAAAACATTAGTGACAGGGCTAATCAGATGGAAGAAAGAACTAATGACTTGGAGATAGGGATATACAAATAATTCAGTTAGAGGAGGAGAGAAATTAAGATTTTTCAAAAGTGAAGAAACACAATGAGAGCTACTACATTCTATTACATGTAGTATAATAATTGGTGTAGCATAAGAGGAAAGGAATAAGGAGGCAGAGAGTTTATTTAAGGAAATAGTAGCAAGACATTACCAATCCTAGGGAGAAAATTGGAATATACAGGTCCAGAAAGCTAATAAAATTCTTTATTTTATCGGTACAAAAAGACTTTCTCCAAGACACATTATAATGAAATTACCAAGCAATGATAAAGAACCTTAAAGCTAGTCAGGGAAAGAATAGAAAGTAGCCTACAAAAGAACCCCCATGAGGCTATCAGCAATTTCTCAGGGAAAAAAAAAGTCTACAGGCCGGGAAGGAATAGAATGCCATATTCAAAATATTGAAAGATAAAAATTCCCAAGCAAGAATACTTTGTCCAGCAAAATTACCCATCAGATATGAAGATGAAATAAGGTTTTCCAATACAAACAAAAGCTGAGGGAGTTCACCACCACTATACTGTCTTTCAAGAGATTCCGAGGAGCTTAGGTTGAAAGGGAATAATGACAATCAGGGATACTAAGGCATATAAAACAACTTAAAAATGAGAAAAGTTAAAAATAGAATTAGAAAACTGTAACTCTATGTTAGAAACACCTAGCCAATGTATGACCCACTCCAGTGTTCTTGCCTGGAGAATCCCAGGGACGGGGGAGCCTGGTGGGCTGCCCTCTATGGGTCGCACAGAGTCGGACACGACTGACGTGACTTAGCAGCAGCAGCAGCAGCCAATGCATGAGTATTAAAAATAACTATAATTATCATGATTTATTAACACATATACATCATCAAAAGAGAACATAAAAGATGGCTCTTGCCTGCCTTTCCAGACAGTACTTTCTAAGGACACACATGCCTGCTCATCTATCTTCTTCCATAGTGCCAAAACATGCTTCGATCCTCAGGGCTAAGAGAGTGGGTTAGAAACATATTTTGTGGTTGCAAATTAGCAGCTAAGAAATAACTCTCTTTCTGTAATTGAATGTGCCCTTGTGTGGAATGACAGATTCTCCAGATGAGAATATAAACCTCAGAAAGTCAGTTCAAAATGTTGACATAGGAATATCTTGCACTCACCTCCTCAAATGGACACACCAAATCTACAACTACATATGGAAAAATTCCCTCTTAACAAAGACCTGAAGTTAGCTGAACAGCTCCTCCATAGAAACTCATGCCTACCTCCAGAAATAAGAACACTCTCAAACAAACTAATTTATGCCTCAAAGAGCTAGAAAAGCAACAAAAACAAAGTTCAATGTAAACAAAAGGAAGGAAACAGCAAAAATGGGAGCAGACACAAATAAAATACAGGCTAAAAAAAATAAAAGATCAATGAAGCTAAAAGTTTTTTCTTTGAAAAGATAAAACAAGGTTTTAAAATTTTTATCTGGATTCACTAAGAATAAAAGAGCGAGGACTCAAATAAATAAAATCTGAAATAAAAGAGAAGAGACTGAACCTGATATCACAGAAATACAAAGATTCATAGAAGATACTATGAACAGTTATGCACCAATAAATTGGACAATCTAGAGGAAATGAATACATTCCTAGAACCATGCAACCTCCCAAGACTGAGTCATGAAAATTTAGAAATCTGAATCCACCCATGATTAGGTAAGGAGATTGAATAAGTAGTCAAATATGTCCCAACAAAAATAAGTCCAAGATTAGATGGTCTTACTAATGAATTCTACAATCCATTCAAAGATAATTAATAATAGTTCTTCACATTTTTAAAAAAAAATTGCAAGAAGGGAAACTTCCAAACTCATTTTATGAGGCCAGCATTACCCTGATACCAAAATCAGACAATACCACAATAAATTAAAATTATAGGCTATTATACCTGATGAACATACAATCAAGAATATTCAGGAAAATATTAGCAAACTGAACTCAGCAATATATGAAAGGAACATACTCCATGATCACTGAGATTTATTCCAGGGATAGATGGTTCTACATCAGTAAATCAGTCAACATGATATACTATACTAACAAAATAAAAGTTAAAAATTATATGACCTTCTTAACAGACAATGAAAAAGCATTTGACAAAATTTAACACCCATTTATGATAAAAAATCTCAGTGAAGTGTGTATAGAGAAAATATACTTCAACATAGTAGAGGCAATATATAGCAAGCCTACATTAACATCATACTCAATAGTGAAATGCTGAAATATTTGCTCTAAAAACAGAAGCAAGACAAAGATACCCACTCCTGCTACTTTCATTCAGTATAGTATTGGAAGTCTTAGCCACAGCAATCAGACAAGGAAAAAAAAAAGAATAAAAGACAACTAAATTGTAAGGGAATAAACTAAAATGACACTATATTAGCAGCTAAGAAATAACTCTCTTTCTGTAATTGAATGTGCCCTTGTGTGGAATGACAGATTCTCCAGATGAGAATATAAACCTCAGAAAGTCAGTTCAAAATGTTGACATAGGAATATCTTGCACTCACCTCCTCAAATGGACACACCAAATCTACAACTACATATGGAAAAATTCCCTCTTAACAAAGACCTGAAGTTAGCTGAACAGCTCCTCCATAGAAACTCATGCCTACCTCCAGAAATAAGAACACTCTCAAACAAACTAATTTATGCCTCAAAGAGCTAGAAAAGCAACAAAAACAAAGTTCAATGTAAACAAAAGGAAGGAAACAGCAAAAATGGGAGCAGACACAAATAAAATACAGGCTAAAAAAAATAAAAGATCAATGAAGCTAAAAGTTTTTTCTTTGAAAAGATAAAACAAGGTTTTAAAATTTTTATCTGGATTCACTAAGAATAAATGAGCGAGGACTCAAATAAATAAAATCTGAAATAAAAGAGAAGAGACTGAACCTGATATCACAGAAATACAAAGATTCATAGAAGATACTATGAACAGTTATGCACCAATAAATTGGACAATCTAGAGGAAATGAATACATTCCTAGAACCATGCAACCTCCCAAGACTGAGTCATGAAAATTTAGAAATCTGAATCCACCCATGATTAGGTAAGGAGATTGAATAAGTAGTCAAATATGTCCCAACAAAAATAAGTCCAAGATTAGATGGTCTTACTAATGAATTCTACAATCCATTCAAAGATAATTAATAATAGTTCTTCACATTTTTAAAAAAAAATTGCAAGAAGGGAAACTTCCAAACTCATTTTATGAGGCCAGCATTACCCTGATACCAAAATCAGACAATACCACAATAAATTAAAATTATAGGCTATTATACCTGATGAACATACAATCAAGAATATTCAGGAAAATATTAGCAAACTGAACTCAGCAATATATGAAAGGAACATACTCCATGATCACTGAGATTTATTCCAGGGATAGATGGTTCTACATCAGTAAATCAGTCAACATGATATACTATACTAACAAAATAAAAGTTAAAAATTATATGACCTTCTTAACAGACAATGAAAAAGCATTTGACAAAATTTAACACCCATTTATGATAAAAAATCTCAGTGAAGTGTGTATAGAGAAAATATACTTCAACATAGTAGAGGCAATATATAGCAAGCCTACATTAACATCATACTCAATAGTGAAATGCTGAAATATTTGCTCTAAAAACAGAAGCAAGACAAAGATACCCACTCCTGCTACTTTCATTCAGTATAGTATTGGAAGTCTTAGCCACAGCAATCAGACAAGGGAAAAAAAAAGAATAAAAGACAACTAAATTGTAAGGGAATAAACTAAAATGACACTATTTGCAGATGATATAATCCTTCATATAGAAACCCCTAAAGATTCCACAAAAAACCAAACCAACAACAACAAAAAAAGCCTACTGAACTAATCAAAGTTAAAGAATACAAAATCAATACACAAAATTCTGTTGTGTTTTTAGACACTAGTAAAAAGCTATCAATAAACTATCAGAGTTTTTTAATAAAAGTTATTAGTTAATTAAGTTTATTGGCATATTTTATAAGTTTTGTGTTTGTCAATGACCTTCTTTCTATGGTTTGCTTTTCTTCTCTTTTTTATAATATAAATTTATTTATTTTAATTGGAGGTTAATTACTTTACAATATTGTATTGGTTTTGCCATACATCAAATTGCACTAAAATGAATAATATTTAGGAACACACTTATTTAACCAAGGATGTAAAAGATCTGTATCTTTTTTTCAAAATTTCTTTTCAAAGTTTTGAAACCTTTAAAACATTAACAAAAACATTGAAGAAGACACAAATAAATGGAAAGATATTCTACGTTCATGGATCACAATTATTAATATTGTTAAAATATCTATACTACCCAAAGTGATCTACAGATGCAAAGCAATCTCAAATAACCAACCTAACTTTATATCTCAAGGTACCAGAAGAAGAAAAATTTAAGCCCAGTCTGTGGACTAAGGACATAATATTGATTAGTGCAGAAACAAAGGAAGCTACAAAAGCTTTTGGAAGGATCCAAAAATGAAAATTAAACCTTTTTTTTTTTTAAAGAAATATATATATTATTATTATATAAGTAGTGTAGACTCAGCCAAACTAAGTCATTCTCTCTGATATTCCCTGGTGGCTCAGATGGTAAAAATCCATCTGTAATGCAGTAGACCCAGGGTTCAATCCCTGGGTTAAAAAGACCCCCTGGAGAAGAGAATGGCTTCCTGTTTGATCCCTGGATCAGAAAGAGCCACTGGAGAAGGGAATGGCTACTCACTCCAGTATTCTTGTCTAGAGAATCCCCTGGACAGAGGAGACTGGCAGTCTACAGTTCATGGGGTCACAATGAGTCAGACACGACTGAGAAACTAACACTTTAAAACTAAGTTATTCTCCCTGATACTACAGAAATACATAAGACCATAAGGGGCTACTATGAGCAGATTATACACTGACAAATTAGATAAATTAAAATTAATGGATGAAATATTTTATCCATTGGTAGAAACAATACCTACCAAGATTGAATAATGAAAAAGCTCTAATAAACTTTTTTTTCTACTAATTAAAAAAAAAAATGCCACTCTTTCTCAAACTCTTCCAAAAAATCAAAGAGGAGTAAACATTTTCAAACTCATTCTATGAAGCCAGCATTCTCTTTATATGAAAGTCATATGAGGACCACTATAAAGAAAAAAAAAAAAAAATACTGTAGAGTAATATCCCTAATAAGCATGCATGTAAAACTTCTCAAAAGAACATTAGCAAACCAAATTCAATAATACACCAACAGAATTATACACCATGACCAAGTGGGATTTATATATGGGATGCAAGGATGATTCATACCTGCAAATCAAGAAATGTGAAATATTATATTGGTAGAACAAAAGATAAAAATATCACATGTCACCAAAAAACATTGGACAAAATATAGTATGCTTTCATGATAGAAACTCTCAATAAATTGGGTATAGAAAGAGCACATCTCCAGCTAACATGAAAATCTGAAAACTTCTACTTTAAGATCAAGAAAAAGACAAGGATCCTATTTTCCTCCCTCTTATTTAATTTAGTACTCTAAGTCTTAGCTAGAGCAATTAGTCAAAACTAAGAAATGAAGGCATACAAATCATAAAGGAAGAAGTAAAATTGTACAATTTGCATAAAATGATTTTGTAAATAGAAAATCCCCAAAGACTATCTGTTGGATAATGAATAAATTCATTAAATTTGTAGCATATGAAATCAACATACAGAAATGTTGCATTTCTATTTACTAATGATTTCTATACAATTCATTCATCTGAAAAAAAGAAGGGGGCTTCTCTGATAGCTCAGTTGTTAAAGAATTTACCTGCAATGCAGGAGACCCCAGTTTGATTTTGGGATTGGGAAGATCTGCTGGATAAGGGAGAAGCTAAAAAAGAAAAGAAAGAAAAAATAAGCTAAAAAAGATAAAAGAAAGGAAAAATACCTATCATAGTCTCAAAAGAAGTAAAAAACAAACAAAATACTTAAGAATAAATTTAACCAAGAAAGTGAAATATCTATACTTTGAAAACAACAAGAACTTTGAAAAAAGCTGAAGACAAAAACAAGCGAAAAGATATCTGTGTTCACTGATTGGAAGAATTAATATTGTTAACATGTCCACATTACCGAAAGTCATCTATAAATTTAATGAAATTTATACCCAAATTCCAACTGTATACTTCACAGAAATAAAACAAAAACCCTAAAAAGCTTATGAACTTGCAAATTACCCCTAAAAGCCAAGCAATTCTGTAAAAGGACAAAGTCACAAGTATCACACTAGTATGGTACCAACATAAAACCAGACATATAGATCAGTAGAGCAGAATAGAGAGCCCAGAATTAAACACCAATGTGTATAGTCAAATAATGTTTGACAAGAAAGCCAAAGCATGCAATAGGGAAAGGACAGTCTCTTCACCAAATGGTGCTGGGAAAGCTGGATGAAAATGCAGAAAAATTAATTTGTATCTTTATTTAACACCACTCACAAGAATTAACTTCAAATGGATCAAAATTTAAATATAAAACATGATACCATAAAATCCTAGGACAAAACACAGGGAAGAAATGACTAGGTCATTGGACTCAGCAATGACTTTTTGGATGTGACATCAAAAACACAAAGAAAGCAAAATTCAATGAGTAGGACTGCATCAAACTTAAATGTTTCTGCACAGCAAATGATGAATGGATAAGAAAGTTGTGGTCCATATGCACAATGGGATGTTACTCAGCTTTTAAAAAGAGTGCATTTTAATCAGTTCTAATGGGGTGGATGAACTGAGAGCCTGTTATACGGAGTTAAATAAGTCAGAAAGTGAAAGACAAATATGGTATATTAATGCATATATATGGAATCTAGAAAGATAGTACCAACAATTTTACATGCAGGGCACATAAGGAGACACAGGCATAAAGAACAGATTTTGGACACAGTGGGAGAATGATAGAATAGCATTGAAATATATACATTACCACATGTAAAATAGCCAGTGGGAGTTTGATGTATGACACAAACCCAGTGCTCTGTGACAACCTGGAGAGATGGGGTGGGAAGGGAGGTGGGAAGGGGATTCAGAAGAGAGGGGACATATGTATGCCTATGGCTGTTTCATTTCGATGTGTAACAAAAGCCATCACAATATTGTAATTATTCTCCAATTAAAATAAATAAATAATTTTTAAAAGGCTTACAATAACTTTACAATATTGTGTTGGTTTTACCATACATCAACATGTATCCGCCACAGGTATACACGTGTTCCAGCCTACAATTGTTGATGTATGGCAAAACCAATACAATATTGTAAATTAAAAAAAAGGAATAAAAGGGATTGAGACATGAAGGTCATTAGATTTAGGGAAACGATCTGTAATTTCTGTACTGATTGTGGCTTAAATGATATATTTACTCAATAAATATATTTTGAAGAAAAAATGAAATAAAATAAATAAATGTATATTTTAAAAAATAATAAAAGTCAAAAAAAAAAAACTCAATATGTACAAAGCTAAAAAAAAAGGCTTACAATAATGGTAAAGGAAGGGAACATAAAACATAGAAAATGATAAAAAACGAATCCAATTATTTTCAAAGGAATACTACAAACACACTGAAGGAGAAAAAAGAACTAATCTGAGTAGCCTATGAACACATTACTTGCATTCAATCTTGAGTGGAATGAGTTGGTGAGGGGAAAGTGAAAGTGTTAGTTACTTAGTTGTGTCTGACTCTTTGCATCCCCATGGACTGTAGCTCACCAGGCTTCTCTGTCCATGAAATTCTCCAGGCAAGAATACTGGAGTGCGCAACCATTCCTTTCTCCAGGGGATCTTGCCAACTCAGGGATCAAACCTGGGTGTCCTGCATTGCAGACAGATTCTTCACAATCTAGGACACCAGGGAAGTCAGGTGATGGGAAGGGAATCTACAAACAAGTCCTAAACTCTTTTTAGGTCATTTCACTTTTTATTTTGATGAACAAGGCAACTCTGAAATTATCTTAGGTGTGTTATAAGATTGAGAAAATTAGTAAATCTGTAAATTTTGAAAGTAAGAATTTTCAAAGTTGAAGGAGAAAGATAAAAAATAAGAAATATGTGAAAATGTTAGATATGGAGGTATAGGTATAAATTCATGTTTCTAAAATATGTGTTTATATGTCTATACTTAAGTAACATGTGTACACATGTATATATGTTTACTATACAGTCCTGGGTGTTCACTGGAAGGACTGATGTTGAAGCTGAAACTCCAATATTTTGGCCACCTGATGCAAAGAGCTGACTCATTTGAAAAGACCTTGATGCTGGGAAAGATTGAGGGCAGGAGGAGAAGGGGACGACAGAGGATAAGATGGTTGGATGGCATCACTGACTCAGTGGACGTGGGTTTGGGTGGACTCTGGGAGTTGATGATGGACAGGGAGGCCTGGTGTGCTGCAGTTCACAGAGTAGCAAAGGATCAGATACGACTGAGTGACTAAACTGAACTGAACTGATATGCATATGTAGATAAACAGATACAAAAATACATAGAAATATATACATAGCATGTTTCCCCTACCTCTGACCACTGAAAGAGCCTAGAAACAAAAGTATTCAAGTAAAAATAAGGACACCTAACACTAAGATCTTGGTCTCTGATAACATTTCCTACTAAAAGGAAAAGCTTCTTTCCAAATCTATGAAGTCATAAATAAGAAGCTTTCAAAAAATTATAGGGATATGTCACAGGGCACAGGTACTAGCTTGAAGGGGATCCACTGGTCAAATCTGGATTAATCTGAATACCAAGGTAATTAAGTATGATAACAAATTATAAACAATTGGAAAAATAGAAACCTATCAATCTGTATCAAAAATCAACAAGCAAATAATACATACATGTATAAACACACATAAATACATTTATAAATGGGAGAGGGCTATTGCTTACAATAGAATACCAAGTGTCAGCTAGTGAATATGGAGCAGGTATTAGAACTGGAAAATTGTCAGTTGCAACCATATGGTAAAGTGTTGTTAAGACTCAACAGATGACAAACTTTGCTAAGGGGAGATGGTTAGAGAATATTCTCATGCCTTAAATGCTTTTCTTACAAATTGCTCATCAGTTGCAAGGGAAAAATTGTATGTTGAACAGTGGAGAAATGAGGGATGATCTTGTCTGTGTATTCAACATTTGAATCACCAGTGGGGACAAATGGGCATCAAGTGCTTTCAGGTGTGATTTTCAGACAGCAGCACAACAGCCAGAAATATATAGTGGGTACCTAATATTGAGGAAATATCAGGAAAACAGAGATTTATGAGTCTTCTATTAAATATGAGTAGGAAATAACTGTACTGTTAAAATATCAATGCTAGCAAAAGAGACACAGATGTATAGAATGGACTTTTGGACTCTGAGGGAGAGGGAGAGGGTGGGATGATGTGGGAGAATGGCATTGAAATATGTATACTATCATGTAAGAAACGAATCACCAATCTATGTTTGATACAGGATACAGGATGCTTGGGGCTGGTGCACAGGGATGATCCAGAGAGAGGATATGGGGTGGGAGGTGGGAGGGGGGTTCAGGATTGGGAACTCATGTACACCCATGGCGGATTCATGTCAATGTATGGCACAACCAATACACTATTGTAAAGTAAGATAAAGTAAAAATAAAAATTAAAAAAAAGTCATCTACAAAAATTAAAAAAAATCAATGTTATAGAAGAAATACTGTTGTCATATTCTGAATTTGTAAAGGACTGAATAAATGAGACAATATAATGTTTATATCCTGCATTGATGAAAAAATACTATACAAGAAGTTATTTATTCAAGTGGAAAAATTGAATTATAGATTGCAAATTAAACAGAACTATTGAATCATTGCTAAATTATTAGCTAATGGCTATTCTGCAGTTTCCTATTCTTAGGAAATACATGGAAAAATCTTGTAGTAAAGGGCCATATTTTATTTATTCAAATAGGGTAAAATGTTAACAGTTTGTATGTTTGTGTGTTAGTCGCTCAGTTGTGTCCAACTCTTATGATCCCATGGACTGTAGCCCACCAGGCTCCTCTGTTCATGGAATTCTCTAGGCAAGAATACTGGAGTGGGTTGCCATGACCTCCTCCAGGAGAGCTTCCTGACCCAGGGATCAAACCCAGTTCTCCTGCATTGCAGGCAGATTCTTTACCATCTGAGCCACAAGAGTGTCTGTATAAAAGAGATTAAAATATTCTTCACACTGTACTTATTCTTGAATCTTTACTGCAAGGTTGAAGTACTCTCCAAGTCAAATGTTAAACATATCAAATTGTGTTTTAAAAGCGTTAACATTATTGAGTACATGACAAGTATACTAAGTCCTTAGAGAATGTTAAATCTATTAGCTAGAGGCTCCTATTATCCTCTTTCAACAATAGACATGAAAGTTAGGAAGGCATTGAGTGGAAACTAACTGGCAAATACTAAAAACTAAGTGGTTTTCATAACTTTTTACCCATTACTACTTAACTTTCCTTTTTTATAAGGGCAGCCCAACTATTTCAAATCATTCACTTCAGTCACACACACACACAAACACACACACACACACTTGCACACATCTCTTTCGTACACATTAAATTTTGTTTTGTGAAGATCTGTATTTCAGAATAAAAGGACCCTGGATAGACAAAGGCTGCAGCTAGTCCATCATCCATTACCACTTCCTTTGACTACTTCACTGTGAATTATTTCACTGATACTTGTGAGTAAGCCAAGGATATTTCTTGTTGTGAATTTCACTCACTGCTATGCTTATAAAAACCAGGGAGTCACAATGAGACCTGCCCCCCAACTGCCCTCAAAAACATGGATGTAAAGCCAGCTCATAGCATAGACTTCAGATCATCCTTGCAGAGTTCAACAGTGTTTTCACAAAGCTACTTTAAAATCAATGCAATAGAAAATCATCAAGGTTTCTCTGCTTTGTAAATGTGTGACTTTGATAGAAACCAATCTTTATATGAAAATATTTTTTTTAGAAAGTCATAAGGTGATTTCATTATTTTAAGATACAAGGAAGCCGTTTTTCAGAAGAGTTTCAAACTCAAGAAAAATATATTCCTCTCAGAACATCATCTTCTAAACAAGTAATAAAGCCAAATACCAGGTTTTGAATAATTTTCAGAGCTTCTCTTAAAATAGAGCTTCTCCTAAAATCTCTCCTGCAAATAGAGATTTATTCTCCTCCTGCTTCATTCTCCTAAATGCAAACAACAGGGAATGACCTTGAAGAAATCACTGTTTAGATAAGTTGAATTTCATATCACAATGCTCTATTAGTCACCTTCCCCACAGATAAATCTCTAAACTTTAACATCTAGAATATATAAGAGAAAATGCAGTTATACAGCCTGTACTCATTTCTTTTCAATTGTTATGGCCATATTCTTAACAGCACCTTCTTAATACCTGTATCTCTCTGATACGGTATCTCTCTAATACAGTATCTCTTAATACCTGTATCTCTCTTTTCTTTTCTGTTAAGAAAAGCAGGTTCATATTGAACCTAATGGAAAAATGGAAGAATTTAGTTGCCACTTTTTTTCTTATCAAAAAGTACCAAACCAATAAGTACCTGAAGCCCTGAACTATAGAGAAGGCCTATTATCTGCATAGTTCTTCTATTAAAAGTCCTTAGCTAGAACTTGGATTGACTCATGCTGTTGTTGTTGTCACTGACTTTTGTTTTTTATTTGTACTACTTGAAACAGTATTTGTATTGTCAGTGTACCCAAAATTTTCTCCATGACTCTAAATTTCTTTAATTTTATATTCCACAGATAATCAGTATCTAATCCAAGTATTTGTCACAAATGTCAGGACTATCACTGTTATCTATTGATTTAATTTCCAGTCTCTGAATTTAATCTCTTTATATTTTAATTGCCAAAGGTATCCTTCATGATCCTATTGTCTCATGCCTGAGCCTTGGTAATTAAGTCAAAATCATGTCTCCCTGTTTCATCTCCTTATGATGGAAAAACTAACAAATCTTATCACTGCTTTCAATAAGCATAATATTAAAAAATAAAACAGTGAGATAAGCAAATCTTAAAAATTTTGGTGAATTTTGAAGGTCAAGATTAGAGCATATGCTCGAGCACCTGAGCTTTGGGAAAGAGGTGTGCTGAATGAGTTGAACTGTAACACTTACTAACATTAATTCATTCAGCTGCAAATAGAGATTTATTCTCCTCCTGCTTCATTTTCCATTTCTTCACCAAAATCAGATAACTAACTCTTTCCCAAATGCCTTTGTATAGTGTGGAATTTGTGTTTTCAACTCCTTCTTTTGATATATATTTGTTTCATATATTCTTGGTGTTTCTTCTTACTTTGCTGTTGTTTTTCAATCACAAGTCAGGTCTGACTTTTTGCCACCCCATGGGCTGCAGCAAGCCATGCTTCCCTATCCTTCACTATCTCCTGGAGTTTGCTCAAACTCATGATGCTGTATAGCCATCTCATCCTCTATCACCTGCTTCTCTTCCTGCTCTCTAACTTTCTCAGCATCAGGATCTTTTACAATGACCCAATTATTCCATAAGGTGGCCAAAGTATTGGAGCTTCAGCACCAATACTTCCAATAAATATTCAGTGTTGATTTCCTTTAGGATTCACTGGCTTGATCTCCTTGCAATCCAAAGAAGTCTGAAAAGTCTTCTCCAGCCCCACAATTTGAAAGCATCCATTCTTCGGTGCTCAGCTTTCTTTATGTTTTTTTTTTCTTTATGGTTCATGACTAACGGAAAAAAAAAAAAAAAAAACATAGCTTTGAATAGGCAGACCTTTGTTGGCAAAGTGATGTCTCTGCTTTCTAATATACTGTCTAGGTTGATCACAGCTTTTCTTCCAGGGAACAAGCATCTTAATTTCATGGCTGCAGACACCTCCTACAGTGATTTTGGAGCCCAAGAAAATAAAATCTGTTACTGATTCCACTTTTTCCCCAACTATTAGCCCTGAAGTGATGGGGCCATTATCTTAGCTTTTTGAAAGTTGAGTCTTAAGCCAGCTTGTTACTCTCCTCTTTCACCATCATACCTCATACTTCATCAAGAGGTATCTGGTTTTTAGTATTCAGTTTTTCTGAGACTTTTTTCTTGTCTCATATAAGTTGTTAGCCATTTATTAAAATAATAAATATTTACAGTGTGTGTGTGTGTGTGCTCAGTTGCTCAGTGATATCTGACTTTTTGTGGACCCAGGGACTCTAAACCACCAGGCTCCTCTGTTCATGGAATTTTTCAGGCAAGAATACTGGAGTGGGTTACTGTTTCCTATTCCAGGGGATCTGCCCAACCCAGACATCGAACCCGCATCTCTGTTGTCTCTTGCAATAGCAGGTTGATTCTTTGCCACTGCACCACCTAGATATCTCCGTTCATAGACAGAAATGTTATTTCTTTTATTTAGAAAATTTATCTTCCAGTGTATAATTACTGCTATCATAAGATTTATTTTGCCACTTAAATCTCATCATCAGATTTATTTTATATTGTCCACTTATAGTACTTGATTCATTTGATTTCATAGTCTCCAGGCATTCAAAATTCAATGCAAAGCTAAGTATCTGCAAAAAAACAACCTCCAAAGACATCAAAGATATTTTTTAATTTATTTTTTAATTGAAACCTAATTGCTTCACAGAATTTTGCTGTTTTCTGTCAAACATAATAATGAATTAACTACAGTTGTACACATGTTTTATGTGTACATATTGAACCATAGGTGTATATATTGAACCATAGGTGGACGTATTGAGCCATGGGTGGACATATTGAATCCATTTTTGGCCCAGGCTATACATTTGTCAATGAGAGGGAAATCTCCCTCAACCCCTCCTGAATTCTTGTGACTGGGCTCATAATAAAATTGATGCAGACAGATTAACAGGAGAAAAGGAAACAGATGTAATTGGTGCACATAGACGTCTTATGGAAATAGAACCTAAGAGGTAGTTAAAGCAGACAATGTTTATACATTTTAGACAAAGGAGCAATAAATTTGAGAGGAATTGACAGGACAAAATAATAGGCTTTGGTTCTTAATTAATAAGGAATTTAAACAAAGTTTTGGCTTGGGGAATAGTTAAGAAGTAATAAGCTTTGTTTATATAGTCGTCTCAGGCGGAGTTCCTTGTCTCTGGTGATAAAAGTCTTTCTACCACTCAGTTCAGAGAGGGCACCTTTCACATGGCAGATTTATTTTCTGCTCTTAGAGAGACAGAGAGGAACATCAAAGTATCCCTCCTGCATCTGCCATTTCTTAAGTAGCTTTAATTAAAACTAATCAATATGCCATTGAGGCATATTTTGGGGTGGTCTGTCTCGGGTTCCAACACACTCAAATAAAACACTCTAACTCCATATGCATTGAAAAATAATTAGTCTCCTTGCAACTAGTTTCTTTAAAGTGGTATCACTGTGAGTTTACAACCAGTCCCTTGGCCAACTTCATAAATTTTATTTTAGACATCTCTCCTTCTTTCCCTGAAAACCACCACACAGAACCTGCTAAAAATTCCCTTTCAGTCTTTCTCTCTCTGCCTCCACAGGCTCCCTATCCCACCTCTCATACACAGACACATCAATACCACACAGCAAATACCTTTGAATCACATTGTTCTTCTGCTCCATTTTTCATACTTCATTGAGCTACCCAAACACACTATTTCCAGATGTTTTCACAGAAAAATCACATATTATAAAGCCTCCTGGGCAAATCTAGTCCACTGTGGATAACTAAGTCATAGTTTCTAGATATTTGTTACTTCTCTCGAATGTGAGATTGTATTTCCTTGACATTGTTGCACATGGGCTTGGTAATATGATTTCTCTTAGCCACTGAAATATTTGCAAACATGCTGTGTGTCATTGTAAAGTAGCAAGTTTTAAATCCATCAGAAGAAGTGGTTCACCATGCTCAATACTTTTCCTTTTTTTTAATTGGATTTATGTTTTGTTAAGATAACACTGAATGCTGAGTCCTAACAGAAGCAGAAGATAAAACATGAGGTGTAAGAACACACAAAAAAAACTGTACAAAAAAGTCTTAATGACCCAGATAACCATAGTGGTGTGATCACTCATCTAAAGCCAGACATTCTGAAGTATGAAGTCAAGTGGGTCTTAGGAAGCATGACTATGAAAAAATCTAGTGGAGGTGATGGAATTCCAGTTGAGCTATTTCAAATCCTAAGAGATGATGCTGTTAAATTGCTGCAATCAATATGCCAGCAAATTACAATCTCAGCAATGGGCCACAGGACTGGAAAAGGTCAGTTTTCATCCCAACCACAAAGAAGGGCAATGCCAAAGAATGTTCAAACTACCACACAATTGCACTCATTTCATGTGCTAGCAAGGTAATGCTCAAAATCCTTCAAGATAGGATTCAGCAATATATGAACCAAGAACTTCCAGATGTACAAGCTGGATTTAGAAAAAGCACAGGAACCAGAGACCCAATTGCCAACATCCGTTGGATTATTAAAAAAAGCATGGGAATTCTAGAAAAAACATCTAAGTCAGCTTCATTGACTAGGCTAAAGTCTTTGACTGTGTGGATCACAACAAACTGTGGAAAATTCTTCAAGAGATAGGAATACCAGACCACTCAACCTGCCTCCTGAAAAATCTGCGTGTAGGTTAAGAAGCAACAGTTAGATCCAGATATCAAACAAAACACTGGTTCAAAATTGGGAAAGGAGTATGTTAAGGCTGTATATTGTCACCCTGCTTATTTAACTTATGTGCATAGTACATCATGCAAAATATCAGGCTGGATGAATTACAAGCTGGAATCCAGATTGTCAGGAAAAATATTAATAATCTCAGATATGCAGATGACACCACTCTAATGGCAGAAAGTGAAGAACTAAAGAGCCTATTGATGAAGGTGAAAGAGGAGAGTGAAAAAGCTGGTTTAAAACTCAAAGTTCAAAAGCTAAGACGATGACACCAAGTCTCATCACTCCATGGCAAATAGATGGGGAAACAGCAGAGACAGTGACAGACTTCACTTTCTTGGGCTCCAAAATCACTGCAGATGGTGACTGTGTTAAATTAAGAAATTAAGACATTTTGTCTTAAGAAATTAAGACAAATTGCTCCTTGGAAGAAAAGCCATGACCAACCTAAACAGCATATTAAAAAGCAGAGACATTACTTTGCCAATAACAATACATCTATTCAAAGATACGGCTTTCCAGTAGTCATGTACAAATGTGAGAGTTGGACCATAAAGAAGGCTGACTGCTGAAGAATTGAGGCCTGCAAACTGGTGCTGGATAATACTCCTGAGAGTCTGTTGGACTGTAAGGAGATCAAACCAGTCAATCCTAAAGGAAATCAGTCCTGACTATTCATTGGAAAGACTGATGCTGAAGCTGAAGCTCCAATACTTTGGTCACCTGATGCAAAGTGTTGACTCATTTGAAAAGAGCCTGATGCTGGAAAAGACTGAAGGCAGGAGGAGACGGGGACAAGAGAGGATGAGATGGTTGGATGGCATCACCTATTCAATGGACATGAATTTGACCAAACTCCAGGAGATGGTGAAGGACAAGAAAGCCTGGCATGCTGTATTTCATGGGGTTGCAAAGAGTTGGACATGACTAGCAACTGAACAACAACAAGCTTTTTTTTATTATTATTGATATATAGTTGATTTACAATGTTGTGAAAATCTCTACGGTACAGCAAAGTTACTCCTTTACACACAAGCATGCATGCACATGTGCTAAGCTGCTTCAGTCATGTCTGACTTCCTGTGACTCTATGAACTGTACCTTGCCATGCTCCTTTGTATATGGGATTGGCCAGGTTCCTTTGTCCATGGGATTCTTCAGGGAAGAATACTGGAGTGGGTGCCACGCCCTCCCCCAGGGGATCTTCTGATTCAGAGATCAAACTCTTGTCTTTTATGTCTCCTGCATTGGCAGGCAGGTTCTTTACCTCTAGAGCCAACTGGGAATCCCCGTTATGCATATACACACATTCTTTTCTATTATATTTTATCCCAGGAGGCTGAATATAGTTCCCTGTGCTATACATTAGGACTTTGTTGTTTATTCACTCTAAACATAACAGCTTCCATCCACTAACACCAAAATCCCAGTTCATTTTCTCCCTCCCCTCTCCACGTGGCAGACACAAGTCTCGTCTTTATGTGTAAGAGCATGCTTCTGTTTTGTAGATAGTTTCATTTGTGCCATATTTCAGATTCCACATCTGATTGATAGCATATGTGATATCATTTGCCTTTCTCTTTCTGACTTTCTTCACTTAGTATGATAATCTCTAGTTGCATCCAAGTTGCTGCAAGTGGCATTATTTTATTCTTTTTATGGCTGAGTAGTATTCCCTTATAAATATGTACCACTCACTACTTCTGTCAGAAATGTGAGTCATGATTTCATGATGAATATTTAGCATGAGTGATAAATAAATCTTGTCATTTGTGAATTGCCAGGATTTGGGAGTCAGCATTTTATGCAGTTTAGCCAAGCATCACTTGATCATTCATGCATATTTCATTCTTCCCTCTGCATGCTGTGTTGCATTTATTACTATTTCTGGGATATTTGTAGAGTAAATTGTTCCACCATATATAAGGCTGACTGTGAAAGTACTATATCAGAAATATTTAAAAATTAAAATAATAAGAGAGTAGATATTTTATTCTGATGGCTGAAATTAGGAAAGGTTCATGGAGATAGGTCTTAAATCAATTAAGTAAGTTAATCTTATAGGAGTGATTAGAACAAAGATGAACTAGGGTAGGTATGCATGTGTGTGTGCTAAGTCACTTCAGTCGTGTCTGACTTTTTCACTTCACTCATGTCCAACACATTTCGACCTTTTGGATTGTAACCTGCCAGGATCCTTTGTCCATGAGATTCTCAGGGCAAGAATACTGGAATGGTGCCAAGCCTTTTTCAAGGGGATCTTCCCAGGGTTTGAACCAGGGTCTTTTACATCTCTTTCCAGGTTCTTTAACATTAGTGCAACCTGGGAAGCCCAGGGTGGTATGTTAGTTTTCTATTACTGCTGTACCAGTGTATCAAAAATTTAGTGTCTTAATAAAAATGTATTATCTTACACTTTGTTGTTCAGAAATCTAACATGGATCTTAATGGACTAATCTCAAGGCAGTATCAGGACTTCACTCCTTTCTGGAGGCTTTAGAGCAGAATTCATTGGATTATCCTATCTAGCTTCTCACAATCCTCTTTTCTCTGAGCCTTGCCTCTTCTGAATTTTCTAAGCCTGAAACACCTTCTCATTTTGCCATCTTAACAACTCTTTTTTGAGTTCTTTTTCAACTTTTAAGGACCCTTTTTATCACAATGGGGCCTCCTGCATAATCTAGGATACTTGCCCTCTTTTAAGGTCAGCTGATTGTCATCCTTAATTTCATCTGCAACTTTATTTTCCATGGGCTAAGCAACCTTACATATTAACTGGCTCTGGGAATTAGGATATAGCCCATCACCGTGCCTATTTAACTGATATGCAGAGTACATCATGCTAAATACTGCGCGGAAGAAGCACAGCTGAAATCAAGATTGCCGGGAGAAATATCAATAACCTCAAATATGCAGATGACACCACCCTTATGGCAGAAAATGAAGAGGAGCTAAAGAGACTCTTGATAAAGATGAAAGAGGAAAGTGAAAAAGCTGACTTAAAACTCAATCAAAAACCTAAGATCATGGCATTCTGGTGGCTCAGCTGGTAAAGAATCTGCCTGCAATACGGGAGACCCCAGTTCAATCCCTGGGTTGGGGAGATTCTCTGGAGAAGGGAAAAGGCACCCACTCTAGAATTCTGGCCTGGAGAATTCCATGAATTGTATAGTCCCTGGGTTCACAACGAGTCAGATATGATTGAGCGACTTTCACTTTCACTTTCATCGTATCAAGTCCTATCACTTCATGGCAAATAGATGGGAAAACAATGGAAACAGTGACAAACTTTATTTTCTTGGGCTCCAAAATCACTGCAGATAGTGACTGCAGCCATGAAATTAAAAGATACTTGCTCCTTGGAAGAAATCTAGATAGTGTATTAAAAAAATAGAGACACTACTTTATCAACAAAGATCCATCTTGTCAAAGCTGTGGTTTTTCCAGTAGTCATGTATGGGTGTGAGAGTTGGATCATAAAGAAGTCTGAGAGCCAAAGAATTGATACTTTCTAATTGTGTTGCTTGAGAAGACTCCTGAGAGTCCCTTGGGTTGTAAGGAGATTAAACAGGTCAATCCTAAAGGAAATTAACCCTGAATATTTATCGAAAAGACTAATGTTGAAGCTGAAACTCCAATACGTTGACCACTTTATGAGAAGAGCTGACTCATTAGAAGAGACCCTGATACTGAGCAAGATTGAAAGCAGGAGAAGAAGGGGATGACAGAGGATTAGATGGTTGGATGGCATCACTGACTTAATGGAAATTAGTTTGACCAAACTGCAGGAGATGGTGAAGGATAGGGAAATCTGGTGTGCTACAATCCATGGGGTCGCAAAGAGTTGGACATGACTGAGAGACTGAAAAATAACAGTCTTTAGGGGAGGGGGCATTATTCTGCTTAACTCAGCAGGCAATTCTGCTTTCCAATTAATATTGTAATTGAGGTGTAATCCTCCAGGAAACGTGAATATGGTTAAATATTAAAGGAAATTGCAGCAGTACCTTTCCCTTTTGCTTTTTTAGATGACTGCATCAAATGCCCATGGAAGAATTTTGCTCTATTGTCCTACAAATATTAAGAGTAAAGGGATTTTCTATGGAGAAATTTCACACAAACTTTGCCTGTGCAATCTGATTGACTCCCAAAGTTTTGTTATATATGGAACCTTGTTTCTGAAAGCATCTACATGACTAAGTGCTTTCTCTCCACAGGAGTGAGTGCTTCATAAGGAAAGATTATATATGGTCACTGTTTCCCTCAGACTGCTATAGGCATTTGGAAATCAAGTTTCCTTTTCAACCTCTACCTTGTCTTTGGAAGAAAGCTGTATGTCTCTACCTATTGAGAAGTAATGTCAGAGGATGAAATCACTCAGAAAAGTTCTCCAAATGTTAAAGATTATATATGGTCACTGTTTCCCTCAGACTGCTATAGGCATTTGGAAATCAAGTTTCCTTTTCAACCTCTACCTTGTCTTTGGAAGAAAGCTGTATGTCTCTACCTATTGAGAAGTAATGTCAGAGGATGAAACCACTCAGAAAAGTTCTCCAAATGTATCAAATAATATTAAAATTTACTTATTTTAAAAATATTTATAACACCAAAATTTTATTGACAAGCATTAACTGCAGTTATGGCAAAGATCTTGGGACAGAGAAGGGAAATTAACATGTAAATTACTTTGCTGTATTTTCAGCAGGTGAGCTGGCTTAACAAAATCAAGACAAATGATTGTGCTTTAAATCTACCTCAGATTTATTGCACTATGTTCTATTTCATTATCAGTACATTTTATTACCTAATAGAATTGTTCAGTAGTAATGTCCTCCCAACCTACCACAAAATTTTTTTTTACACTTGTGAAGCTTTTTTGAATGAGGTTTTGATTAAAGTGAGCAGAAGGACATGCAAAATAATAGAATTGATTTATAGAGTGAGTAGGACTCAGGTATACTCAGGCTAAATCATACAAAAAGATTGACAGGAGTGATGCAGTCAAACATAAGCTCTCTGAAATGTCTTGGTGAAAGGTTCCAAATCAAACTCTTTTTTTATTATTGACATAAAAGAGAAAAGAAAATAAAAAATCTCACCTCTTTAGAAACTAGCTTCCATATCAAGATCAATGAAACATGACTAGTTGGACTCAATTCAATTAATTGCTGACTACAATTGAAATACGTCCTGTGTATCAGCTGAAATTTCTCCCTTGGCCATTATAAATATATACTCCCCTGTTCCTCACACAGGTATCTTTAGAATCCAGTCTACCTTGTGTTATACTTTTATAGACAATTACATCTTTCTTGAGGTATCATGTGCACTGTATTTTATAGTACTACAGTTGAAGTCTTACTACTTTATATAGAATAAGACCATCTTTTTGGTTTATACTTTATTTCCCTAGAATTCAGCTTGCTTTTTACAATATAGAATTATGATGAATTTCAAGCCATGAGGAATAGTTTTGTAATAATTCCCAAATTCATTTGCAACTGATTGTTACAGAATTCCTTATTTTTTCCTTCTAAGGTTTATCAGACTTTTTCACTCTATTTGGTATGAATTAAATTTTATCAGCATCTTAGTAACTGTCTCTTATACACATCTTCTCTGAATTTAATCTCTTTATATTTTAATTGCCAAAGGTATCCTTCATGATCCTATTGTCTCATGCCTGAGCCTTGGTAATTAAGTCAAAATCATGTCTCCCTGTTTCATCTCCTTATGATGGAAAAACTAACAAATCTTATCACTGCTTTCAATAAGCATAATATTAAAAAATAAAACAGTGAGATAAGCAAATCTTAAAAATTTTGGTGAATTTTGAAGGTCAAGATTAGAGCATATGCTCGAGCACCTGAGCTTTGGGAAAGAGGTGTGCTGAATGAGTTGAACTGTAACACTTACTAACATTAATTCATTCAGCTGCAAATAGAGATTTATTCTCCTCCTGCTTCATTTTCCATTTCTTCACCAAAATCAGATAACTAACTCTTTCCCAAATGCCTTTGTATAGTGTGGAATTTGTGTTTTCAACTCCTTCTTTTGATATATATTTGTTTCATATATTCTTGGTGTTTCTTCTTACTTTGCTGTTGTTTTTCAATCACAAGTCAGGTCTGACTTTTTGCCACCCCATGGGCTGCAGCAAGCCATGCTTCCCTATCCTTCACTATCTCCTGGAGTTTGCTCAAACTCATGATGCTGTATAGCCATCTCATCCTCTATCACCTGCTTCTCTTCCTGCTCTCTAACTTTCTCAGCATCAGGATCTTTTACAATGACCCAATTATTCCATAAGGTGGCCAAAGTATTGGAGCTTCAGCACCAATACTTCCAATAAATATTCAGTGTTGATTTCCTTTAGGATTCACTGGCTTGATCTCCTTGCAATCCAAAGAAGTCTGAAAAGTCTTCTCCAGCCCCACAATTTGAAAGCATCCATTCTTTGGTGCTCAGCTTTCTTTATGTTTTTTTTTTCTTTATGGTTCATGACTACTGGAATAGACATTCTTTTGATTTATTGTAATAACTAATTTGAAAATTGTATAACTTCCTTGCTAACACTAGCCAGGTGGCACTCTCTGCCCCCCTTCTGATGTTTATGTCAGAAGCTTTCTCTGTCCCTTTTCATACTTTAATAAAACCGCACACAAAAGCTCTTGAGTGATCAAGCCTAGTGCCTGGCTCTGAAGCTAAATCTTTGGAGATCATGAATCCAACATCATTCACAGTAAGCAATTAGGAGTCTAGAGAAGGAAAGTAAGAAAAGGCTTCACAAAGTGAGAGGTCAGAGGAGTCCAGGTTTTAAAAGGCCATGTAAACAGGAATGAAGGCAGTTTTGTTAGACTGCCTTTATCCAACCTGAGTGAACATTGTGTGTCTCAATGACCAAAGAACTGCAAAGAGCCACAGAGTACCCAGAGTCCACTCAGAAGAGTTCCTTTACTAGCTGTCATCCTTGTTTGTGTCCTGCGAATATCTCTCATGGAAACTAACCAATATATCATGGTTTTATTTGTCCAGGAAGAGTAAAGTCTATCTGTGGCTTCAACCAACTGTGCTTTCAGTTTTCTCCTTTATCAAAGATTAAGTTCTCTCCAAGAAAGAAGAGTTCCATGAACATCTAAACTTATATTTGAGCAGACTGAATGCAATCAGTTTGAGATATCCCCTCACAAATATTTGCACAGTTGTGAAAACGCAACATGAAACATGAAACAATATTTCTGATTTATTAATGAAATATTAAAGGTATTATAAGGAAGGTATCAGAGAAGGCAATGGCAACCCACTCCAATACTCTTGCCTGGAAAATCTCATGAATGGAGGAGCCAGGTTGGCTGCAATCCATGGGATAGCTAGGAGTCGGACACAACTGAGAGACTTCCCTTTCACTTTTCACTTTCATGCATTGGAGAAGAAAATGGCAACCCACTCCAATGTTCTTACCTGGAGAATCCCAGGGACTGGGGAGCTTGGTGAGCTGCCGTCTCTGGGGTCACAGAGTCTGACACTACTGAAGCGACTTAGCAGCAGCAGCAAGGAAGGTATCATTCTTTTAAAAAGGAATCAATTGTTAACATGACACCTAACAGGAACTTATTCTTCTTCACAGAAAGGAGTGAAATATCCTATTACTTAGGACAGTACATTGCCAAATGAGAAAACAAGCAAGAATTGCTCAGATCAGGGAAATAATCATTTTGTTAATTTATTTATTTTTAGTTGAAAGATAATTGCTTTACCATATTGTGTTGGTTTCTGCCAAACCTCAACATGAATCAGCCATAGGTATACATATGTTCCTCCTTCTTGAACTCCCTCCCAACTCCCTTCCCATCCCACCCCTCTAGGTTATTACAGAACCCCTGTTTGAGTTCCCTAAGTCATACAGCAAATTTCCATTGGCCACCTATTTTACATATGATAATGTATGTTTCCATGTCACTCTCTCCATACATCCCACCCACTCCTTCTTTCCATAGTATCATCAAATTAGTTTATCAATCATAGTAACCATTGTTCTGAAAAAAAAAAAAAAATCTCTTGTCATTTTAAAGTCCTGACTGAACTCCTTTGAACATTACTATACAGAGATTATTAGGGGTACATTCAATTAGGATCTTGACAAACAGTCAAAGTTTATCAATAATCAGAAAAAAGATATAATAGTGTTATATATAGCTAAGGTTAGGAGGCAACGTGACATGATAGCCAAAAACCACAGGATATGAAGTCATAACACAGCCTGAACTTACGCTCTGCATTAAAAGTCCAGTTTTGTCATATGCACAGCTAGGATATTGAGGGAAATGATTCTATTGATAAAATTACCTGTATTATTGTGTGCAAGCATCACAGTAGCTGATTTGTAAATATTATCTATAATATATAAGCATGCTTTCTTTGTTCATGTTTTCTTTATCTTCTGCATCTTTCCACTTTTACTCTCTCATATGCATATTCCATTATCTAAACTTCAGGGGCAAATCAAATGTCATTACTTGGATTTCTGTAAATCTACATCCTATAATACCTTCCTCCATCTCCAGACCCAAGTATAATTGTTTAATTCCTCCTTCTAATATGTTCCCAAGCTAAACTGTACATGGTTCTAGTTTTAGTTATTCATGTGCTCAAACACTTAAGTCAAATATGAACTTCACAATACACCTTGCATGAGTTTCTCTCCTATTGTTTCAGTCAGTTAGTATAGACTGAAAAATAGAGGCTTATTGAAGCTGAGAGTACATGTCCATGAACCAAAACTAGTAAACAAATGTGAACAACTGATTCTGGGGAACATTATAAAGTGATTCACAATGGTACAAAGTTGAAAAGGAAGAAAGCAAACACATCGTTCAGTAAGTGCATTGAAGAGAACGATTCTGACAAGAGGGACAATGGCAGCAGGAATAATCAGGCAATGTTTTTCAGAGAGGCAGAGATACTTTTTTTTAAATATAAATTTATTTATTTTAATTGGAGGTTAATTACTTTACAATATTAATTATTTAACAAATTGATGCATGCAAATTTTCTGCAACTAAAATATGAGAACCATGAAGAAAAAAGAAATATTGACTCAATCACCTGTCAACAAAAGGAGGTTGTCAGGTGTCTACATTAGAAGGATCAGAGATTAAAATAAGAAAGGCATATTTTCATGTTATGGCAGTTTATTCAAATGCTTAGAAAAATAACTTGATTTTTACATAGATTGCTTTTATCCCTATTAAATCAAACCACATATGTCTATAGCCCCAATTGAAATAGCATTGTATTCATTATAATAAAATAATAAAAGTAGATAATTTAACAATAATTTTTCCATGCTGGAGAAAGTCGGTTTATTCATTTATTTTTTTTCAACATTTTTGCTGTTGTTGTTGTCTGCTAGGTATAATTTTAGGTACTAGAGATAGAAGAGTCATCAAATCAAAGTCATTGGCCACATGTAATTGACTATCTGTTGGATGGAGACAGACAATGGTCAAACAAACACAAAAATAAAGTCTATTAAATTATGACAAGTGCAGGAATAAAAATGAAACAGGTGAGGAGAGAAGGTGCTGAGGCGTGATTTTATACAGGGTAATGGAGGAAGACTATGTTGATAGTGAGGCTTGAGTAGAAATCTGATGATGGAAAAAAGCAAACTACATGCTTTCTTGGAGAAGAGAGTCAGTAAAAGAGACGAGAAAATGCAAACTCTCCAAGATTTGAAGCCAAAGGATTTGACTACAAAGACTATGTTCTACCCTTCCTTGTTATGAGGATTAAGTGAGTTACTACATAAGGGCATTTATCATAATGCTTTCACAAACCTCATTATTATTAGAAAAATTTTAAATTCTTTTGCAGACCAAAGCAGAGCCTTTTTTAACTCTTCAGTAATCTTCCTGAAATGCAGGAGACTGGGATTTGATCCCTGAGTTGGGAAGATCCCCTGGAGGAAGAAATGGCAACCCACTCCAGTATTCTTACCTGGAGAATTCCACAAACAGAGGAGCCTGTCAGGCTACAGTCCATGGGGTCACAAAGAGTCAGACACGACTGAGTGACAGACAGAATAGAATAGTGGTGCTCTATCAGCTTTAAAATTGCACCAACCGTGCAGTATTGTGACTTATTATTAAATACCTGAAAACAATATGTCAAAAATAATTACTACTCAGCTTTGAAAATACTGGCAATATAAAACAAATTTTCTTCTAAGATTATATAATTTCTGACTAAAAATAAGAGTCAAGGAAGAAGAATCAATGGAATTTCCTAAGGAGTCATTGGTAAATATTTTTGTAGACTAATGGCTAGTGGATTTTATCCAGCTGTTTTTTTTTTAACCCTGAAATTTTCAATAAAATGTAAATAAAAATCTTATCACATAAGATATTCCCTTATTAGCAGAATACACCCATTCTAGATCTGCATGTGCCCATCAATGTCCTCACTATGTTCCCAGAGTCAAGTGGCCAATGTACCACACTGCTGGAGTATGCCTGTTCTGTCCATATGACTACACATCCTGACTGAATTTGCAACACCCCATCATTACAAAATGCTCTGTTGGCACAACCTCTTTTGGCAGTGGCTAAATGGTTTCTCAGGAATTTACACCTATAGGAAGATCAGGCAGTCTTTTTGACTGTGAGAGCATAACTCATAGGTAAGTTCAGATGAGCTCAAAGGTACAATATTTTCATGAAGGTCACAGGCAACTGAATTTTGCTATTAAGGTGAAGAAGTTGAGAGTTGTAATCATCACTAGTATCTATCAACTCCCTCTGGATCAACATTTTCATTTAAATGGCCAAGTGGCACTAGTGGTAAAGAATCTACCTGCCAATGCAGGAGACCTGAGTTCAGTCCCTGGATGGGGAAGATCCCCTGGGGGAGGAAATGTCAACCCAGTCCAGTATTCTTGCCCGGAGAATCCCTTGTACAGGAAAGCCTCAAACGCTATAGTCCATGGTGTCACAAAAGTGTCAGACACAACTGACGCAACTTAGCGTGCAAGCATCAGCTTCTGAATTCAAATACAGAATCAGTCATTTCAACACTCTTTCCCAATGCACACTTCTGAGCAACACCTTCTCTTTCCCTAGAGCCATTCCTTCCCGAGAACCTCAAAGAGGTCCATATGGTGAGCAGACTACTCTGGTCTGCAATACTTTATTTCCCATTATGTTCTTTGTAAGAGTCATACCAGCCAACTTTCTTTCCCAAGGTTTTCCTCCCTCTGAGTCTTAGAGAAAGCTACAGGTTTTTCAGAAATCTTGCCAACTTATTATAATCTCTGTCCCTTGTCGGTAGAGCTTCTTCTCCTGAATGCCCAAGTATTCACTTTTCCTATTTTATTCCTCAGAGAATCTTCTAGATAACAACGTAGTTACAATTTAAAATAAATTGTCATATTTAATTCTCACATGCAAAAGAAAAAAAAAAAACCCTGTGTGACAACTAATTATTATCTCCTTTTAAATGTAAGACTGAGGTTCAAACAGGTTTAGGTAGTTAACTGATTTTAAAACCCTTGTTCACTTTACTGTACTCTCACTTTTTCCTTATGATATGTTAGAAAATAAGAAAATGATTGTGGGTAATAGCATTCAAGAAGCCAGAAGTGGGCTTGTCTAGTGCTAGGACTACTCTAGCTCAAGTCAGAGCTGATTCTACTTTTTCCCAAATGGCTCAGGTTTTGTTTTTATATAACCTGATTTAAATTTGCCCTTTTCTTTTTCTCGTCTGTTCATAGGCATTTTTGTGATGGATAACACAACAATAAAAAATACCCTATTTTCAGTTATTGCAATTGCTTATGAAATGCCACCTCAAGTATTGCTATGATTCGATTCAGAGTTTGTTAGTGGAGGGAGACCAAAATAATGTCAAATTCTTATTTTTGATTATTTGAATTAACTTGCAGTCTGATTGCTAAGAAATGTGATCAGCTCTGCCATTGTATATTTAATGCTTCTTACACTAGCAAAATATTATTGCTAACAATTTTATATTTTACATAATAATAATATTTATCTTTCTGTAAATATCTGAAAATGTCCTGATTGAGATGCTGTTCAGGTAAAATACACTAAAATAAAAATATAGGCGTATAAACTCACATATAAATTTGTCATAAAGTGTCCCTTAGATTGCCAGACCTCATGCCTTCTTCTAAGAAAAGTATTTTGAAATTCCCCTTTATATCTTGAACTGAAATCTATAGCTAGTGTAAAATGCAGACATATATAAAAATAATGTAACCCATTAATTATAAGATGAATAAAAAATCAATTTCATGTCATTTTCCCCAGAAGCAAAGTTCTCCTTTGAATCATTACATAGTATAAATTGTATGGAGCTTCCTGAGGTCTCCTCAGAATTGTTAGGAAACAGGGTGTTACCCCAAAATATGTTTCCATGACATATTGTTGTTTTGAATTCCCAAGTGGCATTAGTGGAAAAGAACCCTCCTGCCAATGCAGGAGATGTAAGTGATGTGGGTTCAGTCCCTGGGTCAGGAAGTTCCCCTGGAGAGAGAAATGACAACCCAGTCCACTGTTTTTGCCTGGAGAATCCCATGAACAGAGGAGCTTGGTGGGTTACAGTCCATGGGCTCACAAAGAGTCAAACGTGACTGAAGCAACTTAGCACACACAGTTGTTTAAGAAATGGCCAGTACGAGAATAACACTCTGACTCTACTGTCGCTCTAAAAACAGGAAATAAATCTTACATGAAAGGTATACTCTCTGTATCTAGAGGTAGAAGGACAACCTTGTCACCAAAGACAGGGAATTTGGGACCAAGAATCCTGTATAAATAAACTTTATTACTTCTCTTCTTTACTACCAAATCCAAACTCTGTTTAGATTCTTCATTAATTGGGCACCCAAAACCTAAGTTTCTTTCCCCTGTCAATTCCTCACAAATTTATTGTCTAAAATATATCAAAGCTGCTTGCTTTCTCCATCTTTGAGGTCGGTCCCATTTCTATGAGAACTTTGTGCACATGAATTAAAATTTGTTTCTTTTTCTCCAGTTAATTTGTCTGGTGTCAACTTTATTGTTATTTGAGCCACTAGAACTCAAGAGGGCTAATGGAGGAAACTTCCCCTTCCCCAACAGAACCTAAGAACTCCCAAAGGCCCCAGCTTCTAATATCATCACATGGTTTTAGAATTTCAACATATAAATTTAGGGAACACAGAGCATAGCAGAGGTTGAGGGATCTCTCATTCCATCCAAAGGTAATTCTTGAAGGAGCATCCCAGCAGGTAACTTGGTGGCTCAGTTGATAAAGAATCTGCCTGCAATGCAGAAGACCCAGTTCAATCCCTGGGTGAGGCAAATTCCCTAGAGAAGGCAATGGCTACCCACTCCAATATTTTGCCTGGAAAATCCACAAAGGATGCTAGTGGGTTACAATCCATGGGGTCACAAAGAATGGACACAACTTAGTGACCAAACTACCACCTCAACAGTTAGCAGCTAGGGTATAAGGATATAGGCCAGGTAAAGAAATAACAGGCAGAGCATCAACCATGTAAGAAGAAAATATAATAAAATAGCACAACTTTAACATATAAATTCTCAAGTACAACTGCACTTAAAAAAAAAAAAACAGAAAACATTCAGACATTTGAACTTATTCATGAAATAATAATGAATATGACAGTTACTGCTATAGGCTAATACAGATGTTTGGTATAGAGATTCAAATACCATGATGCTGCCATAAAAGACATGATTTTCTAAAATGTAGCTAAATCTTCAGAAAATCTGAAGGAAAAAATGATAACCTTTCTTCAAATGACCTTGTTGTTGCATTTTTTAAAATTCAGTGTACATAAAAAATGTGCAAAAAATGTGCTGGAAAAATAAAGAAGAGTTTGGTTTAAGAATTCAGTTCAGTTCAGTCACTCAGTTGTGTCCGACTCTTTGCGACCCCATGAATCGCAGCACGCCAGGCTTCCCTGTTCATCACCATCTCCCGGAGGTCACTCAGACTCACATCCATCGAGTCCGTGATGCCATCCAGCCATCTCATCCTCGGTCGTCCCCTTCTCCTCCTGCCCCCAATCCCTCCCAGCATCAGAGTCTTTTCCAATGAGTCAACTCTTCGCATGAGGCAGCCAAAGTACTGGAGTTTCAGCTTTAGCATCATTCCTTCCAAAGAAATCCCAGGGCTGATCTCCTTCAGAATGGATTGGTTGGATCTCCTTGCAGTCCAAGGGACTCAAGAGTCTTCTCCAGCACCACAGTTCAAAAGCATCAATTCTTCAGTGCTCAGCCTTCTTCACAGTCCAACTCTCACATCCATACATGACCACAGGAAAAACCATAGCCTTGACTAGACGGACCTTAGTCGGCAAAGTAATGTCTCTGCTTTTGAATATACTATTTAGGTTGGTCATAACTTTTCTTCCAAGGAGTAAACGTCTTTTAATTTCATGGCTGCAGTCACCATCTTCAGTGATTTTGGAGCCCCAAAAAAATAAAGTCTGACACTGTTTCCACTGATTCCCCATCTATTTCCCATTAGATAGTGATAAATAAGATTTTCACATATTTAGAGGCAAACTATAACTTGTGAAGAACTTTGAACTATTCTTCATTTTGGAATTGTCTATATGTTGATGGTTAGCTTTCATGACTTAACCACTAACAATTCTCTCAATCACTGGGACAAAGTGTCCCTGCCAAGAATGTCCAAACCCTCTACCTCCCAAAATTCCCAAGATGTCTCCAAGGTACAGTACAAACTCTCTAGTTTATTGGTTGAGACATATTAATCTTGAGTACATGAATTTTGAACATAGGTTACTTTCATGATAAAAACATTCCATATTCTATAGTTAAATTCTAAGGGCACTCTAGAAAGAATCTTACACACACACACACACACACATTGAAGAGATGATTGTTAGAAAAAGTATGGAACTAGTGCAATAATATATAAGAGCAGATAAAATATTACATATACCTAATAAGTAGATGTATGTTTTTTCATCAAAGTAAAATATAAAGTTATATCTACTGGTCTAATGTTTATATGCATACTTATAATTTTAGTCCATGGTTCTAGAATTCCAGATAACATTCAATGATAGTGCCAATCAGAAGGGAGAACATAATGACATTCTAATGTTACAGAAAGAAATATAAAAATTTCAAAAATTAATGGAAGGGAAGAAAGGTCAAAGTAAATTCATCTCTTATTACACTATATTTGCAACCTGATTTACAATAGTCAGTCTCCCTGAAGTTGGGACTGTAGTCATTTTGATTAGTAGTTCATTTAATGAGTGTAAAAACTTCTTACATTGGGCATTCATACTATATTAAAGGGTGTCCATTAAAATTCCCAAAACCTTGGAGTTAAAAAAGTCATCTGCCTTCTCCCCACATTGGTGCATCCAGGTCATCTTATACCTTAAGGAATATAATTTGAACAAACCTGAAATCCCCTACCTTTGAGTTTGTCTTGAAATAAAAATGGAGAGCCAAAAGAACAGGTGTAAATGCAAAACAAAATTGCAAATTACTGAAAAAAAATATATTGGAATATGTCTATCAGGTCTAGTTGCCTTCACAGACTGCTTGTACTTGCCCTATAATCTGAACATGCTGAAAAAGCCTTTCAGCTACTGCATACATAATTTTCCCTGAAGAAGGATCATTAGGAAACCAGAGGACTCTCAGCAGGCAGACGTATCTAGAGGAAACTAGATTTATGGGGAAATAATTGTTACTAATAATTATAGCAATTACTATTCAGAGAAAAAAATCATTCTTTATTAAAATCACTTCCTTCTCTTATATTCTGAACTTCATCATTTCCTGTGTCTTGGAATACATTTCCACAATTCTGCCCATCTCCCACAACAATTTAAAGTATTGCTGTCCTCTCTCTTCCTTTTTAATCAATCCTTCTTAATCATTCCAGGTTGATCCTAAAATTACTGTCTTTCATGATTCCAGGGGGCAAACCATAATGTATGCATCATATTAAGTTCAAAACATCTGGTTGGTTTTCAAAGTCCCTATCAGTCTGCTCCACCCAACATTCCTATCTGTCTTGTTTACCGTTCTCTGAAATGCCTTCCATTCATCATTGTACTCAAGGCTTTGCTTAATATATAGTTTCCAAATTCTAAAGAGTTGACTTCAAGTGCACTGGAGAAATATTCAGGATCCTCTGCTTAGTTAGGAATCTAATGTCAAATTAGTCTTGGATAATAGTTTTCCCTAATTTTGCTACTGAATTATAGTGTCATCATGTCATTTTGCTAGTCCTTATCCTTGAAACACAGAGACCTGAATAACCTGCTTTTCATTTGTCTTGAAGAGTCTTCACTTCACTTTTTGTCATTGCTTTTCAGTATCGATATAATTTACATATTCGAGTGAAATATTGATGTTCAATGGGAATATGAGCAACAAATTATGCAAGTGTCAAGATTTTGAGCTGAATGTCACAAGGAGATGAATGTTCAAAAGGAGGGAGTATCCCAGGACAAATAATTTAAGGTTAAAGTGGGTTAAGTTATTGTGGGGTTAAACCTAATTCTCCTATTTTTCCTGATAATTATTTCTGTAATTCTGACCGGAAAGATGGCACAGTGGTAAACAATCCATCTGCCAACACAGGAGACTCAAGAGACTCAGGTTCAATCCCTGGGTCGGGAAGATCCTCCAAAGTAGGAAAAGGCAATTCACTTCAGTACTCTTGCCTGGAAAATTCCACGGACAGAGGAGCCTGGCAAGCTACAGCCCATGGGGTTGCAATAAGCCCAACATGCCTGAGGCTGAACACACACATGCACAATGTGGTCTACTAAGTTAAAATAGTGTTTAGAAAAATACTGTGGAAATTTGCATTAGAAGAAAGGTTTTTTTGCTTTCTTATAAAACCCTTTTCTTATAAATCTTAGTCATACTATTTCACCTTGGTGCTAGTCCACAGATATGAAAATAACCCAATGCCCATAACATCCAAAAGAGCTTCATAAAATCATCTAAATACTTTGAGTTAGGTTAGTTTTATTTTTTTTATTTTTTCCCTTAGTTTCCCAGTACTCTAAAGAGATATTACTACCGAAAAAATACTCCTGGAACTGGTTACACATTTCCTGACTATCGAATCTTATTATGTGTATTCATTATGTTTTCCTCTATCTGCGATGTTCCTGGAACTTCTAAATATCAAATAAAAGCCTAACACATTATTTGAGTGTCAAAATGGCCCTGTTTACTGTTTATTTTTCCCCTATACCTCTCTACTAAATGAATGGGATAGCTTGAGTGCATGGAATGGAAAGCAACCAAAGTAAAAGGAATTTTAAACCTCATGAATATCTAATATAAAAATAAATAAACGATTGAGTCCCATAAGGCTACTTACTTCTTATCTAATTGATTTCCCACTTATTTCTTTGAAACACCTACCCAGTCCCCTTGTTATATAATCCAGAATATGTCTGGTCTTTGTGTCTGGTTCCTGGGAGGTAATATCTAAATCCTTAGAATTTCTCTAGTGGTGTGAATGTCCTTGATATTCATGGCTAGCCCTTGGACTACACTTGAGTTTATGCTGAAGAGATGATTCAGGATGAGAGCTACTGGTTATGCCAGAAAAATGAATCAAACAATTATAGGGTTGGGGCTTTGAGCCATTTGATATCAGCCTAACCTTCCAACATGTGGTGAGGATAGGGGACTAGAGGCTGACTTCAGTCACATGGTCAAAGATTGAATCAATTATGTCCACATGGTGAAATCCCAATAAAAATGTTATACACCAAGCTTGGTGGAGGTTTCTAGTTGATGAACAAACTGAAATGCCAGAAGGATGACACATCCTGATTCCATATGGAGAGAGAACAAGAGGTTTGAATTCTGAACCTTTGCAAATCTTGCCCTATATGTCTCTTCATTTGACTGATGCTAATTTGTATCTTTTATAATAAGGATACCATTGTAATTATAATAGTTCTGTGACTCCCATAAGATTTTCTAGTGTATCATTGAATATGAAGAGGTCTTGAGTACTCTCAAATTTGTAGCCAGTTGGTAAAACATGTGGGTGGTCTGGAGACCTCTACAATCAGCTAGAAGTAGGGCAGTCTGAAAGGAGGGCAGTCTTGCGGAGAACTGAGCCCTTAACTCGTAGGATTTGTACTAACTTCAAGTGAATATTGCTGGGATTGAAGTGCAGTATACAAGTTGGTGTCAGAATACTCATCCTTATCTTTGCAGATCTGCTTTTGATGCCTGTATATCGCATCTTGATTCTACTATAACTTTGGTTTACATGAAGCTTTGACATGACAGGCATCCTTGCAATATTTTAGACTCTTCTGTTGAGATACAAAGATTACCAGAGACTATTTCATTTCCATCAAAATTGGAGGCAAACACTAGAGACCACTGGCAACTTTTTGCAGAATTTTGACTAAGAAGTGCATTTAGACAAAGTAAATAATCGTTTTCCTGGTTAAGGCACCTTCTCAGTGATGAAAGAAGTTCCCTGATTCTTCCCTCACCTAAAGCTTCAACATTTAAAGCAAAGAATTCCCTTGCACATAAAGTAGGTCAGTTTTTAACATTTAGAGTTCTGAAAATAAAAGCAACAAATGGTCCTTTTTTTTTTTCCAAATAAAAATGAGTTTACTCAGCCCATCAAAAATCCACAATATAATCCAAAATCAATATGTTTGTGTGATAATTATTAAACATCATCTACATCAATAAATTTATTAACATTGGCTCTAGTTATGAACTCTCTTCTCATGTAAGATGAAGCCCTGCTCCACAAAATTGCATTGTATTTGAGCTAACTACTTCCAATATTCAACTGAGTTAAAATATAAAAATGTCTTAAGTCAATCAAATAGTGGAGAAGCCAAAGGTTTTGGTTGGTTTAGTGGATCACAAAGGACAAGACTTCTTAGTCCAATTCACATATCACAGATTTTAATTTTTAATTTGTTACAACTATTTGAATGCCCAAATAGATTCTAAGACACGTTGTCACTGAAAAGTTAATATGTAAGTGTTTTGAGTATATAACCAGAAGAAAGAAATACTCTCCTGAATTGCTAAGTGTCTCAACAACAAAAAAATGTGGTGATCAGTTTCTGATCATTAAAATAGCTCAGTCTCTGAATATCCTTGGGTTTAATTCCCTGAGAAAGAGAGAATGTGACTGGCTCAGTTTGGATAAGATGAATACTCCTGGTTCAATGAGCTGTAGATATGAAGCTGAGATTACTTGGTACTCCAATGTGGTCATTTCAATCATTTCACCTTCCCCAAAGTCTTTAATGTGGGTACTTAAAAGAATACATGTGTGAAATGAAAATGTATCTTGCCATACCAATAAACAAAAAATATCACAGCCATCAGTGATTTCTGGCCTCCAAATGTGAATGAGGGCTCCTGAAAACTGAGATCCAGCAGATGCTGCCATCCCCCATGATGGTTGCTGAGGAACTGGGGGAATGTAAGAAGCAGCCATCTGCCCCTCTTTAAGGTGAACAATAAAACAGGATTTGGCCCCAGATAGGTGAGAAAGAATCTGCCTGGATGAAACTGGAGCCTATTATACACAGTGAAGTAAGTCAGAAAGAAAAACACCAATACAGTATACTGACACATATATATGGAATTTAGAAAGATGGCAATGATGACCCTGTATGTGAGACAGCAAAAGAGACACAGATATATAGAATGGACTTTTTGTCTCTGTGGGAGAAGGAGAGGGTGGGATGATTTGGGAGAATGGCATTGATACATGTATACTATCATGTAAGAACGAAGCACCAGCCTATGTTCGATATAGGATACAGGATGCTTGGGGCTGGTGCACGGGGATGATCCAGAGAGAAGATATGGGGTGGGATGTGGGAGGGGGATTCAGGATTGAGAGCTCGTGGTGGATTCATGTCAAGGTATGGCAAAACCAATACAGTATTGTAAAGTAAAATAAAGTAAAAATTAAAAAAAAAAAAAAAAGAATCCGCCTGCAAGGCGGGAGGCCTGGGTTAGATCCCTGGGTTGGAAAGATCCCCTAGAGAAGGGAAAGCCACTCACTCCAGTATTCTGGCCTGGAGAATTCTATGGACTATGTAGTCCAAGGGGTGGAAAGAGTCAGAAACAACTGAGTGACTTTCACTTCACTTCACTTCTTTAGCTGAGGTGCACATGAAAGGATGAATTCGGTGAGCCCAGAGGCTTGCATCTTCCTAATTATAGAATGCTAAATTCCTTAATTTGACATCTAATTTGATGTTCAGAATGCCTGTTCCCTTTTTTGCAAACTTGTGTGTAGCCTGACTCCCCTCTCTCTTCCTTGGAGCAGTTTTCTCAGAGCTACAGAGATTCTGTCTCCTGGGCTCAGAGTCCCAAACATTCTCACCAAATAAAATAGCTCTCTACTTTCAAGTTTTGATTATATTTTTAGTCGATCCATGTTAAGAGGCAAAATTTATCATTAATACTATGCTACTGCACAAAGATCCAACTCATAATGCATCTTTGCTTGTTACTATTATTATTTTTTTAGGTATTGATTCTGTGACTTAATTGGAATATTCTATGCTCCTTCTCATAGGCTGCATGTAGTCCATGGGGTCGCTAAGAGTCGGACACAACTGAGCGACTTCCCTTTCACTTTTCACTTTCATGCATTGGAGAAGGAAATGGCAACCCACTCCAGTGTTCTTGCCTGGAGAATCCCAGGGACGGGGGAGCCTGGTGGGCTGCCACCTATGGGGTCGCATAGAGTCAGACACGACTGAAGTGACTTAGCAGCAGCAGCATTCTCCTTCTCAGGGTCTAACACAGTGCAAGTCCTCAAGAAATGTTTAAAAAATCATTTCTGATAGATTGCTATTGTATGGAGGGTATCATATGGAATTAAATTTAATCTTGGTCTACTATGAGGGAATTTTTTTTAATTCTGGAAAATAAAAATAGTATCAATATGTGTATAAAATATATAGCAACAGAACTGGTGTGATAGAGTGGAAAGGACCATCATTCAACTAGACAGGAGAGCAAGATTCAAATTCTGGGTCAGTTGCAATTATTTTTATTATCCATTTATTGTCTGATCTTCAGCTTATTTCACGTAGTAAGAGAGTTGGGGGAAATGTATTTCAAGTTGTGCCCAATGATTTAACTCCCTATAGAAAACAAAAGTAATGCTGTCTGTGTGATAGTTTCTGTGGTCTAAGTTAATAATATTTAAGAAATATCAGTGTTCTGGGAGTAGCCTGAAGGGTGATATTAAGGAAGGGATTTTAAAAAGGAAGTTAATGTATATTATGGCCCTAGTTTGTTATATATTGTTTAAAGCATTCTTAGTCACATTATTTCATTTTATTCTCATAAATATTCCATCAAAACTGACATAAGCATCCAAGTGTATTTATTAGCTTATACCATTGAAAAGCCCTTTAGGCATGGATGATTCAGTGTCTAACAAAACAGCTTGAAGTTCCAGGCTGTACTGATCAGTTAACACAGTTCTTCTGTGGCTTACCTTCATTTTCATAATGGCGCTTACTGTCAAAGTGATATGATCACTGTTGCAGACCCTGCCTAACATATTGTCAGCTCACAATGTGAAAAAAATATTAGCTTAAACCAAGAACCTTGGGATATCAAGGGCTCAAGTTGGATTCCACATTCATCCTTGAACTCTTAATAGATACAATTGCCCAATGAATGGAATACATTGACTAAAGTTCAATTATCTTCTGCACCTATAGTAACACAAACCACATAAACAAGAGTAGGAGAAAAGTATGGAAACTCTGAGTACAATTTCTCAAATTAGACTTAATTGAGATTAGGTAGTAGAATCATGGATTTATTCAGCCAAATTTTATTGACCACTGTTTATGAGTTGGACACTGTGCTATGCACTGGGAACATAGCCCTAAATAATCAAAAAAATGTCTTTAGGTTTCATGCAGATTAGATTGATGAGGTAAGAGACAAAGAATCTATCCTGACAATAGTTTTCTATTTCTATTCTTCCAGAATCTCAGAAAGAAGGCAAATGCATTGAAGTGACCCCTATGTTCTGTGCCACCTGTTCACATGAAAACATTGTGTATCTCCAAATGCATAAATGACATAGGACAGAACAGCTAAGAAGCTGTGCTGAAAGTGGTGCTTAAAAAATATAGAATTTAATAATTTGAATAAATAAATTTATATTTAATAAAATATATATAGAATTTAATAATTTGAAATGTAGAAGAAGGTTAATAGCATTAGAATGCTTAGGTTTCTAACTTTATTGAGAAAATGTTGAAAGTAATAATTGACTTAAAGCTCTTCAAAATTTCGCATAGCTATAATGTGTTTTATGCTATTTAAATAAATAGTTCAAATTATTATTTCTTAGTCTTTCTTTCTAGTATTATTTATTCTCTGCAAATTACTTATGCATTTAGTTTTTTTCATTATTTTTTTTGTTTCTTGTTTTGTGTTTTGCCATCTACACTCACATAGATTATAATTGATGATGATCTGGATTTACAATGAACTACCTTCCTTTACATGTCTTTTCCAGAGAACTCTTACCCAGAAAGATAATAGTTGCCTATATTGCTCATTTTGCTCATTGTTCTATTGTTCATGTCAGAAAATTTCCAGGAAATAATTTAATGAACACCAAAATTTTCAGCTTTTCAGCAAGCATCATCAAAAACTGTTTACTCTGTAAAATTCCAAGACTGTTTATACTCTTGACCCCAAACTCCTACTTTGCTTTCTCTACTCATCCTCAACTATAATATCATTATACTTACCCAATCCTAATCAAGCCACTCTTCTGAGAGATCCACCTAAAACTAAACTCTAAAACCTTGTAACTATCCTGAATTTACCCTCCCTATTTGGAGATGCTACTAACACTTAATCAAGGTAGTCATCTCTCTTACTTGCTTTGTCTTAAAAAGTAATTTTGGTGACATTTTCCTGAAGTCAGAATTCAGTAACTGTAAGAGAGTTTAACCACTACAATTCTAACATGGAGTGCCTGCATATATTGCTAAATGAATAGGCAAATGAATTATAGGGTCATTCAGATCATAATAGATCACTTTATAGTTCTATGTGATAGTGAAAGCCTCTAAGTCATGTCTGACTCTGCAACCCATGGACTGTAGCCCACCAGGCTCCTCTGTCCATGGAATTCTCCAGGTAAGAATACTGGAGTGGGTAGCCATTCCCTTCTCCAGGAGATCTTCCTCACCCAGGACTAATCCAGGGGCTCCTGCATTACAAGCAGATCCTTTCAATCTGAGCCACTAGGGAAGCCTTTACAGTTTCTATACTTGAGCTATAAAAACCCTAGGTATAGCGCTTCTTATCAGGTATCAAAGGATAGTCAAATTGGTCAATTTTAATTTCATTCCTTGTCTGCAACTGATTTGCCCATTTCTTTCCATGTTGTATGTACTTCTTTCAGAATTATTTGATTCTTTGAAATACTCTTTAAGAAGACAACAGAAATAATGTGGAATTGGTATAGCATTAAGAGCTTTATGAATATAGTTCTCAATAATTTGCTATAGATTTCCAAGAACTATCAAGAATTATCAAGCACTGTGTTCATAAAGCTCTTAATCCTATACTAATTCTGCATTATTTCTGCTGTCTTCTTAAAGAGTATTTCAAAGAATTCAAATAATTCTGAAAGGAGAAGTACATACAACATAGGACGAAGTGGGCAAATCAGTTGCAGACAAAGAAAGGAGTTAAAATTGACCAATTTGACTATCCCTTGATACCTGATGAGACATACTGTATCTAGGATTGCAAATGTAGATTCTTTATGAAGTGTTTCCTGATGAAGTGTAAATAGTCAGTGTTGAAATTCATGCAGGATAAAGAGGTATGAGAAACACAATCTCATATCGAAGGAATATTTATTTCAAGCATTTTTGCCCTTTTTAAAAAACTGAAAATAATGGCTTGTCTTACTACCTCCTTAAGGGAATTGTCTCCCTAAAATATAAGCTAATTTTTAGTGTATGGTTAAAAATGTCAATTTTCCATGATTACATTAATTTAAGTGCCAAGATTTAGAAGCAAGATTTAGAGTCTCAGCCTAAAGTTGATTAGACAAGAGAAGAATAATAGCATCGACTACTTTGTCTTACAAAGAGAAATAATGCAAATAGGTGCAGCCTCAGGGTAACAAAACAATATACATTTGGCCTGTCAGAGTCCTCCTATCCCAGAGGGCTCTGTGTACAGAGAGAAAGCGAATTCAATGAATGGTTAGTAAAATGGCAATTTCTAGTTTTCAGCTTCAGTTTCTGCTTTTGAGAGAAAAAAGTCTTTTTCCTTACAGACAGATAGGGGAAACCCACAACCGTATTTCCATGGACAGGAATAGTTTAGAGGGAAATTAGGGACAAAAGGTAGCCTGGTGATTTGGGTTTGCTCCTACTAGGCAGTTAGACAAAATAGACTATGAAGTGCTTTTGTAGACAGAAAAGTGCTATAAAAATGCCAACCCATTAATCATGGGTGATTTTAATTACAGTGATATTGATTAGCATAGCAACTATGCAAAATCTAACCACACACACTGTGCTTTCCTGAGTTTGCTTTTTTTTTTCCCCCTCCTCAGTTTCATGAACAGCTGGCTTAACCAAAGCCTATTTTAAGACCCCAAAAGAGCAAACATGAATAAAGTAAAGTTGAAGGTTGTAGAAGTTTACAATGAGAAGTTATTGAAGACAATGAAATTCTGGAATCTCTAAGAAAACTTGAATTCTTCAAAGAAAGCACTGTAAAGTATTATGCCACTAGGGAATGTTTTAGTCAATTTCTATAGTAAATGCATAAATGGTTCTATTTGGTTTTATTCCCTTGGTTGAATATACATAGTTAAATTAAATGGCATGTATTTGATGTACTTCTTGAAGCATATATTCGTACATCTGTGCTTTGAGTCTAGCCTGTGCTTTTATGAGAATATTGTCTTCCTACACACAATTCCAGTTCAGACAAATGGCAATAAGGAAAATGTCTTAATTTATAAAGAAATACTGTACCTAATGATATCATATCACATTCACATATTTAGGCACACTCAGATGTGCAGAGAAATCATGTAAACATAGCTTATTTTATTTTCTAAAACTGATCTAATTGTTGTCACAAACTCTTAACTGCTTTGTAGTGATAAATTTAATTTTTTAATTAAACTTTCCACTTAATATCCTTAATTCCTTTTGGTTTCAAATAATCTCTTAACTGATTTCAGTTTGGGTAAATGCTCAGTCTTTCACATGTAATTTCCTTTCCCATAAGCCCATAAATATGACTTTTGAATCTTAATAAGAATCTTGAGATCTCATGAAGTGGCAAGTGGCAAGGAGGCCAAAGAAGATTCAAGGCTCTTCCATGTAGATCCCTGTTCTGTTTTCCCAAGCAGTGTGTTTAACCTACCAAGTCTAACATTGTTCAGTCCTTGAATTAGTGTCTCTTGAGATGCTTCAAGTCTTAATTGATGTTAAGATAGTACTTGATGATGAATTCCAACTTTTCTCCTTTCAGTCACAAAGTCTCTATGCACTATAACCATCTTATCAGTTTATCAGTCTAGTCAGTATATCTGTTGTTCTCCTCAGGGGTATGAAGCAACTGGAGAGACTTCTACATTCTTCCGTGGGTGATCAGGAGCTGAAAGCACTGTCTTAGGCTCATTAATTTATGCTCTTTCCAATAGTCACCCTCATGCCACACTGGTCTGGCACTGGGACAAGTAAGGAACTTCTCTAGAGAGTAGCAGCTCCTCATGGACTATCACATGGAAAAGCAGCTTCTCTTCTCACTGCAAGCAGCTTCTTGTAGTGCGGTAGGGTTAGGAAACAGGAGCATGTGAGAGACTTGCCCAATTCCTTTCTATTCTTTCTACCTTTTCTCTGACAGGTGATAGATTCAAAACAACCATGTATTAAAAAGTGTATAAAATATTTTCCCTTGCATCTGAAAAAACATGTATAAAATTTAATACATATATAAACTTAATAACTAGCATGCATGTGCCAGACATGGTGCTAAAATATGTTTATTTATTTTTGAGAGGTATAGTTGATTTACAATGTGGTATTAGTCTCAGATGTACAGCAAGGTTATTCAGTTATACATACAACATATCTAATTTTTTCCAGGTTCTTTTCCCTTACAGGTTATTACAAAATATTGAACATTGTTCCCTGTTCTATAAGTAGGTTCTTGGTTACCTATTTTATTTATTGTACTGTGTAATGATTAATCCCAACCTCTTAATTTATCCACCACCCACCCCTCAACTTTGATGACCATATATTTGTTTTCTATGTCTGTGGGTCTATATCTGTTTTGTATATAAACTCATGCCTATCTTTTTCTTAGATTCCACATGCAAGTGATATCATACATTATTTGTCTTTCTCTGTGTGGCATATTTCATTTAGTGTGATAATCTGTAGGTCCATTCTTGTTACTGCAAATGGCATTATTTTATTCTTTAATGGCTGAGTAATATTCATTGTATAAATATACCTTATCTTTTTTATCCATTCATCTGCCAATGGACATTTAGATCCATGTCTTGGCTACTGTAAATAGTGACACAATGAATATTAGTGTGCATGTATCTTTTCAAATTGAAATCTTCTCTGCACATATGCCCAGGAGTAGGATTGTATGATCATATGGTAGTCCCCCATCTTTAGTCTTTTTTTTTTTTAAGAATCTCCATACTGCTCCCCATAGTGGTTTTACCAATTTACATTCCCACTAACAGTGTAGTTCCTTTCTCTCCACATCACATCCAGTATTTATTATTTATAGACTTTTTGATGATGACTTTTGATAGTTGTGAGATGACACCTCAAAATAGCTTTGATTTATTTTCAACTGTCTACCAAGTAGTGAGGCTGAGCATCTTCTTTATGTGCCTTTTGGCCATCTTTAGGTCTTGTTTGGATAAATGTCTATCCTTAAAAATGGGCAAAATATCTTATTTAATATTTATATCAATCTTGAAAATAGGTATCAATATTTTTTCAATATTAATGAGTAGTTTTGATGATCAATGAATTTAAATAACTTCTCTAATGTCAAACAGCAAATATTTGGCAAACCAGGTATTCATGACCAAGTATAGAAGACTTTGAACTGACACCTTTAAATATTATGATCAATGTAAGAGAGGGAAGAACTGATTCATCCACATCTATATCCCCATGAAAACAAATATCCAGGAAGATATTATAAAACCCAGCAAATATAAACACTGAAAACTTAGAGTCCATAAGTTTTAATGTGATATATTGTCTTTTTTTGGAATTCATAGCACATTTGTTGGGCTGATTATAAAGAAGACCAATCAGCAAATACAGGAAATCGATGCTTTTCTTAGAGTTCCAAATTAAAGGATGCTCATGTGTAGACAAAAATAAATCCCTAGAACTTGAATTCAAATTTCAATATTAAGTTACACTGTATTGGAAATGTCTCGAGTAGTTTTTGTTTCTTATAGTAAACTTTAACTAGCAAAATATATAGAACTGGAAGGGATTCTAAGAAAAGACCCTTAAGACCCTTCATTACCAGTGAAAGTGGATTGTAAGTGGCATATCAAATGTGGTCATTGGTACCATGCAATTTCTTATCACTGAGTGGGATTTGGATATCAAGTGGCTCCTGAAAATGATCGTGAGGAATTTAGAGAGAGTGAGGTGAGTTGGTTTCGTCTGATTGAATAGGATGGCACAATGAAACAAAATGATAATACGGGGACTTAAATAATCAGCTTTCTTTTCCTTCTTTCCTTTCACTTCCCAAACTCACCTGCTTCCATAAGTTTAGACTTTCTTGAGTCCCTAAAAGAGTCTCTTACTATTAACAGTCACTGACTGAGACAACAATAAATAAGACACAGAAATCAATCCAAGGAGTTACAGAAATACAAAGTAATTTGAAGTTTCTACCTTGCCAGTTCTGTTATATGACAGTTAGGCTCTTAATAGGATAGAGTTAAGCTCTCAGAATAATAATGGAAACATATGAGTTTGATACAATAAATATGAGTCTTATAAATCTCCAAATCCTATTACTGTCCCCTTGCCTAAGGAATTAATTGATTTATTGTGTATATTTTTTAACCTTTTTGGGGAAAAAGCCATAGCTTCTTGAAGATATTGAAATTGTCTCACTTGTATCAGTCAGAGCCCATAGTCAGAAAATGGAAGTCAAAGCAATTATTTGAAGAAAGAGACTTTTATTTGAAAAATTATTTACTAGGAATAAAGTTTTTAGCCATGTAAGTGAAAGGATAAAATGGAACTCTAAGGGATGGGAAAGGTAGCAGCTGTATGGGAAAGGTAGCATGCATTTTAAGTGACTTCAGTTGTGTCTGAGTCTTAGTGACCCCATGGATTATAGATACCACGCTCCTCTGTCCATGGAATTTTCCAGACAAGAATACTGGAGGGAGTTCCTATGTCCTCCTCTGGGGATCTTTCTGACCAAGGGATTGAACCTGTATTTCTTACCTCCTGTTTCATAGGCAGGTGGGTTCTTTGCCGCCTGGGAAGACCATAAGATTCTATCCTTAAATCTTAGAGAAGGAAAGAAGTAATTGGAATTATAAAAACTTTGAAACTTATAGGATGGGGCTGAGAATGTGGGACCCAGACTTCTGAAGAGGGGACTCTGGTTGACTGCGGCTGGTATATGAAGATGGGTGCAGGATGAAGCTGGTTGCACTATTGTTTGGAAAAGTTGAAAACACCATTTATTTACTGCTACTAGAAGGAACTGTTACTGCTAGCGCAAGGAATCAATAATGAGTTGGCCCTGACAGGAACCAGAAATAAACAGGAAACTTACAGGAAAGAAACACATATATATGGAATTTAGAAAGATGGTAAGGATAACCCTGTATGCAAGACAGCAAAAGAGATAAAGTTGTATAGAACAGTCTTTTGGACTCTGGGAGAGGGAGAGGGTGGGATGATTTGGGAGAATGGCATTGAAACATGTATAATATCATACACGAAACGAATCACCAGTCCAGGTTCGATGCATGATACTGGATGCTTGGGGCTGGTGCACTGGGACAACCCAGAGGGATCGTACAGGCAGGGAGGAGGGAGCGGGGTTCAGGATGGGGAACACGTGTATACCTATGGTGGATTCATGTTGATGTATGGCTAAACCAATACAGTATTGTAATTAACCTGCAATTAAAATAAATAAATTTATATTAAAAAAAAAAAAGAAACTGGAACAGGTAAAATGCTTGTTTCACCTCTATATTTGAAGTACCCTACTATCCTTTATCACAGATTCTATCATATAGTCACTTGGCCAAACAGAAAGGTGTTTGCAGATACCTAATTCCAGCATCACGGACAGTATACAAGGATACAGACATAGCACCTTAGGCAGTTCCTTCAAGAGCACTTACCAATTATTCTCATGCCCTGCTATAGTCACCCCTCATAGTTTTCAAATTCATGACCAGAGCCATATCCTAACAGATGTCTCAGGAGAAAAAGTGAAAGATCTGACTTGAGAGGAGATGCTTCACACACCAGAAGTGTGATTTACAGGTTAGTCACAAGACTTTGCTAATTTACCTTATCAAAAATCTATGGAATATGTGTGGGAATAGATTCCATGGATTCCAAGAGGGGATAGTGAACACAACTTTAGAGGTGTTGAATTTATCAATAAAGGATGATATTTCAGATTGAATTTCATCTCTACCACTTACAAGCCTTGTGAAAACTTTGTGAACTTAGACAAGATGCTTAACTGTTTTTTGCCTAATTTTGCTCATCTATAAAATAGAGATGGCATTTGTATTTACCATGTGTGATTATTGTGAAGATTAATATATGTATCAGTTTAGATAAGTATCTAGAACATACTAAGTATAGTGTTAACAGATAAAAGCTACTTAGGAAGCTAGAAGCAACTATAATAGTTTGTTTGAATATCTCAATGAAATATTGATTCAGCAGTTGCCTGAATTAAATAAAGTTGACATATTAGATATTTATTGTATAACATAATGGAAGAAATCCAATCACTTAGGAAGATAAGAATGCTGGAGTACATTTTTCACCTGTGATCTGTTTATCCACCCCCTACCTATATTATCTTGGAGGTCTACCAAATAAATATTTATCTAGGCTTCTCAAATGAATATGTGGCTTTCTACCAAGATGGGTGTACACCTTACACTGAGGAAAGAGAACAAACTTGACTTTCAAAGGATTACCACACTGTGGTTCTCACAGTTTGGGAATGCATGGTAATATATTGGGGTTCATCAGTCAGAATAAGAGTACATATGGACTCAGTGGTAAATGGAATTTGTCTTGCATTCAGTTCCAAGAGCAGATTTGTAACACAAACTTCTATTTATTTCTGCCACTTTTGACTACATAATTTGAACAGACAAACCTGACAACTAACAAAATTCCAGCAATGGTTCCCTCATAATAACGAGGATTATTTTGCTTGTTAAAGCCTAGGAAAACCCCTTAAACTTCCCCTGTATACCAAAATAATAAATCAAATTCCATCTTGTAACTCTGGTGCACCACAGATATTATTAGTGCCACTCGAAGACTTGAAGAATGTCAAGGTGATGATTTCTATCATGTTCCCATTTAAGAAGCAGAAGATATACTGATATTGTGAAGAGAAGATGGGTTAGTGTTTGAGAATGACAGAGAATTATTTTAAACTTGATCAGAAGGTTAAATGTAACTGGGGTTGCTGCTCCCCTTGTGGTCTCCTTTTTGCAGCTAATCAACATTCTTCTGACAACTGGTAAGCAGTTTTCAGTGTGCAAATTTGTTTTTTCTTCCTCTGTCTTAACAAGCAGATGCAGTTTGCTGTGAGGTCAGCAGTACACCTCTGGTTCTCTGCATAAATTGGCTGCAAGAATCTTGATCATCTCACCATCCTATAGGATAATACGCTGGTTCACTGCATGGATAACATTGTGTTGACTGAATTTGATAAGTATTTACAGAAACACTCTAAATGCCTATATATGCAAACATACATATGCTACAGAATGGAAAGTAAACCCCACCAAAACTCAGGGTGTCACCTCAATGTTAGACAGTGGTCTGGGCATATTGACATAACTCTTCAAATTAAAAAACAACAATAACAACAACTTTATTTTGCACAAATATTACTGCCTCAGTATAGGGTGGCAGGGATGTTGGCATTGATGGAAGCTGATATTGTGTGGTTTTGAACTCAACAGTCCGAAGATATCATATTATCCAGTTTTTTTTCATTCTTCCAGCAATTAGCAATCACCAAATCTTACATCAAATTTGTTTCTGCTTGAAAAACAATAGTTTCTATTACTGCACTGTACCCTATAGTTTCATTTTGCTGCTGTAACAAATTATCAAAATTTAATATCTTAAATAATATCTGTTTATCACCTTACATATCTGTATGGAGGCTAGAACTTCAAAATGTGTCTCATATGACTAAAATCAAGGTGAAAAAAGGCTGCAAACCTTTCTGGAGGCTCTAGAAGAAAATTGCTTTCTTGCATTTTCCAACTTGTAAAGGCTGCTCACATTCCTTAGCTAGTGTCCTCATGTCATTTCTCTTGTCTTTCTTATACTGCTTCACTTATTCTAAATTTCCTTTATCTTTCTTTTACATATGAAGATTCTTATGATTATACTGAATGCATTCATATTGTCCAGGATAATCATATTATCTCAGAGTCATCTGATATGCAGCTTCATTTCACCAGTGAACTTAATTCCCCTTTGCTATGTAACAGAACACATTGGCAAGTTCTAAGCATTAGAACATGGATGTCTTTGGAGGACTATATTTTGTCTGCTACTCCTTCTGTCTTTCCTCGGTTCCCCCTGACCTCATATTTCCAAGAGCATGGATTTCCATTTAGCAATCTTCTTGACTCCCCACTGGTAAAAGTACCAGTGCCTTTTATTGAACTTGGAAGATATAAATGACTGCATATGCCTCAACTTTTACATTCTTCTAGGGCACTGAGAGCACACATTGCACTCTCTGTGTATAATGGCCCCTGGGAAAGTCGTGAAGCTGTTTATTTATTACAGGCTAGGTGCAAAATTATGGGTCACTTAATCTGGGGTCAGTGTTAATCAGGTTGTTATCAGCATATCTGAAGAACTTTGCCTAAAATGTATTATTAATAGTTAAACTTTTTATCTTAAGCTATCTGTCTTCAGTATCTACACATCAATTGGTTCAAAACTCTGATAAACAAATAAAGGTGTAATATACCAAAAGAAAATACTTTATTTTCTTGGACTCCAAAATCACTGCAGATGGTGACTGCAGCCATTAAATTAAAAGATGCTTGCTACTTGGAAGAAAAGCTATGACCAACCTAGACAGTATATTAAAAAGCAGAGACATTACTTTGCCAACAAAGGTCCATCTAGTCAAAGCTATTGTCTTTCCAGTAGTCATGCATGGATATGAGAGTTGGACTATAAAGAAAGCTGGGTGTTGAAGAATTGATGCTTCTGACTCGTGTTGGAGAAGACTCTTGAGATTCCCTTGGACAGCAAGGAGTTCAAAACAGTCGATCCCAAAGGAGAACAGTCCTGAATATTCTTTGGAAAGGCTGATGATGAAGCTGAAACTCCAATAATTTGGCCAACTGATACAAAGAATTTATTCATTGGAAAAGACCCTGAAGTTGGGACATATTGAAGGTGGGAGGAGAAGGGGATGACAGAGGAATGAGATGGTTGGATGGCATCACCGACTCGATGACATGAGTTTGAGCAAGATCCAGGAGTTGGTTATGGCCAGGGAAGCCTGGCATGCTGCTGTCCATGGGGTCGCAAATAGTCGGACTTAACTGAGTGACTGAACTGAATTGAATGCCAAGATAAAATAATAGTAGCTGCTACATGAGTGGTTATAAGCATTTATTGAGGCTACATCCAATTAAAAAAATTAATTAATAAAATAAAATTTAAAATAATATTAATAGAAATTGATAAAGAAAATATAAATAATTTATGCAGAAAATTAATTGTCAAATCCCTTATGAGAGAGTCTCTAGTAGCCTGTTGAGGTAAAAATAATGAACAAGCATGGCCATTACATGAGGTGTACATACGTCTTTTAGATTCTGCTCCCAATTTCAATGTGTGGGAATACAGGGCTCTTATACATCAGCAATACATGACTGTGAACTTCCAGATGTTCAAGCTGGTTTTAGAAAAGGCAGAGGAAGCAGAGATCAAATTGCCAACATCTGCTGGATCATCAAAAAAGCAAGAAAGTTCCAGAAAAACATCTATTTCTGCTTTATTGACTATGCCAAAGCCTTTGACTATGTGCATCACAATAAACTGGAAAATTCTGAGAGAGATGGGAATACTAGACCACCTGACCTGCTTCTTGAGAAACTTATATGCAGGTCAGGAAGTAACAGTTAGAATGGGATATGGAACAACAGACTGGTTTCAAATAGGAAAAGGAGTACATCAAGGCTGTATATTGTCACCCTGCTTGTTTAACTTCTGTGCAGAGTACATCATGAGAAACACTGGGCTGAAAGAAACACAAGCTGGAATCTAGATTTCCAGGAAAAATATCAATAACCTCAGATATGCAGATAACACCACCCTTATGGCAGAAAGTGAAGAGGAACTAAAAAGCCTCTTGATGAAAGTGAAAGAGGAAACCAAAAAAGTTGGCTTAAAGCTCAACATTCAGAAAACTAAGATCATGGCATCTGGTCCCATCACTTCATGGGAAATAGATGGGGAAACAGTGGAAACAGTGTCAGACTTTATTTTTTTGGGCTCCAAAATCATTGCAGATGGTGACTGCAGCCACGAAATTAGAAGACGCTTGCTCCTTGGAAGAAAAGTTATGACCAACCTAGATAGCATATTCAAAAGCAGAGACATTACTTTGCCAACAGAGGTCCATCTAGTCAAGGCTATGGTTTTTCCTGTGGTCATGTATGGATGTGAGAGTTGGACTGTGAAGAAAGCTGAGTGCTGAAGAACTGATGCTTTTGAACTGTGGTGTTGGAGAAGACTCTTGAGAGTCCCTTGGACTGCAAGGAGATCCAACCAGTCCATTCTGAAGGAGATCAGCCCTGGGATTTCTTTGGAAGGAATGATGCTAAAGCTGAAACTCCAGTACTTTGGCCACCTCATACAAAGAGTTGAAAAGACTCATTGGAAAAGACTCTGATGCTGGGAGGGATTGGGGGCAGGAAGAGAAGGGGACGACAGAGGATGAGATGGCTGGATGCCATCACCGACTCGATAATGAGTCTGAGTGAACTCCGGGAGTTAGTCCTGGAATGGAGGCCTGGCGTGCTGTGATTCATGGGGTCTCAAAGAGTCGGACATGACTGAGCGACTGAAACTGAGCTGAAATAATATATCAACAAAGTTTGACACACCAGCTTGTGTCCCACAATTCTGAGTTCTGACACTATTTACCCTTAGATAGCATCATATTCTACAGGTTAAGAATTCAGTTCAACAAGGATTCCCCCACCTCCATCCCTTATCTACTCCCCACCTCCCACTCCACCCAATTTCAGATACTAGCTACAAGCCCAAGTTGGCACTTACACTTCTGACCAACTGGTGTAATCAAACATTTGAGGCCCAACAGACTCAGGAAGAGCTGTTTGCTTTCTCCTTAACTGCAAAAAAGAATTTAGATAGAGGTTCATATCTTTGGGGATCTCATGCATATGAAATTGTTTTCTCTCCTGTTCAGTTTTATGTGCTTCCCTTGTGGCTCAGCTGGAAAAGAGTCCAATGCAATACAGGAGACCTGGGTTCTATCCCTGGTTTGGGAAGATCCCCTGGAGAAGGGAAAGGCTACCCACACTGGTATTTGGGCCTGGAGAATTCCATCACTGTATAGTCCATGGGGTTGCAAAGAGTCAGACATGACTGAATCACTTTCACTTTACACTTCCAATCTATTTTATGTCTGTATAATTATTTGACCAGACAATGAACCTAGAAGGTAAGAAGTTTAGCTAAGTTTTCACCCTTACAGGCTAACTGACAACTAGAAAGGTTTGTTTGTTTGTTTTCCTATGGTGAACATTGTATTAATGTCAGAAAGGAAAAGAACACTATTTCATTAACTTCTCCTTATTTTTTGATGCTAATCTAGATATGGCATGATGATGGACTCGTCTCTCCTTCCCCCAGGAAACCAAAAGATGAAGTGTCTTGATTAAGATGGGCCAGCCAAAGAACCAGATAGAGCTAAGAAAAATTTCCCCAGGTTACTATATTTTTACTCTTGTCACTGTATATACAAAACTATGATTCACTAACTCACTCCTCATTTCTAAATAGAGAACCCAGACACTATTCCTGATATCTAGTTCACAGTTTGAAATGTTGGTTGCTCTCAGATGAGGTTAATTTGGGTAATATATTCACCAACTTTGTAAAATATATAGCGTCTCTCATTATCCTTCAACTCAGTACGCATGCTTAGTCATTCAGTCATGTCCATTGCTTTGTGACCTCATGGGTTATAGTATACCAGGCTCCTCTGTCCACGGGATTCTCCAGGCAAGAATACTGAAGTGAGTAGTCATTCCATTTTCCAGGGGATCTTCTTGACCCAGGGACTGAACCCAGGTCTCCTGCATTGCAGATAGATTCTTTAACATCTGATCCACCAAGGAAGCCCTCAAGTCAGTACACTGTTTATTTCATAGCTTATGTAGTAGCATTTTTGGATTCCCAGGTAGCTCAGTTGATAAAGAATATGCCTGCAGTGCAGGAGGCTCTGGTTTAATTCTTGAGTCAGGAAGTTCCTCTGGAGAAGGGATAGGCTACCCACTCCAGTATTCTTGGGCTTTTCTGGTGGCTCAGATGGTAAAGAATCTGCCTGCAATGCAGGAGACCTGGGTTCGATCCCTGGGTTGGGAAGATCCCCTGGCAGAAGGCATGGCAACCTACTCCAGTATTCTTGCCTGGAGAATCCCCTTGGATAGAGGAGCCTGGTGGGCTATGGTCCATGGAGTCACAAAGTGTTGGAGATGACTAAGCACAGCACAGTAGCACTTTTCCTGTGACCCACTAAAATGGCCATTCATTTTCATAGAATGAATAAGGTCAGCCACTGTCTAAATTTCAAAACAAGAAGCTATCTTTACTAACCTGCTTTCTTCTTTTAAATGTCTCCTTTAGGCTGTATTAACCAAAATCACCCTATATTCCACTATGAGTCCCATGGAGAAAAATAGTATTAAAAAAACTTTCTAAAACACAGACATGCTCTTTAAACCCACATAGCATTCCTATCAAATATCCCATTATCTTAACTTTTATGGTAAATATTAAATTAATTAAAAAATATAAGCCAATCTCTCTAGCTTAAAATTCTTCTGTTTCCTAACGATTAGACTCATTAGTTCAGAAGTCAATTAAACATCAAGTTTCTTTAATATGTGATGCTCATTGTTTCAGTGAATGTATTATATGAAGCTATTATCATGGATACCAAGGTCTTGCTGGGAATCTGCATATTGTTGTTTTTGTTCAATCAGTCAGTCATGTTCAACTCTCTGCAACACCATGTACTGAGCATGCCAGGATTCCCTGTCCTTCACTATCTCCTACAGTTTGTTCAGACTCCTGAACATTGAGTCAGTGATTCCATCCAACCATCTCATCTTCTGTTATCCCCTTCTCCTCCTGCCTTCAAACTTTCCCAGCATCAGGGTCTTTTCCAACAGGTCTCTTCTTATCAGGTGGCCATAATATTGGAGCTTCAGCTTCAACATCAATTCTTCCAATGAAAATCCAGGATTGATTTCCTTTAGGATTGACTGGTTTGAACTCCTTGCTGTCCAAGGGACTCTCATGAGTCATCTCCAGCACCATAATTCAACCTGGGTATATAGCAAAGAACTAAACAGGCAAAAATTCCCACCAAAGTTAATGTTAACCAGTATTCTTGCCTGGAGAATCCCTTGGACAGAGGAGCCTGGTGGGTTATGGTTCATAGGGTTACAAACAGTGGGACATGATGGAAGTGAATTAGCATTCAAACAAAGAAGCAAAAACATAATCATTTAAAAATTTTTTATTTATTTATATTGATTGGAGGATAATTACTTCACCATATTGTGATGGTTTTTGCCATACATCAGTATGAATCAGCTACAGGCATACGTGTGTCTCCTTCCTCCTGAACCTTCCTCCAACATCTTTCCCCCCTCCATCCCTCTGGGTTGTCACAGAGTAGTGGCTTTGGGTGCCTGTGTCATAAATCAAACCCCCATTAGCTATTTATTTCACATATGGTAATGTATATTTTTCAATGCTATTCTCTCAAATCATCCCACCCTCTCCTTCTCCATCTGAGTCCAAAAGTCTTTTCTTTATTTCTGTGTCTCCTTTTTTGCCCTGCATATAGGATCATCAGTACCATCTTTCTAGATTCCACATATATGTTTTAATATGTGGTATTTGTCTTTCTCTTTTGACTTATTTCATTCTCTATAATAGGCTCTAGGTTTGTATTTAAGCCCATCTCATTGCATTAATAACCTGTCCAGCTATTCAGTCCACTTTATAATCATATTGCATCAGGTCTCTAGTCTCCATTAAATTCTCTTGTCCTACACCATCCCTCTCAATACCCATATCTGTCAAATAATCCTATTTTACATCTTTACTCTACATCTTATTACCTTAAGTACAAATACTCAGATGATTGAAGGTACTTTTAATTTTGATAATGAACTAAAATATAAATCATTCAACATTCAGTAATCACCAGCACATCTGTGTTAAAACAAAGATTTATGGAAGAAAGAGAAAGAATAAAAGGAAGGAGAGAGAATAAGAGTAAGCTTGGGAGTGAGCGGGAAAGCATTAAGAGAGAGAAGAAAGGAAGTAACAAAAAAGGAAGGAAGGAACAAAGAAAGGATGGAAAGAAGGAATATAACAATAACTATAGTGAATTGAAAGATCAGTCGTATCCTACTCTTTACAACCCCATGTACTATAGAGTCCATGGAATTCTCCAGGCCAGAATACTGGAGTGAGTAGCCTTTTTCTTCTCCAGGGGATCTTTCCAACACAAGGATCAAACCCAGGTCTCCCACATTGCTGGTGGATTATTCACTAGCTGAGCCACAAGGAAAGCCCAACACCTATAGTAATATAGTTGACTATCAGTTGACTGTTGGTGTTTGCCCAAGGCAAATACTAGCAGAGTTTTGCCAAGAGAACACATTAGTCATAGTAAACACCCTCTTCTAACAACATAAGAGATGACTCTACACATTGACATTACCAGATAGTCAATAATGAAGCCAGATTACTTATGTTCTTTGCAACTAAAGATGGAGAAACTCTATACAGTTAGTAAAAACAGGACCTGGAACCAACTGTGGCTTAGATCATGAGCTGTTTATTGCAAAATTCAGGCTTAAATTGAAGACAGTAAGGAAAATCACTAAGTTATTCAGGTATTACCCCAATAACTTACCTTATGATAATACAGTAGAGGTGACGAATATATTCAAGGGATTAGATCTAGTAGACAGAGTGCCTGAAGAACTAAGGAGAGAGGTTCATAACACTGTACAGGAGACAGTGGCCAAAATCATCCCAAAGAAAAAGAAATGCAAGAAGACAACGTGGTTGTCTGAGGAGACTTTACAAATAGCTGAGGAAATGGGAGATGCAAAAGACAGGGGAGAAAAAGAAAGATATACCCAACTGAATGAAATGTTCTAGAGAATAGCAAGGAGAGAGAAGAAGGACATCTTAAATGAACATTGCAAAGAGACAGAGGAAAACAATAGAATGGGAAAGACCACAGAACTCTTAGAGAAAATTGTAGATATCATGGGGACATTTCATAAATGGATGGGCATGATAAAGGATAGAAACTGCAAGAACCTAACATAAGCAGAAAAGATTAAGAAGAGTTGGCAAAAATAAATAGAATTATTGAAGGAAAGAGTTAATGACCCAGATAATGTGGATGGTGCAGTCATTCTCCTAGAGATTGACATCTTGGAATGTGAAGATCAGTCCTGGGTATTCTTTGGAAGGAATGATTCTAAAGCTGAAACTCCAGTATTTTGGCCACCTCATGTGAAGAGTTGACTCATTGGAAAAGACTCTGATGTTGAGAGGGATTGGGGGCAGGAGAAGAAGGAGACGACAGAGGATGAGATGGCTGGATGGCATCACTGACTCGATGGATGTGAGTTTGAGTGAACTCAGGGAGTTGGTGATGGACAGGGAGGCTGGGCTTGCTGCAATTCATGGGGTCACAAAGAGTCAGACACGACTGAGAGACTGAACTGACTTGAATTTACCATGATTCATTGACCTAACATTCCAGATCCCAATGCCATATTGTTCTTTACAGCATCAGACTTTACTTTCACCACCAGACACATCCACAACTGGATGTTGTTTCTGTTTTGGCTCAGTTTCTTCATTCCTTCTGGAGCTATTTCTCCACTCTTTTTCAGTAGCATATTGGGTACCTACCAACCTGGGGAGTTCATCTTTCAGTGTCATATAGTTTTGCCTTTTCATACTCTTCATGGAGTTCTCAAGGTAAGAACACCAATGTGGTCTGCTATTTCCTTCTCCAGTGGACCACATATCGTCAGAACTCTCCACCATGACCCATCTGACTTGGGTGGCCTTACATGGCATGGCTCATAGTTTCTGTGATACATGTGATCAGTTTGGTTAGTTTTCTGTGATTGTGATTTCCATACTGTCTGCCCTCTGATGGATGAGGAGAAGAGGCTTGAAGAAGAAAGGAAGACTGGCATGCTGCATTCCATGCCAAACACTGGGCTGGATGAAGCACAAGCTGGAATCAAGATTGCTGGGAGAAATATCAATAACCTCAGATATGCAGATGGCAGCACCTCTATGGCAGAAAGCAAAGAGGAACTAAAAAGCTTATTGGTGAAGGGGAAAGAGGAGAGTGAAAAAGTTGCTTTCAAATAGCTAAGATCATGGCATCCAGTCCCATCACTTTACATCAAACAGATGGGGAAAAAATGGAAACAGTGAGAGATTTTATTTTCTTGGGATCCAAAATCACTACAGATGGTGAGTGCAGCCATGAAATTAAAAGACGCTTGCTCCTTGAAAAAAAAAAAATGCTATGACAAACTTAGACAGCATATTAAAAAGCAGAGACATTACTTTGTCAACAAATGTCCATGTAATCAAAGCTATGTTTTTTTCCGGTAGTCATAGATGGATGTGAGAGTTCAAGTATAAAGAAGGTTAGAGTTTTACAGACCTAAATCACACATATACCTGTTCACATTCAAAATGTGTTGAATTCTGTGCATGCCTACTGTCAAAGATTTTTGTTTTTGTTCTTTGAAAACACAAATACTGAGGTTTTAAGCATATTCAGATAATATTATATTCTGACTATAGAAAGCTAACTGTAAGTCATATAGACAGACACACTGATCCATGACAAAATATTCTGTTACAGTAGTGATATTATTAATAAAAGATCTTTGAATACTGTTTTAAATATATATTGCAATGTAAAGTAAAGAAAAAGTAAAATGTTTTGTTTTGTATCTTGGAAAGTAAATAATTCTAATTTATTTCTTCTATTTTTCCCCTCAACTCACTACAGAAATATGAAAAAAGCATTAGAATGGGAGAGAGTTAAGTATATAATGATCTGGGGTAAAAAAAATATAGTTACTATCAATAATTTAAGGTAATTCACTTCGGCATAGAAGAGGCATTAACAGGTACATGATTGATTTGGGGAACGCGTGTATACCCATGGGGGATTCATGTTGATGTATGGCAAAATCAATACAATATTGCAAAGTAATTAACCTCCAATTCAAGTAAATAAATTTATTTCAAAAATAAAATAAGAGTATTTATTTCCATTATTCTGGGAGGTGGGTCATAGAGGATCCTGCTGTGACTTATGTTGGAAAGGGTTTTGCCTATGTTTTCCTCTGGGAATTTTATACTTTCTGGTTTTATGCTTAGATCTTTAATCCATTTTGAGTTTACTTTTGTGTCGGTGTTAGAAAGTGTTCCAGTTTCATTCTTTTACAAGTGATTGACCAGTTTTCACAGCAAAACTTGTTAAAGAGATTGTCTTTTCTCCATTGTATATTCTTGCCTCCTTTGTTCAGATGAGGTGTCCATAGGTGCGTGGACTTATCTCTGGGCTTTCTATTTTGTTCCATTGATCTATATTTTTTGTCTTTGTGCCAGGACCATACTGTCTTGATGACTGTCACTCTGTAGTATACCCTAGAGTCAGGCAGATTGATTCCTCCAGATTGCTTTGGCTATTCGAGGATTTTTTGTATTTCCATACAAATTGTGATATTATTTGTTCTAATTCTGAGAAAAATACCATTGGTAGCTTGATAAGTATTGCATTGAATCTATAGATTGCTTTGGGTAGTATATTCATTTTCACTATATTGATTCTTCTGACCCATGAACACGGTATATTTCTCCATTTATTTGTCATCTTTGATTTCTTTCATCAGTGTTTTATTATAGTTTTCTATATGTAAGTATTTTGTTTCTTTAGGCAAATTTATTCCTAAGTATTTTATTCTTTTCGTTGCAATGGTGAATGGAATTGTTTCCTTAATTTCTCTTTTTGTTTTCTCATTGGTATTGTGTAGAAATGCAAGGCATTTCTAGGTGTTAATTTTATATCCTGCAACTTTACTACATTCATTGATTAGCTCTAGCAAATTTCTGATGAAATCTTCAGTGTTTTCTATGTAAAGGATCATGTCAGCTGCAAACAGTGAGAGTTTTACTTCTTTTCCAATCTGGATACATTTTGTTTCTTTTTCTTCTCTGATTGGTGTGGCTAAAACTTCCAAAACTATGTTGAATAGTAGTGGTGAGAGTGGGCACCCTTGTCTTGTTCCTGACTTTAGGGGAAATGCTTTCAGTTTTTTACCATTGAGGATAATGTTTGTCATATATAGCTTTTATTGTATGTTCCTTCTATTCCTCCTTTCTGGAAGGCTTTTATCATAAATGGATGTTGAATTTTGTCCAAGGCTTTCTCTGCATCTATTGATATAATCATGTGGTTTTTATCCTTCAATTTGTTAATGTGGTGTATTATGTTGACTGATTTGCAAATATTAAAGAATCCTTGCATCCCTGAAAAAGCCCACTTGGTCATGATGTATGATCTTTTTAATATGCTGTTGGATTCTGTTTGCTACGATTTTGTTAAGGATTTTTACATCTATGTTCATCAGTGATATTTGCCTGTAGTTTTCTTTTTTTGTGGCATCTTTGTCTAGTTGGGTATTAGGGTGATGGTGGCTTCATAGAATGAGTTTAGAAGTTACCTTCCTCTGCCATTTTCTGGAAGAGTTTGAGTAGGATAGGTGTTAGCTCTTCTCTAAATTTTTGGTAGAATTCAGCTGTGAAGCCATCTGGTCCTGTGCTTCTGTTTGCTGAAAGATTCCTGATTAAAGTTTCAATTTCCATGCTTGTGATGGGTCTGTTAAGATTTTCTATTTCTTCCTGGTTCGGTTTTGAAAATTTATACTTTTCTAAGAATTTGTCCATTTCTTCCAAGTGGTCCATTTTATTGGCATATACTTGCCAGTAGTAGTCTTATGATCCTTTGCATTTCTGTGATGTCTGTTGTGATTTTTCCATTTTCACTTCTAAATTTGTTGATTTGATTTTTCTCCCTTTGTTTCTTGATGAGTTTGGCTAAGGGTTTGTCAATGTTATTTATCTTCTCAAAGAACCAGCTTTGTTTATTTTTGCTATGTTCTCTTTTGTTTCTTTTGATTTATTTCTGCCCTAATTTTTATGATTTCTTTCCTTCTACTAACCCTGGGGTTCTTCATTTCTTCCTTTTCTAGTTGCTTTAGGTGTAGAGTTAGGTTATTTATTTGAATTTTTTCCTGTTTCTTGAGGTAAGCTTGTATTGCTATAAACCTTCCCCTTAACACTGCTTTTACAGTGTCCCAAAGGTTTGAGGTTGTTGTGTTTTCATGTTCATTCAACAGAATGTGGTCAACTGGAGAAGGGAATGGCAAGTCACTTCAGTATTCTTGCCTTGAGAACCCCATGAACATTATGAAAAGACAAAATGATAGGATACCAAAAGAGGAACTCCCTAGGTCATTAGGTGCCCAATATGTTACTGGAGATCAGTGGAGAAATAACTCCAGAAAGAATGAAGGGATGGAGCCAAAGCAAAAACAATACCCAGTTCTGCATGTGACTGGTGATAGAAGCAAGATCCGATGCTGTAAAGAGCAATATTGCATAGGAACCTGGATGTCAAGTCCATGAATCAAGGCAAATTGGAAGTGGTCAAACAAGAGATGGCAAGGGTGAACATTGACATTCTAGGAATCAGCGAACTAAAATGGACTGGAATGGGTGAATTTCACTCAGATGACCATTACATCTACTACTGCGGGCAGGAATCCCTCAGAAGAAATGGAGTAGCCATCATAGTCTACAAAAGAGTCTGAAATGCAGTACTTGGATGCAATCTCAAAAACGACAGAATGATCTCTGTTCGTCTCCAAGGCAAACCATTCAATACCACAGTTATCCAAGTCTATGCCCCAAACAGTAACGCTGAAGAAGCTGAAGTTGAACGGTTTTATGAAGACCTACAAGACCTTTTAGAACTAACACCCAAAAAAGATGTCCTTTTCATTATAGGGGGCTGGAATGCTAAAGTAGGAAGTCAAGAAACACCTGGAGTAACAGGCAAATTTGGCCTTGGAATGCGGAATGAAGCAGGGCAAAGGCTAATAGAGTTTTGCCAAGAAAATGCACTGGTCATAGCAAACACCCTTTTCCAACAACACAAGAGAAGACTCTACACATGGACATCACCAGATGGTCAACACTAAAAAAAAGGAAAAGCAATTTAATTTTTAGGAAAGAAATTTTTGGCCACTATTTTAAATATCTTTAGAGGGGAAGGGAAATTATTTCATAGTATAAATATTAAAAATTCAATTTAAGCAGAAATGTCATCTATTTTCTTAGCTAATTCAACTTGTTTATTTTTTAGTTGTTTAATTGTTTATGTAATTTGGTTTACTGCATATATTGAATAATTAGCTATCTAGTTTTATTTGTCACTTTATCAATTCAAGAAACAGAAGCAAAAATAGACTCTATGATCATGTTTCTCTGCTTGAGTAATGACTAATCAATCTTATCTATACAGGAAAACTGCCCTTCAAGATGTCCTCTGCACTGAAAGGTATTTCAGTCAGTTTGGAATGAGTGTTCAATTAGATTAAGCCAGTTCCTGTAAGTAGGAAGGAATTAATAGGAAACACAAACTACATCCTCAGAGATATTTAGATACAGAGGACAATCAAACATCTATGATAATGAATTATCTTGTTCAAAATTATATTCTGAAACAGGTGAGAAACCAAAGGCTTTGGTGCAAATGAGCAGGAAGCAAGGTTTCACAGAGCACACATTCAACCAGTTAAATCTGAGAACTGTAAACCCACATCAGTTCAATCAGTAGTTCAGTCCCTCAGTCATGGCCAACACATTGTGACCAATTGGCTGCAGCATGCCAGACTTCCCTGTCCATCACCAACTCCTGTGGACCACTCAAATTCATGTCCATCAAGTCGGTGATGCCATTCAATCAACTCATCCTCTGTCATCCCCTTGTCCACCTTCTTTCAATCTTACCCAGTATCAGGGTCTTTTCCAATGAGTCAGTTCTTTATATCAGGTGGCCAAAGTATTGGAATTTTAGCTTCAACATCAGTTATTCCAATGAATATTCAGGACTGATTTCCTTTAGGATTGATTGGTTGGATCTCCTTGTAGTCCAAGGGACTCTCAAGAGTCTTCTCCAACACCATAGTTCAAAAGCATCAATTCTTTTGTGCTCAGCTTTCTTTATAGTCCAAGTCTCACATCCATACATGACTACTGGAAAAAAACCATAATTTTGACTAGATAGACCTTTGTTGGCAAAGTAATGTCTCTGCTTTTTAATATGATGTCTAGGTCGGTCATAGCTTTCCTTCCAAGGAGCAAGTGTCTTAGAAGATGCAGTCACCATCTCCAGTGATTTGGAGCCCAAAAATTAAAGTCATTCATTGTTTCCTTTGTTTCCCCATCTATTATCCGTGAAGTGATGGGACCGGATGCCATGATCTCGGTTTTCTGAATGTTGAGCTTTAAGCCAACTTTTTCACTCTCCTCTTTCACTTTCATCAAGAGCCTCTTTTCCAGTTCTTCTTCACTTTCTTTTTTTCTTTTATTTTTATTTTATTTTACTTTACAATATCATATTCATTTTGCCATACATTGACATGAATCCACCACGGGTGTATACTTCTTCACTTTCTACCATAAAGGTGGTGTCATCTGCATATCTGAGGTTACTGATATTTATCCCAGCAATCATCATTCCAGCACATGCTTCATCCAACCTGGCATTTTGCATGATGTACTCTGCATATAAGTTAAACAAGCAGGGTGACAATATACAGTCTTGACATACTCCTTTCCTGATTTGGAACCAGTCTGCTGTTGCATGTAGAGTTCTAACTGTTGCTTCTTGACCTGCATACAGATTTCTCAAGAGGCAGGTAATGTGGTTTGGTATTCCCATCTCTTGAAGAATTTTCCAGTTTGTTGTGATCGCACAGTCAAAGGCTTTGACATAGTCAATAAAGCAGAAGTAGATGCTTCTCTGGAACTGTCTTGCTTTTTCTATGATCCAGTGGATGTTGGCAATTTGATCTCTGGCTCCTTTGCCTTTTCTAAATCCAGCTTGAACATCTGGAAGTTCACAGTTCATGTACTGTTGAAGCCTGGCTTGGAGAATTTCCCTGCGATGCCCCCGGCCCACCTGAGGCCTACCACCACGTGTGGTGAAAAGAGGGCACCAAGGGTCTGAGCCCAGGCTCCGAGTGGACAGATCTCTAAACATGGTGAGCCTCAGTTTCTTCATCTGTAGAGGTGGAATAATATCACACCAAGTGATTGAAAATTCCATAGAGATCATGTACACATCATCATATCCATCATCCTTTCGATCTCAAATTGAATGTCATTTCCCTGACCCTAAAGACTAGACGAGTCTTCCCTGGTGGCTCAGATGGTAAAGCATCTGCCTGCGATGCGGGAGACCTAGGTTCGATCCCTGAGTTGGGAAGATCTCCTGGAAAAGGAAACGGCAACCCACTCCAGTACTCTTGCCTGGAGAATCCCACGGATGGAGGAGGCTGGTAGGCTACAGTCCATGGGGTAGCAAAGAGTCGGCAATGTCACGAACTTCTTTCCATTGTCCTTCAGACACTTTGTCTGTCAGATCTAATCCCTTGAATCTATTTGTCATTTCACTGTAAAATCATAGGAGTTTGATTTAGGGCATACCTGAATGGTTTATTGTTTTTCCTACTTTCTTAAATTTAAGTCTGAATTTGGCAATAAGGAGTTCATGATCTGAGCCACGGTCAGATTCTGGTCTTGTTTTTGCTGACTGTATAGGGCTTCTCCATTTTGGTTGCAAAGAATATAATCAATCTGATTTTGGTATTGACCATCTGTGATGTCCATGTGTAGAGTCTTCTCTTGTGTTGCTGGAAGAGCTTCTTTGCTCTGACCAGTGCATTCTCTTGGCAAAACTCTATTAGTCTTTGTCCTGCTTCATTTTGTACTCCAAGACCAAAGTTGTCTGTTACTCCAGGTATTTCTTGACTTCTGACTTTTGCATTCCAGTCCCCTGTATGAAAAGGACATCTTTTTTTGGTGTTAGTTCTAGAAGGTCTTGTAGGTATTCATAGAACCATTCAACTTCAGCTTCTTTAGCATTATTGGTTGGGGCATAGACTTGGATTACTGTGATATTGAATGGTTTGCCATGTAGGGCCAACAGGGCAGAGAACATTCTGCTATTTTTGAGACTGCACTCAAAAACTCCCCTTTGGACTCTTTTGTGGACTATGAGTGCTACTCCATCTCTTCAAAAGGATTCTTGCCCACAGTAGTAGATACAATAGTCATCTGAGTTAAATTCACCCATTCCACTCCATCTTTGTTCACTGATTCCTGAAATGTCGATGCTCACTCTTACCATCTCCTGTTTGATCACTGCCAATTTGCCTTAAATCATGGACCTAACATTCCAGGTTCTTATGCAACGTTGCTCTTTATAGCATCAGACTTTACCTCGATCACTAGTCACATCCACAACTGGGGGTTTATTTTGCTTTGGCTCTGTCTCTTCATTCTTTCTGGAGTTATTTCTCCATTGATCTGCAGTAGCAAATGGTGCACCTATAGACCTAGGGAGTTTATCTTTCAGTATTCTATCTTTTTGCTTTTTCATACTGTTCATGGGGTTCTCAAGGCAAGAATATTAAAGTGGTTTGCCATTCCTTCTCCAGTGGACCACGTTTTGTCAGAACCATCCACCATGACCTGTTCATCTTGGATGGCCCTACATGACATGGCTCATAGTTTCATTGAGCTAGACAGGGCTGTGGTCCATGTAATCAGTTTGTTTAGTTTTCTGTAATTGTGGTTTTCAATCTGTCTGCCCTCTGAAGGGTAAGGATAAGAGGCTTATGGAAGCTTCCTGATGGGAGAGACTGACTGAGAGGGAATCTGGGTCTTGTTCTGATGGGCGGTGTTATGCTCAGTAAATCTTTAATCTAGTTTTCTGTTGATGGGTGGGGCTGTGTTACCTCCCTGTTGTTTCACCTGAGCCCAAATTATGGTGGAGGTAATAAAGACAATGGTGACCTCCTTCAAAAAGTCCCATGCAGCACTACTGCACTCAGTGCCCCCAACCCTGCAGCAAGCCATCACTGACCCACCATTAACCACATACGGCACCTAAAAATACCCCACACTGTGCAAATCACCGGAGCCATGGAGAGGAAGTATAAGGTCACAATCCTTAAAGAGTGTTACAAAATGGAGAGGAAGAAGAGTAAGAAGTCAGAAGAGGAAACACTTCCCTTTATTCCTGGGACCATCCTTAAGCCAAATACATTAAACTGTTCCTGATTTTAAGATGTTTCTTGATTTAACTGCCCATATTACAATAAACGGATATATTTTTCCACTACTTCGCTTATAGTAATGGCTTAATAACTGATTGTTTAATCAATCAAACAAAAGAAAAAAGCCTATGTGTAAGGAAAGAAAGGTGCTAAATTTGATTATTGACTTCTCTGCTTGGAGAAAGAGAAGTGAACACAAGGGGACTTTTCAGATACCAGTTTAACAATCTGGGACTTAAAACCTTGAGGTTCCAGGAGGTCATCATTTAAAAAATATTTCCTTTACATTGGCAGAAAACTTCTTAACTATAGAAATTTTGAGAGATTTAAGGAGATTTAAGGAAATTTTGGGAGATTAGGAGTTTGAGGATGTGGGGGAATTTGTAAGTATTCTAATTCTGCATATACATATACTCACATATACATTATTTACATACACATACATAATCACATATTCTCTTATGACTATAATTAATTCTTAAATACCTTTATTTTTGT